>CM052898.1:140978162-141090372 GCA_028534135.1 Potos flavus | reverse complement strand
GAAGGGTGAACTGGGGGAAATCGGAGGGGGAGATGAACCAAGAGAGACTGTGGACTCTGAGCAACAAACTGAAGGTTTTGGAGGGGAGGGTGATGGAGGCTTGGGCGAGCCTGGTGGTGGGTATTGAGGAGGGCACTTATTGCATGTTGCATTGGGTGTGGTACATGAACAATGAATCTTGGAACACTGAAAAAATAAAATAAAAGTAATTGGAAAAAAATAATAAAATACAAAATGGAGAAGGTTCTGATATCAGGTAACTCAGAATCTAGTGGGGGAGATGAGCATGTGGACAAATAATGATAAAGAGATGTGGCAAGCACAATTTTAGAAATCGTTACAGAAATAGTAATAGCTTATGTTACCATTTAGACTTTCATTAGGTAATACAGGTATACCCCACTTTCTGAAGGTTCATATTACATCATTTTGCTTTTATTAATGACCTACATTACTACCTGTTGTTGCTAACCAAAAAAAAATTTGAGGAGGACTTTCACTTTTACAAAAAGGCTCTCCTGTACTAATGTAGGTCCTTTGTAAAAGCAAAATGATTAACTGCAACTTTCAGAAAGCAGGGAATATTCTTCTCTTGAAGCCATTTGGGTTTATGAAAGGTTTCACAGGAACACTATTTTCAGATAGCGAGGGAGACCTGTAGTGGGTCTTTCTTTGGGTGGAGGGTCTACACACCCATGATCACTGAAATGCTTGGTGATTTATAACTGCCATTATATCTACATTTTCTTATTCGATGCTCACTATACCCTGTAAGTCAGGTATCATTAAGGCCATTTTTCAGATGAAAAAGCTGAGGCTAGAAAAGTAAATGATTGCTTTAAAACCATACTTCTTGAAATTAGCAGCAGTAAGACATCATCACAGGTCTTTTGTTCACAAATGAAATACTATTTGTACAACAAGCATGCTATATGTATTTAAATATTCTCCAATGCTGTGTACATAAATCTATGAATTTTTGAAAAATATTTGAAAAAAATTTTTGTTTATAATTTGAATATAAAAACCAAGGGAAGTGGATAAAAAACAGAACATAGTATGAGGTAAGTGGAGTAAGGTAGATGAGGTGTGGGTTTTTTTTTTAACCTTTGCATTTAAGTAAGACAGACATATAGGAAGGTGTACAAACATAAGTATACAGTCTGATTAATTTTCATGATTATTCCAACATATCTAGTATAAATCAAGAACAAAATATAAATAGCATCCCAAACCCTTATTCATGCCCCCTTCCTTTCATTTCCTAAGAATGCCACTATCCAAATTTCTTACACCATAGATTCATTTTATCTGTTGTAAATGTAATCATTTAGCATTTATTCACTTGTACCTAGTTTCTTTGGCTGAATAGCATATTGGTGAGTTTTATCCATATGGTTGAGAGTAGACGTAGTTTATTAAATCTCTTTGCTGTATAATATTCCATTGTGTAAATACCATAACTTATTTATCAATTCTGTTGATTTGCATTTGGGTAGTTTTTTGATTTTGACTATTACAAATAGTGCTTCTATGAACATTTTTGTACGTACATTTTGAAGAACATATGTATGCATTTCTATTAGATATATATCTAGGAATAGATTTTTCTGATCACATGATATGTCTATGTTCAGCTTTTTTTTATTAAAGTATAGTTGATACACAATGCTACATTAGTTATATGTGTAGAACATGGTGATTCAATAATTCTATGTGTAATACTATGCTCATCACAAGTATAGCTACCGTCTGTCACCATACAATGCTATTACAGTACCATCTACTATAAGGCCAAAGGGATTTTCAGTTTACACTCCCATCAGAGTGTGTATGAATTGTGTTTTCAACATATCTTCACTAAATTTGGTATTGTTTGTCTTTAATGTTAGTCATTCTGGTGCGTGTGTAGTCTGGGGTTTAATTTGCATTTCTTTGATGACTAAAGAAGTTGAGCATCTTAAGTATGTTTATTGGTCATTTAGGCATTCTCTTTTATGATGTGCAATTCATATATTTTGTTCGATTTTCTATTGAGTTGTCTGTCTTTGTCTTATTGATTTGTAGAATACAAGTCCTTAGTCATATATATGCATTGCAAACATCTTCTCTTACTCAATGGGTTCTCTTTTTACTTCTGAAAATGTATCATTTGAAAGACTGAAGTTATTAAATATTAAAATAAGCCAATCTTTCACTTCTGATTTGTTTTAACATGTCATATTCCTAAAAAAGGAATAATGCATCAAATAACCGTTGATGTATGCCCTACTTAATAAATCGTTGGCTACTCCAGCCGAGTAGATGTTCTATAATACTTTATTTTTGAGATGGTGTTCTATCTTTCACATTTACATTTTTAAGCATTTGAAATGGATTTTTGTCTCTAGTCTTAGATGGGAGTCAATATATAATTTTTTCCACATCGATATCTAATTTACACACATCATTTATTAGAAAGATAATATTTTCCCACACCTATGCACTCTCTGTTCCATTTGTCATATATATCAGATGATCATATATGTGTAGGACCATTTCTGACTCTATTTAATTGTATATCATCTATTTCCTTATCTTTGAATAATTATTACATTGTATCACTTTAGCTTTATATCTAGATAGTAAGTCTCCAGTTTATTGCCTTGGCTTTTTTAGAATCAGCTTGTCAAATCCATAATTTAAAAAAAAAAAAACCTGCTTGGAATTTTGTTAGATTTGCATGGAATCTAAAAATCAGCTTGAAAAGAATGGACATCTTTATGTTTTTTTTTTCTTAACTATGGTATGATATATCTTTCCACTTATTTAAGTGTTTTTTATTTTTTTTCCAGATTTATTTTTTTAGATTTCAGTAAAGAGGTCTCATATATCATTCATTGGATTTTTTCCTATGTATTTCTTTCTTTTTACCTGGGGAGGCTATTGTAAATGGCATTTTAAATTTTTTCCCATTTGCTTATGGAAGATATATAGAAATATAATTGATTTCTTAAAAAAACTTTATATTTTAAAACTGTTTTAGGCTTACAGAAAAACTGAGAAAATAGCACAGTGTTCTCCTATACCTCTTGCCCAGTTTTCCCTACTATTAACATCTTACATTAGTATGGTATGTTTGTTATAATTAATAAATTAAATTTCATATATTTTTCATAACTAAAGTCCACAGTTTATTCATAGTTCTTGACTTTTAATTTTTTTGTTTAAGGATCCTACCCCAGACACCACATTACATATATTTGTCATGCCTCCTTACGGTCCTCTTAACTATGATAGTTACTTCAGAATTTCCTTATTTTTGTTCACCTTGACTGTTTTCAAGTATTTTGTAGAATTACCCTCTATCAGAATTTGTCTGATCTTTTTCTCATGACTAGACTCCCTGTCATGGATTTGGAGGAGGAAGACCACAGAGGTAAAATGCCATTTTAATTACATTGTATCAAGTGTACATATTATCAACTCTTATATCTACGTAAGATGCATTTATAATACAGTTAGATTTTCAGGTTTCAGTCTGCACTCCTTGGCACCCCCAGTCTCCTAAATAATTTTTTTAATTGTATACATTAAGGTTCACTTTATGTGCTATAAGTCTCTATGTGTTTTGACGAATGCATAACATCATTTATCAACCATTACAGTATCATGCAGAATAGTTTCATTGCCCTAAAAATCCCCTGTGTCTCACCTATTCAACTCTTCTCCCTACTCCAAACCCCTGGTCACCACTGATCATTTTACTGTCTTTGTAGTTTTATCTTTTCCAAAATGGCATGCTCTTGGAATCACACAGTGTGTAGGCTTCTTAGTTTGTTTTCTTTCACTTAGCAATATGCATTTAAGGTTTATTCATGGTGTGCGCGCGCGCGTGTATGTGTGCGTGTGTGTGTGTATGTGTGTGTGTAGTTTGATAGCTCATTTCTTTTCATGGCTGAATAATATTCTGTTGTATAGATGTACTATACTTACTCATTTACCTATTTAAGTCATCTTAGTTGCTTTACATTTTTGGTGATTATGAATAGGATGCTATAAACATTTATAGTAGGTTTTTATGTGGCTGTAAGTTTTCAAATCAGTTGGCTAAATACCTAAGAGTACAATTGCTGGATCCCATGGTAAGAGTACGTTTAGTTTTGTAAGAAACTGCCAAACTGTCTTGCAAAGTAGCTCTGCAGTTTTGCATTGGAATTGACAATGAATGAGAGTTCCTGTCACTCCACATCCTCACCAACATTTAGTATTGGTTATTTTTTTTTCCTTCCCATTCTAATATGCATATAGTAGAATCTCATTGTTGTTTGAATTTGCAATTTTCTAATAACAAGAGATTTCACGCATCTTTTCATTGGTTATTTGCCATTTATATATCTTCTTTGATGAGGTGTCCATTCAGATTTTTTGCCTTGTTTTTAATTAGGTTGCTTGTTTTCTTATTGTTTTTTTTATATATTTTGTATACAAGCCTACTATGGCCTGAATGTTTATGTCCCCTCAAAATTCATATGCTGAAATTTTTACCCTCTAAGGTTATGGTAGAAGTAGGTGGGGCCTTTGGGAAGTGAGTAGGTCAGGAGGGTAGAACCTTCATGAATGGGATTAGATTATGAAAAAAAAATCCACAGAATTTCCTAGTTCCTAACAGCATGTGAGGACACAACAAGAACTCTATAATCCAGAAAAGAGCCCTTACTCAACCATGCTGGCACCTTGACCTTGGACTTCCAGCCTCCAGAACTGTGAGAAAAATTTCTGTTGTTTACAGACTATCCAGTCTATGTTATAGCAGCCTGAATGGACTATGACGAAATCCTTTATCAGATACGTGTTTTACAAACACCTCCTTGCAGTCCGTGGCTTGTCTTTATATTCTCCTTACATTGTCTTTCACAAAGCAAAAGTCTTTAATTATAATAAAGTCCAACTTATCAAATTTTTTTCATTCATGGGCCATACTTCTGGTATCATATCTAATAACGCATTATCAAACCCAAGGTCACCTAAATTTTGTCTTACGTTTTCTTCTAAGTCTTGAACTTTTGCATTTTTCATTTAGGTCTATAATCCATGTTAAGTTAATTTTTGTTACTTAGGGATCTGTTTTAATTTTTTTTAGCATATGCATATTGTAGTGGGTTGAATAGTTTGCTTTCCCCCTCTCCCCTCCCCCACTTCTTGTCTATCCAAAATCTCGGAATGCGATCTTATTTAGAAATTGGGTCTTTCCACATAAAATTAAGATAAGGATCTCAAGATAAAATCACCCTAGGTTAGGTTAAAGAGTCCAAAACACCTTTACTTAGGACTTCTGACCTCTAGATCTGTGAGAAAATAAATTGTTTTAAGCCATGAAGTTTGCAGTAATTTGTTATGGCAGACCTAGGAAAATAATCAGATGCTCAATTGTCCCAGCAGCATCATTTGTCAAAAAGATTATCCTTTCTCCATTGAATTTCTTTGCACTGTTTTCTTTTTTTTTTTTTTAAGGTTTTATTTATTTATTTGACAGAGAGAGACACAGCGAGAGAAGGAACACAAGCAGGGGGAGTGGGAGAGGGAGAAGCAGGCCTCCCGCCAAGCAGGGAGCCTGATGCGGGGCTCGATCCCAGGACTCTGGGATCATGACCTGAGCCGAAGGCAGACGCTTAACGACTGAGCCACTCAGGCACCCGTCTTTGCACTGTTTTCAAAGATCAGTTGACCATATGTATGTGCATCCATATCTGGACTGTCTATTCTGTTCCACTGATCTCTTTATCTGTTCTTTTGCCAATTCTGTGCTGTATTGATTACTGTACCTTTAGAATAAATTTTGAAGTTCAGTAGTGTCAGTTCTTCAATTTTGTTCTCCTCATCCACATTATGTTAATTATTCTGGGTCTTTTACTTCTCTATACAAACTTTAGCATCAGTTTGTCAATATCCATAAATAACTTGCTCAGATTTTAATTGAGATTGCATTGAATCTACAGATCAAGTTGGGAAGAAGTGATATCTTGACAATATTGAGTCTTCCTATCCATGAACATGGAATATTTCTCATTTACTTAATTCTTCCTTGATTTGTTCATTAGAGTTTTACAATTTCCCTTATATAGATCTTATATGCATTGTTAGATTTATACCTAAGTAATTCGTTTGGGGCTGCTTATTATGTAAATGATATTGTGTTTTTAATTTCAAATTCCACTTCTTCATTGTTGATATACAGGAAAGTGACTGACTTTTGTATAATCACCTTATAATATTACAACTTTGCTATAATTGCTTATTAGTTCTAGGAGTTCCTTTTGTTGATTCTTTCTGATTTTCTACAAAGATGATGATATCATCTGTGAACTAAGATGTTTTATGCCTTCCTTTTCAATTCCATACATTTTATTTCCTTTTCTTGCCTTGCATTAGGAAGAGGTTTTAAGTGTGATATTGGAAAGGAGTGGTAAGAAGGGAGAGTAGTTTTGTTTTTTTTTTTAAATAGAAAATGACCTGGGCTTGTTTCAACATGGTTACTTTCCCCTTTCTTTGCCAAAGATATGAGGTGATTTTTCTTGGCTCTTCACTATAAGAACCTGGAGGGGCTCATGCTGGTGAAACTGATAGAATTTTAGGTTCTCCCTAAGACTGGAGTCCTGAGGAGTTTGTTACCCTCAAGCTAATTCATATTCAACCTCCAGAAATTCATCAAAATTACCATTACTTGTGTTGGTCAATTTATGTTTCAATTTTTGTACTCAATAAGTATTTATTGATTAGGTAGTATATGCCAGAGACACTTTTAGAAACCACTTATCAGTGGTGAAGAAGATAGGAAAGTTAATTTTCTAGTGGGAAAGAGACACATATAAAAAAGATAATTATAAAACAGAGAGATAAGTGCTATGGGTAAGTCCAAGGTAGTATGAAAGTACATTTCTCTCAATTCATAGTGGGTTTTATTTTCAGGTTCCCCACACAGAATAAAATACAAAAATAATGAAACAGCTGTATTTGGAGAAAATGTGACCATCTTCTGCAATTTAACAACTCCAGCAGATGTTGTGCAAATTACCTGGCAGAAGATTCAAGGTTCTTTGCCACAAAATATTGGCACATATAGCAGTGTATATGGAGAAAAGATTCTTCCACCATACAGAGATCGAGTACACTGTGAGGTCATCGAACCCAATTCCTCATTCATAACTATCCGTGAAGTAACATTTGAAGATGAAGCTTGCTACAAATGTCTATTTAACGTGTTCCCACATGGCAGCCATAATGGACAAGTCTGCCTAAACATTATAGGTATATAAATGTTTTATGTAGTGTCAAAATTTGGGGGATGTGGTTTTTCAAGGTTAAGATCTAGAGAAAGAATGTTAGAGAAGGAAAGATTGTAATAGAGGTCACTCATGGTTAAGGTCCAGAGAAAGAATTTTAGAGATTTTGTTATACAGAAGAAAAAAAAAATGGAAGCCAATGATAGTTACATGACTTTCCCATTTTCACACAGTGCAGGACCAGGCATAACACTTAGGTCTTCTGACCTCTCATCTAACTTTTTATACTGCACTGATTTTAATCTGGTGGATAAAGTTCATGAATGGCATCAGGATTTTCATTAGGAAAGAGAGGAAAAGAAAAAGAGAGTGGAGAAAATGAAAGAGGAAAGAAGACTTAGAGAATAAGAATTAACAAAATGTTGAAGGAATAGTGATAGTTAGAATCATAGTGTCCTCTCATTATTTTGCTGTAAATTTAAAGTATTGGAGGTTTATATAAGGTAATTTTAAGGTTGAATGAAATTGGAGCTATGAAGCGTTTCTCTTAAATTGGAGGGTAGTAAGTGCAAGAGATGGAATTGTGAGGTTTTGCAAAATATGAGGAGAGGTGTCTGAAAGGGACATGTTTCAACATTTTGTCGTCATATAAATATTTGGGTAAGTCTATCTTTAACACCATGGAAATCTGGTATGATACATTTTTTATATTTAACTCTGTGTCTCCTTTTTTGTCTCAGCTGTATCTGAATTAAAAACTGAACTCCAGTCCAATCTTGACTCTGAAGATTTTCTTAGATTTATTTACTCAGCTGTGGGAAAACCTGTTCCTCAAATATCTCTTTTCCCATCACAAGTCTTGATTAATCCACCAGAGGAATACCTTGCTCAGAATCCAAATGGCACGGTGACTATCACTAAAATGTGCAACATCTCCTTGGAGACCGTGAGGTCCCTAGGTCTTCAGTATCTGACTGTGCGCATGGATCATCCTCTAAGGAATGAAGAGAAGATTGTTCCTTTGTCAGTCAAACAGGAATGTAAGTAGGAGTAATAATCAACAAGGGGAAATGTTTTAAAAATTCATATCAGAAGTGTGTGTTTTAGTGTATTATTAGAAATGTTAAGTCATTGTGATACATATGCATGGTTAAATGAATCAAGTGATGAAAACTTTCTCTACCCAGTTCTGCTTCCAAGGGTCACTGTTCTTAAATGGCAAATTTTTAATTGATCTACCTTAACTGCTTTCCATTGAATTTCTGCCATAGTCAGTGAAGACCAGGTTCACTTACATCTCCTTCAACTTTTCCTCCTCCCAATATAGTTCTTTTCTTCCCAATATAGTTCTTTTGGTGATTACCTCTACAACCTTCAATAGTGTGGTAAAATTTACTTTTGTGTCATCCACCATAGAAAGTCTCTTAGCTGCCCATTTTTCCTTGCCTATCTTCCAGCCAATCTCTGTCAATCGTACCCTCTGTTTCAAAGCCATAGTTAAACAAAGTATGGTTTTCCTTAAAAATTAAAGTAATAATTTAAATATATTTATGTTTCTATATGTATATAATACAATTTCCTATAAAATTTAAATAATTGTTTTTATAAATCACCTAATCTTTTGACACTGAAGCATTTTTTCTCTATATACTTAGTGTAAATACTGATATATTGGAGTTTTCATCTACCATCTTACTATTTGTTTTCTATTATTTGACCTGTTTCATGTCCCTTTCTCTCTCTTTCTGAATTCTTTTGGGTTATTTATTTTTGTTTCATTTACCTCCTCCATTAATTTGTTAACTATACATTCCTGTGTAGTTTAACTGGTTGACTTGGAGACTGCACCTTACATCTCTTGACTTATTAAAGCCTAATGTAATTTATTATTTTTACTACTTTTCAGGTAATACAATGAGCTTATATGAATTCCCACTCTTGGTGCTGTTGTTTTGTGCATTTCATTTAACTTATTCATTTATTTAAATTTTTGTTTGTTTGAATATAGTTGACACACAATGTTATATTAGTTTCAGGTATACGTTTTATTCATTTAAATTATTTATATATGTTTAAATGCCAAAATATATTATTGTTTTTGTTCCTGTTATTCATAGTAATATTCTTTTAGATTTATCCTTTCTATTGTTTTTTATTTCTTTGTCTATGTTCAAACTTTTATTTTTCTTCTGCCTAAAGAATTCTCTCTAGTTTTTTCCTTAGTGAAGATGTATAGATGGCCAATTCTTTTAATATTTTTGGTCATACAATGTATAACTTTTGAGGTACATTTTTATAGGATTTTTTTATTTCAGTTTTGATAGTTACTTTATTTTTTTCATCACTTTGGCAATAGTATTTTACTAGCTTCTGACTTTCATTATTTCCTTTGAAAAGGTATATGTCAGTTTTATTGCTGGTCCTTTGAAAGGAATGTATCTCCCCTTCACCCTGGCTGCTTTTAAGACTTTCTCCTTGTATTTATTTATGTTAGTTTTATTGTTAGTGTTTTGGCGTCACATTCTTTGTATTTATCTTGCTTGCATTTTCCTAAGCTTCTTGAGTCTGTGGGTTAATGTTCTTCATCACTTTTGGAAAATGTGTAAACTTAGGAAAATGGTGAGGATAACATTTCTCCATAATTTGTTACAATCATCCAAGAACCAAAAAGCATCACTAGCCATCAATGATACTGAATCATAGAGTTTGAATGAATGAAGGAGATATCATATCTTTTGGAAGTTTAACAGTTTTTCTGCATAACCAGCAATGGGAGTATTGGAATAAGTAGCTTAGCACGTAGTCCAGATGGGCTAACCATAACTTCATTTAAACCTAGGACATCTCATTAGTCTGTGAATTAAACAACCTGCGGACTAACCTAAATAAAGCACAAAAAAATGACTACTGTTTCATATGATTAATAGTTTGCTTGTTACACAAATTTAGTTTAACCACCTTTCTACCCTCAGATCTTGTATTCCTCCATTATCTTTGATCATCCATTGTTATTGCTGAGAAGTCAAATGTCAATCAGATAATTGTAATAGTAAATATTACTTTATCTTCTCTTTGATAATATAGTATCTTCTCTTTATCCTTAGAGTTCTGAAACTTCCTAGTGCTATTTTTAGGGTATTTTATCTTATTTTTAATACTTTAATGTAATTGACATTTGTCAGCTCACACAATTTGGAGACTCAAATCCTTCAACTCTGAATAATTTCTTATTTCTTTGAGAATTTTCCGTCTGTTCACATAACTTATTCTCTTTTTATAAACCTCAATTAAGTGGAGATTAAAACATTTCAATTGAACTTTATTTTCTTCTTTTAAAAAATATGCCTCTTTTTCTTCATAATATCTGGAAGATTTTAAAAAATTATCTTTAAACTCTTTCATTCAATTTTTCCTTCTTTTGACAATCAGTTTTATAATTTTGAATTGCTTTTACAACTTAAGATTAATTTTGTAAATTAAAATTGATTTATTTATTTTTTCATATCCAATTTTTCCTGCTTTATGAAAGTAATATCTTGTCAAATCTATCTGGAAATAATAATTTAGAAGTATTGTAATTATTTTCTGTTTTTTAAATTATCTCTTCTGTTTTTTTAATTATCTCTTCCACTCTCCCCCCGACCCACTACCATATTTATTTACTTATTTACTTACTTACTTATTTACTTACTTACTTATTTACTTACTTATAATTTCAAGTAGACTCTATGCCTAATGTGGGGCTTGAACTCACAACCCTGAGATTAAGAGTCTACCTGCTCTACTGAGTGAGCCAGTCAGGTGCTCCCCATCATTTTAATTTTATGTTTATTTTACTCTGTTTTTCTCAATTTGATTACAAGTTTTATTCAAAGTCCGGTGAGCCCTGACTGGAAGATTATAGCATCTTTATTTGGTTAATTGTATCTTGTAAAAAAAAAACTTTTGTTTGCAGAAAACAGGCCGCTGCTTTCTACAGTTAGCCAGGAGACTCCAGAAGCCAGAATGTAGAGGCCTGGACTCTGGGCCTCTGACCCTGTACTGTATTTATTTCCAGTATATTCATTAAATTACTTAACTGCCCCTTCTTCTTCTTCTCTCTCTTTCTCTCTCTCTCTCTCTTTTTTTTTTTTTTGGCTGCAGGTTAAGCACACCTGCCTCTCCAGAGTTGGGATTTCAGATACAGAAATGGGTACTTTCGGCTGTAAGTTTCATTCCATTCTGTGATTCACCCCTCCTTCTTTTGCCATCTGAGTTCTAATGCTCTCCAGGTTCTGCAGGGCTGTCTCTGCAGGTGTAAGCTGCTTTTTGCATATATGAGCCTGCAGCTTCTCTCATCCTACGCCTTCATAAGCCATTCCTCTATCCACTTTACATCTTTTGTAAATTTGTTGAAATCTTTTGCCAATGAAGATCACTCTTCTGTTTGTTGTTTTTCATTTAATCATTTTATTTTTGTTACCATAATTTTAATGAAATCTTAGGAAGGATTAGAGGTAAATATTTTGTTATGTGCATTTCTTGAAACTGAGTTTAATCAGCTCCTTTTTTCCTGGAAAGTTTCCCCAAATCATGAGATTGGAATATGCCCATTGAATAGCATATGTATCTCCCATCAATCTATTAGCTTGATTATGATATCAATTTCATTTATCACTGAGCTACAAATGTCTGTAAAAGAGTAACATTAATTTAGAAGAGAATTCCTCCTTGCTTAGCTTTGTAACAAATTTTAGGGATATAAACTCCTAATTCTATTGAAATCTTCTATAGAGCCTTTATTCCCATGCTCTATTATTGCTTACTTCAGGGCTCTGTTCACATTTTAGGCCCGTTCAGCTTCCTTCACCCATTTTGAAAGAGGTATGTAATATCTCATTGAAAAAGAATATAGTTATAACTAAAAACTGAGAAAAAACGATGTCTGAACAATCAAAAATAAATAGCACAAAATTTCTCACATGGATTTTCCTAATAGTATCAGGGAAGCAAGAATTTCTCTTCAACGGTAATAAAAAATTGAAAGCAGCAAATTAAAAAGAATTAAGAGGTTACAATGAAAAGAAAAATGACCTCAATCAGAAAGAGGACCCCAAAATCTACCAGAAGCAGACCTAAGAATACAAAATGCACAATAATTCATGCTATTTAATGTAAGTGCAAATTTCCTTGAGGTCCATCCACAGTGTATAGGTTCATTTTTATATCTAAGAATTAGCTAAGAATTCTTAGATATTCTTATATTCTAAGAATCATGATAATCATGATGACCTTTGGTTAAACTTAGTTACAATGGAAAATGTAAACTATATTCAGAAGGCTACATAAAAAGAAGTGGATTTGTAATACAATTTAGGAACGCCATGGTCAAAATAGCTACTATGAAGTGTTGGTATTTAAAATTTCATAATATTTTTTTTTTTCATAAGACTGCATGCTCTAGAATCAGGCAGAACAGAACTTGCTTCCCAATTTTGCCACTTAATCACTGTCTATCTTTGGACAATTTTCTTAACGTCTCAGAGCTTCTGTTTTCCCATCTATACCTAATAATCATACTCACTTAGTTGATGTAAATAATCCTTATAAGATGCTTATCACATTGCTTAACACGTTAATCTTAAATACTAAATATTATCATTAAAAACACTTATTTTTGAAGATTCTTTGAAAATTCCATTTTAGTAATTGAATACTATTTCAATGTGACTACATTATTTTTTCTTGAACTTTTCTTTTGTTGAATATTTGGGTGGTTTCTTCTTTTTTCTTATTCTTGAGTGTCATAAAATGGCATTAAATATTGTCTGTCTTCGATTTGAATATACATTAGCATATTCTTTTATAAAATTGAATATGGCAAATAATCTCATAGTATCAATTTGAATGTCAACAAAACAATGGCAAATCAAAAGATCATTGGCAGATTTAAAGTGCCAAAATGGCGGCGTAATGTATGAAAATGAAGTATAGTCACAAAGAACATGTTTCTGGTTGTGTCTTTCAGGTACTTCTCGTTCTTCTTATATTTGGTTGGGTACAGTTGGTCTACTCATACTTTTGCTATGTATTTTGTTGATTGTTGTCTATCTTGTTTGGAGAAAGAAAAAGTAAGTTGCATTACTACCTGTCAATGTTAGGGAAGGTAGGTAAAATAGGGGCTAGTTTTAAATATGAAAAAAGGACATTTCAAGGGCTTTGGCAAAATTTGTCATGGAAAGAACGTTGATGGAAAACTCTTTTCTATTTACTTAGTAATTCCAGCAGTCAAGAGTTTATTGTTCAAATGATATCGTACTTGGGATTGTTATAAAGGTAGGCTGTTAGTCATTTATGGTAAATTGAGCTTAAGGTTCTTCCTTTAGAACAGATTTTGAAGGAGAGAGCATATGAACTTCAGACAGCTGGTGGGAGGGGATCCACTGAGTGGCGAAGAAGGCTGAGATTGGAAGCTTGAGATAAATCTACCTCACAAAGCCACAGTAAGATGAAAGTAGTCTTACTTTACAGGACTAATGTAATAAAATATCTATTTATTTATTCAACAAATACTTCCTGAATGCCTAAACTGGTATGCATTATTCTCAGCGAAGGCAATAGAGACACAAATAAAACAGATAAGTTTTAGAAGCGTATGTCTCAATAGGGAGAGGTAGTCAATGAAGAGTTAAAAGGAAACAAGAGAACACTGGTGGTGATATACACTGTCTAGAAAATAAGGCAGAATGATGTAATTGAAAGAGACTGTGGGACTAGTTTATATGGAGTGGTTGCTCTGAGGAGTTGACATTAAAATTGAGACCTGAGTAAGAAAAGAGTTGTGAGTGACATTCTCATAGAAGAGTATTCCAGACAAAAAAGGAGGAGTTATTGTAGGTCCTGAGGTGGGAACAAGCTTGGTGTGTCCCAGGACAAAATGAGGTCAATGTGCATAGAGCAATGATTTAGTAATAGAGATGGGGTTTAGAACAGCTAAGGCTCTCAGGCCTTGAAAGGCGTTTGGGATTTTTACTACTTACAATACCAATCCATTGAAGTATTTAAAACAAGGGGGTAGAAGGATCTGATTTACACTGTAAAAAGATCTCTGTCACTGGAATGTGGACAAAGTCTCTTAGAGCTCAAGAATGAATGAAAGGAGATTTTTAAACATGGGATTACCATAGTCAAGATGAGAATCAACAGTGGTCTGGACTAGGGTAGCACTGGAATTGAAGAATTAGGGAAAGGTTTAGGATGACAAGATTTGCAGCTGGAGAGATGTGGGTAAAGGGGAAAAGGAGGAAATTATCTTGATGATTCTAAACATTTTGGCAAAGATTGAAGAAATCTTTTATAAATGGGGAAAATTAAAGGAAGAACAAGTTTTTAGGGAGGATCAAGAGTTCTATTTTGAACATGTTAATTTTTAAATGCCTACCTGACATCCAAGAGAATATGTCAATTATATATGAACCTGGAATTTACAGAGCAGATGAGAAGTACCCATCTGGGAGTGTAGTGGGTATGTTCTTCAACAGAACAAATCATAAGTTATGACTCTTACTATTATAGGGTAGAAATAACCTTCAAGTTCTGTTAATAGAATATTTTTATGCTAAATTAACATTGAAAATATATTTTGATCAATCTTTAAAGAGATCTGATTGTTCCAATTTTTTATTCATAGAATACTCTTATAATCTATTGCCATTAGGGGGAGTGTTTGGGCTGTCTTCATCTTATGGATCCATCAATGTCATCCTACCTATAGGTCAGAGAATGTGCTTCAAACCACACCCCAGCTGAGACAGCCTGATGTGGAATCCTTAATGAACCACACTCTTCCTGCACACAGGTAATTGGTAGATGTGTGACTTTTGCTGCGATTGTGCATAATTCAAATTTAAGACTTAACTTTACATATTAAATCATCTATTCAGTAGAAGGAATTACCATTTTAAAAATAAATGGAAACAAAGATTTGTTTATATAATCCAGTTTCATGAACTAGTGGGTTCATGTGATATTGTATTAATATTAATGACAATATTTCTATTCATCCCCTGATTCAGGACCTCTCCAACCAACACCAGTTGAATGACTGCTTTGATTTTGTTTTTGGGTTTTTTTTTTCTCAGCATTAATAAATATGAGCATGTCTTCATATACTTCTTAGCCATTCAGGCTTCCCTTTCTGTGAGGTTCTTATCTATATCTTCATATGTATATAACATATACCATTCTTTATATCATTAAAAGAACAGAAATCTTTAATGCTTTAATGTTAAATCCATCAATTTTTCACCTAACAGTTTGAGTTTGGGGACCTATTTAAGAAGTCATCATTCATGTAAGTTCACAGAAATATAATCACATTTATTAGCTTCGTATTTTTCTATTTTATGTTTAGATATTTTAACCTTTGTGCATAATGTAGGAATGACATATATTGTTAATTTTCATCATATAAAGAGCCAGATTTCCTAACAGCAGTTATATACAATCTGTCCTTTTCCTTATTGATGAGCTCTGTTTTTAGCTCTCTCAGGTAGAGAGTTTTGTTCCATTGTTTAATTTTTTGTTTCTTCATGATTGCGTATAGTTTTTATTATTATGGTCTTTTGTTATGTTAAAATGTGGCAGGAAGAGATCCTTTTTTGTGTTTTTTAAAGATGTATCCATTCAGGGATACACACACACACACACACACACACATCATGAAATAAGTTTATTTCATTTAAAAAATATAGCTGGAAATTTGGTTAGTCTTACATTGAATTGTTAGATTAATTTAGAGAGCATTGATATCTGTACAGTGCAATTTACTCCACCCATAAATATGCTATCCATTTATTCAAGTCTTTCTGAATGCCTTTTAGGAAAGTTGTAAAATTTTCTCTCTGTAGGTTTTGTGTAATTTTTGCTAAATTAATTCCTCAGTACTTTTAATTTGTTCACTATGATGAATGATATCTTAATTTTTCAGTGAAATTTTCTAGCTGGTTATTAGTGATTTAGGAACAGCTCTGGATTTTTTAGGTTAACCTGTATTCGGAAACTTTGGTAAACTCTTTATTACTTAAAAGGTTTTCTGTTTATCTAAAAGTTTTCCATGTACATAATCATCTCTTGTGCACTCAATGACATTTTTGCTTCTTCCTTTCTAATCCTTATACCTCTTTTTCATGTTAAATAACACCAGTTACCTTTGTCTCGCTTTTCTGAAATTAAAGACTGTGTTTTAAATTTCACTAGGTATGATATTTGCTGCAGTATTTGGCTATTAAGCATACTATTGAGTTTAGGAAATGTTTAAATATTTCTATTTTCTGTCATTTTATCATATATAGACTGTTGAACTTTAGTAATTTTGTATCTGTTAATATAGTCATATGAATTTTCCATAGTAGTCCATTAATATGATAAACTACATTGAGAGATATCTAATGTTAAACCATTCTGGGAATATATTTTTACTTATATTTATAAATAAAACAGGACAATAATTTTCATTTTTTTGAATTATCTTTCCCTGGCTTTGATATAAAATTTTCAAATTTAGGTTTTGAAATTGACAGTAACCTCAGAGAAAGAACTTAATCTTTTAATAGTTCTCCATTTAGGAACATGTATATAAGATGGCTATTTCTCTTCCTTCGCAATTATCTAGGTCTGTGGGATTTTTCTTGGTCAGAGAAATTCTTTGATTTCAGCTTAGTTGCTTTCAAAGTGAAGTGGCTTATTAAATTATGAATTTTTTATGCTGATTTTTATTATTCTTTTCGTAATTTTAAATGATTTTATTTTATTGTGGTAAGAACATTTAGCATATTTTTAAGCATACAATATGGTATTGTTGATTATAGGTACAATGTTGTACAGCAGATCTCTAGAACTTATTCACGTTGCTTAACTTATGCCTGTTGGTTAGTAGCTCTCCATTTCTCCCTTTCCCCAGCCCCTGGCAACCACTGCTTCACTCTTTGAGTCTATGAATTTGATTATTTTAGATACTTCACATAAGTGGAATCATGAAGCCTTTGTCTTCCTGTGACTGGCTTATTTCACTTAGCATAATGTCCTTGAGTTTCACCTATGTTGTCACCTATTGCAGAATTACCTTCTTTTTGAGGCTGACTAGTATTCTATTGTATGTATATACCACATTTTCTTCATCCATTCATCTATAGATCAACATTTAGGTTGTTTTCACATCTTGGCTATTGTGCATAGTGCTGCAATGAACATGAAAGTACTAATATCTCTCTGATCTCCTGATTTCAGTTCTTTTCCATAAATATCCAGAAGTGGGAATGCATCATACATAGTTCTATTTTTAATTTTTAAAGAAACCTCCATATTGTTTTCCACAGTGGCTGTACTATTTTGCATCCCCACCGATAGCATGCAAGTGTTCCTATTTCTCCACATCCTCACTGACATGTGTTGTCTTTTGTTTCTTGTTTTATTTGTTTTGTTTTGTTTCTTTCTAGTTATTAACAAGTTTTTTTTTAATTGAGGTATAGTTGACATACAATATTATGTATTAATTTCAGGTGTACAACATGGTGATTTGACAATTCTATATATTACATATGCTCCCACAAAAAAATGTAGCTACCATCTGTTATCATAAAGTTATTACCATATTATTGATGATTCCCTATGTTGTACTTTTCATCCCTGCGACTTAATTATTTTATAACTGGAAGTTTGTACTTCTTAATTCCCTTCACCTAAATTTACCCATTCCCCTACTCCCTTCCCCTTGGGTAACTATCAATTTGTTCTCTGTATTTATGAATCTTTCTGTTTTTGGTTGGTTGGTTGGTTTTGTTTTTTAGATTCCACATATAACTGAAATTATATGGTATGTGTCTTTCTGTCTGACTTATATCACTTAGCATAATACCGTCTGGGTCCATCCATGTTGTGAATGGCAAAATTTCATTCTTTTTTATTTTTTATGGCTGAGTAATATTCCATCATATATATATATATATATATATATATATATATATATGAATGGATAAAGATGTGATTGATATCTATCTATATCTATATGGATATATATATATCAATTAACAATAGTAATTCACAGACATGCTAAAATTAGTCCGTGAATCTCCTTCATGGATAACCCAGGTGCTTTTCAAACTGCTGCTCCTGTGCTGGGTCTTGGAGTGATATAGTGTGCTGGCCCCTTAAGAGTCTCAATTTCTTTTTTTTTTAAAGATTTTATTTATTTATTTGACACAGAGAGAGGGATCACAAGTAGGCAGAGAGGCAGGCAGAGAGAAAGGGGGAAGCAGGCTCCCCGTTGAGTAGAGAGCCCGATGCGGGGCTTGATCCCAGGACCCTGAGATCATGACCCGAGCTGAAGGCAGAGGTTTTAACCCACTGAGCCACCCAGGCGCCCCAAGAGTCTCAATTTCTATATCCCTCTGGCCCTCCCCAAATTAAGCACCACCAATTTTCAAAGCTCCTGGAGTTAAGTCCTGCTGATTTTCAAAGGCAGATGTTAATATTGCAGGATTGCAGGGCTCCTGTCTCACGGAGTGGAAGAAAATCTCATGGACACAAAAGGGTAAAGTGAAGTGAAAGTTTAGTAAGTGAAGGTGAGAGCAGAAAGGAAAGAAAAAGCTCTCTAGAGTGAGAGGGGTCCCGAATGAGTTGCCAACTGAGGGCTGTTAATGGCTGTTAATGTTAATGAGGACTGACTGGGAAGCTTGTGGCCTTGAGATTCTTGTGTTGTCTTGGTTTGTTCCCTTATCTCTTGTTCTGCTCTGTCTCAGTGTCTCCACTTGCCAGCAATAGTTGGGAAGCCTAGTCAGGGAGGTCAGGGGCCTCCTACCTTCCCAGCCTATACCTTCACCCCTTCCCTATTTGCAGGACAGGACCTGCGGGCAGAAAGAGCTATACTGGGATTGTGAGCAGTGACTGACTGCATACTTTTTAATTCGTGGGGGTTAGGGATAGCACAAGTCTTCGAGAAATCTGGAAGCAAGGCTTTCAGGACCTTGAAGGGCCAGCTGCTGCCAAGATAAGGTTACTTTTAAACATGATCTCACTGATACGCAGAATTTAAGAAACAAGGTAGAGGATCATAGGGGAAGAGTGGAAAAAATGAAACAAGACTAAACCGGAGAGGGAGACAAACCATGAGACTCTTAATCCTAGAATACAAAAACTGAGGGTTGCTGGAGGGGAGGGGGGTGAGGAAAGAGGGTGGCTGGGGAATGGACATTGGGGAAGGTATGCATTATGGTGGGTGTTTTGTAAGACTGATGAATCACAGACCTGTACCCCTGAAACAAATAATACATTATATGTTAATTTAAAAATAAATAAAATAAACATTAAGTCTCTAAGGCAGCCAGGATTTCCTTGAGGAAGGTCACGTTTTGCATGTTTCAGGTATCTCTCAGTGAGCTGCAAGCTGTAAGGCCATTTTAATTTAAACTGCATTTCTTTTGCCTTTGTTTCCCACATTATTATGAAGCTTCATCTTCCCTTCCCTGTATCAGAGCCCAGAGTGCCTGATGTGGGGCTCTGCACCTGTGATATCCTTCTGCTTGTAGGTCACCATGCTAGAAGTTTGGTTCGTGGCTGCATCTCTCCCCTTCCTACCCTTTTCAATGGGACATTTGTTGATGTCTTTATCTGTGAAAAGTCTGTTGCACCAATCTCAAGTTGTTTTCAGAGTGAGTTGCTTCACATGTAGTCTGCAATCTTCCCCCACTCCCCTGTCTCGTTTTCTTAATAACAGCCATCCTGGCATGTGTCAGGTAATAGCTCATTGTGGTATTGATTTGCATTTCCCTGATGATTAATGACATTGAGCACTTCTTCACATACCTGTTGGCCATTTATATCTTCTTTGGAGAAGTATCTCTTCAAATCCTTAGCCTATTTTTTTAGTTGGTTATTAGTTTTCTTGCTGTTGAGTTTCAGCAGTTCTTTATATGCTTTGGAGATTAACCTTTCTTCCCCCCCCCCCCCCAACTGAGTCTTAATTCTGCCACTAACTAGCCTTTTTCAAAAATTTAAATTCAATTAATTAGCATTTAATGTATTATTTGTTTCAGGGCTACAGGTCTGTGATTCATCAGTCTTATATAATATCCAGTGCTCATTACATCACATGCCCTCCCCAATGCCTATCACCCAGTTACCCCAACCCTCCACCCACCCCCTCACCTCCAGCAACCCTCAGTTTGTTTCCTGAGATAAGAGTCTCTTATGGTTTGTCTCCCTCTCTGGTTTCACCTTGTTTCATTTTTTCCTTTCTTCCCCTATGATCCTCTGCTTTGTTTCTTAAGTTCCATGTATCAGTGAGATCATATGATAATTGTCTTTCTCTGATTGACTTATTTTGCTTAGCATAATACCCTCTAGTTCCATCCACATTGTTGCAAATGGCAAGACTTCTTTTTTGATGGCTGCATAATATTCCATTGCATATATACACCACATCTTCTTTATCCATTCATCTGCTGATGGACATATGAACTCTTTCTATAGTTTGGCTATTATGGACATTGCTACTATAAACATTGGGGTGCACGTGCCCCTTCGGATCACTGCCCTTTTGTATCTTTGGGGTAAATACCCAGTAGTGCAATTGCTGGGTTATGGGGGTAGCTCTATTTTCAACTTTTTGAGGAACCACCATACGGTTTTCCAGAGTGGCTGCCCCAGCTTGCATTCCCACCTACAGTGTAGGAGGGTTCCCCTTGGAGATTAACCTCTTATCAGTTAGATGGTTCGAAACTTTTTTCCAGAGTTAAGTCAAGTTATCTTTTATCACTAGCACTGATTAATTTAAAAACATACCTGGAAACAAGCCCTAAATTAAATGAAAACTAGTTTTAGAAACTCATTAGGCCAGATGATGTGACTGCAAGTGAGAGAAGTAAGATGCAGAGGCTCAGGGCAATGAACCATCTGCAAGGGACTGGAGGACCACAAACACTTCGGGCCTGAGTCAAGACCTTTAAGAGTCACATGAAGAATGAACCCTGAAAGCCGCCAAAAGCTGTTGCCTGCCC
This sequence comes from Potos flavus, assembly GCA_028534135.1. Lineage (NCBI taxonomy): Eukaryota > Metazoa > Chordata > Mammalia > Carnivora > Procyonidae > Potos > Potos flavus. The sequence goes on along the minus strand of CM052898.1, from coordinate 141,069,077 downwards.
TGGAGCCACTTGCCGGTGTATCTGAGTAATCGTTTCCTGTTTCATAGGTCGAATACGTGCAGATAGGTTACAGTCTTAGACGCATTAATAACAGTGAGAAACCAATATTTGCATGCTAGTGATGAATTTTCTGTCTTCTAAGGACTCCTGAAAGTATTTCCACCCATTCGGTAGCTGCCCTTTCCATCTGTTATTTCCTTTGCCATGCAGTAGCTTTTTTGCTTCATATCGTCCCATTTGTCTATTTGTATTTTTGTTGTCTGTACTTTTGTTGTCATAGCCATGAGATCATTGCCAAAACCACCCTCATGAAACCTTTTCTCAATGTTTTCTAGGAGTTTTATAGTTTCAGGTTTTACATTTAAGTCTTTAATCTATTTTGAGTTGATTTTTCTGATGTTGTAAAGGAAGGGTCCAGTTTCATGCTTTTGAATGTGGATACTTAGTTTTCCCAACATCCTTTATTCAAGAGATGATCCTATCTCCATTGTGTGTTCTCGACACCCTTGTAAAAATCGGTTGACCACAAACGTGTGGATTTATTCCTGAGTTCTCTAATCTATTCCCAAGGTCCATATGTCTGTCATTATACCAGTTCTGCACTGTTTTGATTACTGTAGCTTTGTACTACATTCTGATACCTCCAGCTTCGTTCTTTTTTCTCAAGATTGATTTAACTATTCATGGCTTTTTGTGTCCCATGTGAATTATAGAATTGCGTGTCTTTTAAAATTTCTGTCAAAAAACGCTATGGGAATTTTGATAGGGATTGCATAAAAAAACCCAACTCCATTCCTTAAGGAGGTAGAAAAAGAAGAAAAAACTGATCTCAAAGTTAGCAAAAGGAAGTAACAAAGATTTAAGCAGAAATACATGAATTAGGAAAAAAGAAAAATAATAGAAAAAATTAACAAAATGGAGAGTTAGTTTTTTGAAAAGATAACAAAATTGATAAGCCATCAGCTAAACTAAGAAAAAGAGTGAAGACTCAAATAAATAAAATCAGAAATGAAAGAAGAGAAGACTGATGCCATATAAATAAAAAGGGTCATAAGACACTATTATGAAAAATTACACACTAACATCCTGGGTAACCTAGAAGAAATGGATAAATTCCTAGAAACATCTAACCTCCATGATTAAATCATAACGTAGAAAGTCTGAATAGACCTATAACTAGTATGGAGAGTAAATCAGAAATCAGAAAACTTTCAACAGAAAAAAGGCCAGGACTATATAGCTTCACCACTGAGTTCTACCAAATATTTAAACAAGAATTGATGCCAATGCTTCTGAAATTCCTTCAAAAAAACCGAAGGGGATGAACGCTTCCAGACGCATTTTTTGAAACCCGCAGTACCTTGACATCACAGCCAAAGACGTCACAAGAAAAACGGCTTCCAGCCAATATTCTGACAGATACAGATGCAAAAATCTCCAACAAAATACTAGCAGACTGAATCCAACAGCATATTAAAGGGCTCATACAGGATGACCAAGTAGGATTTATCCCTGGGATGCAAGGATAATTTAATATCTGAAAATTAATTAATATGATACACCATATTAACACAATAAAGACTAAAAATCACATGATCATCTCAATACATGTAGAAAAAGGATTTGAAAAAATTCTAAACACTTTCATGATAAAAACTTTGAAGAAACTAGGTATAGAAAGAATGAGACTTTGGATGGAATAAATTTTATGAGAATTATATGCTTTACAGAAATCTTTTTTTATCCTATAATTGTAATTATACAATTTTGTTCATAAAGTCTGGAACAGAGTCTTTGATCTGACCCTTGGGAAAAAAAAAGAAGAGAGAAAGATTAAGAGTAAAGCAAAAGGAAAAGATATATTTGGCTAAAATAAAAAATAGTCTAACAGAATGGTATACATATGTTCACAAAAAGCCATGTATAAGAATGTTTATAGCACTGTTATTAAAAATAACCCTGAACTGGAAAACAGATGTCCATTAACAGTGGCATAGAGAAATAAATGTGGTATATAGTATTTACAGACTGGATAGTCTACAGCAGAGAGAATGAATGAATCACAACCATATGCAATAACAAGGGAAAATTCTTCAAACCCACTACTGAGTGAAAGAACACAGATACAAATGAGGACATAGTCTCTGATGCCATTTATATACCAGCAGGCAAGCCTAGTCAAGAGGTTAAAGGTAGGACAGTGAGGGTGGGAGGTGGTAGTGACAAGCTCTGGAAAGCTGGGAATGGGCAGTTTTTGATGTGCTTCTGGCAATGTGAGTAGGTTTACTCTGTGACACTTGAAGTTGTATACTTGTGATGTTTGCATGCCCCTCTGCAAATGATACCTTTGATGAAAAAAATCTAAAAAAATTAAATATACCTGTGAAGCAGTGTTTATAAAAGACGATGTGGAATTCGAAGTTATTTTTCTTCAATATGAAAATTAACTCATTGCCTTCTTGCACCTGGCACCACCTTATGACATTTAATGTCACTTTGATCCTCTTTCCTTTGTGTGTCTCTCTTCATTTTTGAAGTTTTTTAGACTTTTCTCCTTGATTTTCTTTTATATATATATATATATATAAAACATAAAATATATTATTTGTTTCAGGGGTACAGGTCTGTGATTCATTGGTCTTACACAATTCACAGCACTCAACATAGCACATACCCTCCCCAATGTCCATCTCCTTGATTTTCTTAATTTGATCTTCCTAATGGCACTATACTAGGTCTATAAGTTGATTTTCTTTTATGTATCCTGTTTGGCAGCCCGTGAGTCATTTAATTCTTTGATTATGTTTGTCTGGAAAGCTCATAATTTACAGCCCTCAGATTTACAGGCCCATGGATCCTTAACTAAAAGCTCTTTCCCAGCACCTTGTGAGAGGGTGGTGGTAGGAAAACAGGAAGATTTCAGGAGATAAATAATTCATAGATCTGTTTCCCTCTCTCTCTTTCTCTAAGAGCCGAGAACTCTGGAACTTGTTAAAATGAGAAGAATCCTCCGCATCAAAGCAAGTGGAAGGAAACTCCTCCCAGTAAGAAGACAAACCAACCAACCAACCCAACCAACCAGTCACTCTGAAAGAAGAGATCATTACAGAATCCATTTCTTGAATACAGAATTTGATTCTTGATAAAAAATAAATGTGCACTTGTTTTTTTAAAAGTGTCTATTGGTTAAATTCGGCCTTAAAATATTTTTTTTTCCATAGGTGACATCTGGAGAAACTGAATAACATTTCTCAAAAATTTTCATTTCTGACATGCCTGTGTGGAATTGTATAAAATTTCTGGACCTGAGAGAATCCCTCTTGAAGCTCCATTTTCCTTTCCAACTAATGAACTCTTGAACTGAGCCAGAAGGGACAATAGTTCTACAAACAGTGAAATTTCAACACAGCAACTGGCATTCAGGTCCTACGAAGGCAGTAAAGGTAGTTAATACATACTAAAGACGGTTTTATTTGACAGCAACAATAAAGCCATAGTTATCAGAAGTGGCTCCTCTGGTCAGCACCAAATTAGCACCTTTCCCCCTTATTTTCTTTATCTGCATCTGTAGTCACCCCTTATTCTTTTTCATAAAACCCCTTGCTTTCCCTCTCAGAGCACAGCATTTTTCTGGTTTCCCGGAACCGTGCTTCTCAAACTGCAATTCCAAGACCCCCCAAGAGAAGCCTTTGTTCTTTTTCTGTTTCACCCCCTCCTGTTATTTCACACCTGCTTAACAATGCCGGTTGCCAGTCCTGAGTGCTAAAGCCCAACGATGACTCCTCACCGCCCCCGTTTTCCTTCTGTCCTTGTCAAATTAAAATGGAAAAAGCGTACCCCCCAAGCCCCCAGAGCTTTCTCAGTTTCTCCAACCGAACCTCTAAGAACTGGAAATGTTTAAAGGTGGGGAATTTAGCTGGAAACCCCGTGTGGCCTGGCTCCTGCGGGGAGTACTTGAGGGCGCGTGGACCGCTTCAAACCGGGGCGGGGACTGGCCCGCCTCCCTGAGCTAGAGACGCGCGCGGCGAGATCCCCCGGGCTTTCCAGCTGAAGCCGGCGACGGCGCGCGGCCCGGAGCGACAATGGGGAGGCCGGTGAGCGGGGCCGGGCGTGGAAGGAGGGAGCAGGGCGGGCGATGTCGTGCGCCGGTGGCCCTGGGGACGGCGGCGGGCTGAGTGCGTCCGGCTCGCCCGGGGCTGGTTCGGCGCGGGGCTCGGTGCCGGCGCTCTCCCCGCGACGCTTAGCCTCGCGGCGAAGAGGATTTGGCCTCGAGCGGGGTGGTTTCCCGGCTGGCCCTGGAGTCCCGGTACGCTGTGCCAGCTGTCCTGGAGGGATGCTGCCCCGCGGCGAGGGCTTCGGCGACGGAGGCGCTTCTCTCGAGATCCCTGTCGTCCTCCGACGGCCACTGGGCGGGGAGGCGCGCGCGGGCGGCCGGCGGGTCCTCCGGCCAGGCTGGCGGCTGGGTTCCCAAGGCTCCGGCTCGAACGCAGGAAAGCACACACCATTGTACTCTGTCCCAAGAAAGGGATGGCTGCTTTGGCTCTGGGTCGGCCCCCAAAGCTGGGGTGGGCGCTGCAGAATTCAGGGCTCGCTCTCTGCTGGAGAGCTCGCTCCCTCCTTGACGCACCGGCCTCTTTCTCCATCCTTCGGTCCTTTGCCTTGGGAGCCAAAAAGGGCCGGATAAATCAGGGTTAAACCCCAGGGTATCCAAGAGAGACAGGCATTTTGTTTATTCCGGATCTGTTTACATGGCACAAACTGAATGAGCGGATTTTTATTTACGTTGGGATAGTTGAAAAGAATAATAACAATACAAAATTAAAATCTAAATATAAGTAATACCTCAAGGTATTTTTTTTTTTCCATATATGGTTTATTGGCAAGACCACACGGGCAGTCGTTTCAGTATTTCTTAACAAAGGAGAATGGTGGCCTGGGAGTGTGTTTACTCCGAGCACTGGATACTGCTAATCTTCACAACCATCCTTCAGAGGAGGAATTGTTATGTGATTTTACAAATAAGGAAACAAGCAGAAAGGTTAATTTTCACAAGTCCATGCGACTACACGTGATGGGAGCAGATCTGCACCTAGAAACTCAGGGGAAAGAGGCATGGATAGGAGCAGTTAGCTGCCAGAAAGAAGCTGTCAGGTAAGACCAGGTCTCTGGGAACCCTGGCCCTCTTGGCAAGGGGTAGAAGTGGATTTCTCCATTTTTAGTTTTGTACTCCCTGTCTGTGATTTGATTAGTGGATTTTTTTTTTTTTAAGTTATCTGACGTGTTTTGGGATTTACTATATCTTAGGCACTGTATTAAGTAGCTTACATTCTTAATTCTCATAGTAACCCAATGAAATGACAATGATAATTATTTAGTGCTTACTTGTATCACTTACTGTTCTGGGAGCATTACATGTGCTAACTTGCTTAGTCCTTTTAACAGAAAGGTTGGTGCTGTTATTTTTGCCTGCATTTTTGAGAGGTAAAAATCATTTGTCCTGGCTCACACACCTGGTATTTGTGTTAACTCCAACTCATCAGTCAGCTAGAATAATTATGTATATATTTAATAGCAAGACTTTCCTTCTAATTTCCTTGCCTCAATCGTTGTGCTTTCCTTCTTAAACATTCTTGGCTCCCAGTTCACACACTGTGTTCTGGTGTGCATCTGCTTTCTCTCTTATCCTAAAACACAGATTTTCACTCTGAGAGCCAATCCATTCTGCATTCCTCATCATCTTTGCTAGAATTTGGGTTTCCATATGAGAGAGGCATATGGTTAAAAAAACAGCGTGGAATTAGAATGCCAAAGAAGACTTAAGTTTTGGAAGCCAAGGTGTTAGGACAGCAAGAGCCTAAGCATTTGAGTTTTAAAAGAGTAAACATTGGAAAACCGAGGACATACGTTATTCCAGATGGGAAGAATGCAGGGGATGGAAGAACCAGATTTCCTGACCCTAGGGTTTGTATTTTCTAGGCTGGGAGAGCAAAGAGGGCTTGACACAAGCTTGTGTTCTGAAAAGGCAAGCTTGTGCCTGATCCCCGTGACTGGGGAGCGAGTTCAGGAGCATAGTAACTAGAACTTACAGGGAGGTGTTGAAATCCAAGAACAGAAAATACCTGTGCCTTGCTTGTCCAGGGGAAATTGTGGAAAGAGACCAGCCTCCTCATCATGACAAGGCAAGAGTAAAACAGATGGACAGATCCATGGGAATCCAGTCAGAGAGCCTGTAGAATTTCCCTTTGCCCAACACAGGGAGAACCCAGGGGCATGGAATCAGGAGAATGAAAGAGAATGAGAGAAGGCACTTTCTAAGCACAAGGTTTAATTGCACAAATCTTGATGACCATGTTGACCGGAGGGGAACACAGCCATCTTAGAGAATGCGACCGTGGATAGATGGTTGTAACCAAGGACTAGTAGCCCTGTCCCATGGCTTGGCATTGTGTGAGCCTCCAAGAATGGAGATGCAATATCAGAGATTGGGACAGCTGTGAAGTGCGGGGGTGGCAGGGGGCTGAATTGACAGAGATGATGTGATATTGACTGCAAGGAAGTCTCTGCCTCTAGTTGGAATGGCAACATGAAATAACAATGAAATTCAGGTAAAGAAAAACACAGAGAAACCTACATTTCTTACACATCTCTAGTATAGAAGAATACAGGGAAAAATGACATTTCTTGCCTGTACCCTTATGAACACACACATGTAGATCAAGTGAATGGATTCATGGGGCTACTGTAGAGAGAAGTTCATCTGTCTACATCCCATCTTCTCCTTTTATAATAAAATGATACCCGGAATAACATTCAATTAAATATCATCATGTAAAAATGCCAAGGATTTCTGCCCGGACAGATGAAAACAAAGCAATGCAGAAAAAAAAAAATAAATAAGGACATTACTGTTTGTTTTTTGTTTTGTTTTTTTAAGATTTATTTATTTATTTGAGAGAGAGAGAGCATGCACAAGTGGGAGAGACAGGGAGAGGGAGAGAGAATCTCAAGCAGATTCTGCACTGAATGCAGAGCTGCTGGTGGGGTTTTGATCCCGGGACCCTGAGATCATGCATGAGCTGAGCCAAAACCAAGAGTTGGACACTTAACTGACTGTGCCCCTCAGGTGCCCCTGGACTTTACTGTTTTTTAAAAGGTACGATTCATCCAACATTTGCAGAATTTTCAGGGAAATCTACTTCAGCAAACTTCAAGGCAGTCGTATGTTTCTGAAAAGTGGTGCCAACCCCTGAGTTACGTCTTCGATGTTAACAGATGTGGACTGTTTGGGGAGTGGATGCTGTCTGACGTTTGTTGTCTCTGTGTTTTTTATGTGTATTTATGGCTGTTGTTTTCCCCGCCCATCCTATATCTTCCTTGCTCTTGACAATGGTGGCTTTGAGAGCAAGGCTTCCAACTGCTGGGGATTGCCATAATGGAGGAGCCATATTGCTGCTTTTCCCTTCCCATATGCTGACCACACTCTTTTATTTCTTCCATTTATAGTCTCTGGTTCTGCATCCACAAAACCAAAGTTATCTGGTGGTTAAAACTTTAGCTGCAGCATTCCCTGAGGTAGCCATGGGATTGAAGCTTCCCTAGCTTTTTGTCCACATGCAAATGCCCATGTCTTTGCTTTGCTTTCTGTCTTCAGGTGTTCACGAGGTCCTTCTGTCGTCTGTCTACCTACAGATTGATTTGGTTCTTTGCAGCAGTGATGACATGCAGGGCGCAAGGTAAAAAGATACCCAATTCCCCTGCATGGGGTCCAAGGAGCACAGTGTCTGGAGTGGAGACATCTGGCTAGTGTTGTTTGTGCTGTGCTAGTTCGTTTGTCCGTATGAATTATTTAAACATGTAATTTGCTTGGAGGAATGGGAGTGGTTCTTTCTGCTTTCCACATTTTTGTTTTGGAAGTGGAAAAAGACTTTGAATACTTAGAAACTGTTTCCAGGGATAAAACCAGACGTGAAGAAATTCTTTCTAAATTAAGATGTTTGCACCTATCAAAGCAAACAACTTATAAATGTTATTTAAATATAATTCCCTATGTATATAAAGATATGGAAACACTTGGGGAGTCTGAATGAATATACCCTGCGTAGAAGGTAATCGGGTAGTAAGCCTTTAAATTGGGCATGCTCCTCTTTTACAGAAAACTATGGAAAATAATGAAATGTAGAGGTTACATAGGTTCACAGTCCATATAAAACATATACCTGTGCTGTCCTCTTATTTACTGAGTTTTCTAGTTGTGCCAGACCTTTCTCCTCTGGCCCATGGGAAGCCACCCCTCACTTCGCTGCTGACCTTCTATCACCTTCCATGTGCTGTTGCTTTCTAATCAGCCTTCACAGGTGGAGACAAGGCAGGCTTCCCACCATCCATAGCACAGGCTTTATCAATGGACTAGGGGGACTGTAAATGGCATTCCATAGAAGCATCCAAGAATTGTAAACTTTCCACTAAATTATTTCTTTCATAGTCAAATAGAAAAATCACCTAAGAGGTTAAAACTCTAGCTCGGGCTCCTTTTCTACTCTCCATTCTAAAAGCAGCGATTTCTTCAAATCTCTGCTCTGCAAAATCTCAACAAACTTTCAGAAAACCCCAACAACAGGTATAGCCTCCAGAACTTTTCACATCTACCAAGAGTATACCTCCCTAAAACTATACTTCTGCAATACTCCTGGGTTCCAATTTGTGTCTGTTGCTATGCCTACCTTCTTATCCTTGACATTGTTGAAGGGTTACTGAGAGGATATTGCTTCTTTTTTTTTGCTAATTACATTAGCCAACGTGTTCTCTATGTTATTCATTTTAAAAAACAAACAGATTTTGGCGTTTTGGATTAAGTCTACATGTTGTCTACCATTTCATTAATTTGTGCTTTTATCCATATCGATTCACTTCTTTTATCTTTTGGGGGCCTGGGATGTTTGGATATATGTGTGTATTCATTTTTCAATCTCTCTTGTTTCCTAATGAGGTTAGGATTAAATATTTCCCTCTGAAAATGGCTTTATCAATTTCTATGGATTTTAATACATTATAGTTTCCTTGTCATTTATAGTAATTGATTATTCTTGCTATGATTTCTGGTGTAATTAGAGTTGAAAGAAGTACGTAAATTTCTTGTTTATTGCATTGTGGTCAGTGTTCAGGGTCATAGGGTAGGAGCTTTTTTTGCATCCTGTTTCAAGTTCAGTTTGGGGGAATGTTTGTAAAGATTGTATGTTCTCTTTAGGTAAAAGTTTATAAATACATGCCTATATACACATACACATATCATTTTTATATATAATGATTTATATATAAATATCCATTTCAAAACTTTTCATCCTTACATTTGACTTTTTTGCCTTATCTATATTTTTTAATACATGGAAGTGAAAATACTGAGCGACCTATGGAAAATTCTCCCATTATTTTTGTGGATTTTAAATTTTTCTTTTCAATTCTATGGCTTTTTATATGTTTCACTTACGTTGTTAGGCACAGAAAGGTTTGTGTGTTTGTTTAAGGATTTATTTTATTTATTTGAGAGAGAGAGAGAGAGAGAACGTAGAGGGGGAGGGAGAGAGAAAATCTCAAGCAGACTTCCTGCTGAGTGCAGAGCCTGACCTGGGGCCTAATCCCATGACCCTGAGATCATGACATGAGCTGAAATCAAGAGTTGGATGCTTAACTAACTGAGCCAAGCAGGCGCCCCAACATAAAGGTTTATAATAAATGTATCTTATTTTAGATTGCTCCTTTTATCATTTTAGAAAATACATTTTTGTTCCTTGCAGTGTTTTTGTCTCCCATGCTTCCTTTTCCCTTCTTGTAAGTCTCAATGGTCTGATGCCAAAACATTCCAGGTCTTTGGTTTTTCTCGAATTTTTTCCATATCTTTATCCCTTTGTGCCACATTCTGGAACAATTCCATGACCTGCTTTTCCTACTTAACTAGTTTACCCTTCAGTGATGTCCGTTCTGCTAAGTCAGCCAAATCGTTAAGGTTTTGCATTTGTCATTTTCTACAACTCTGATTTCTACTATTTACAATGCTGGCTTCTTTTAACATTTAAGATATCACATTTATTCATGTCAAAGTGTTTATCGATTTATTATGTCTTTATTCATTTGGCATGAGTTCCTGGGTTTGTAGAGTTTCTTCTTCTTTCATTGTGTCAGCTTTCTCAAATGTCTGCCTAATTGTTGTTATATTAAGATTTCCCATTGAATCATCTATCATATCAACATGAGTAGCCAGCATCGGAGGGGGAGGAAATTATTGTCATGCCTTATATTCTGCATTGCATTAAGTAAAAATGTGGGAATGCGTAGATTGTTACTTGGTTGTCAAAGCCTTCTGGTACTATATAGCCTCCTGAAACATTGTCTGGTATATTTTTCTACCTTAGGTTCCTGTATTCACTACTGCTTCCTGGAGGCAGACCCTGCTGTCGCTGCCCCTTCTTTGTAGGGTGTGTGTGTGGAATGTGTAGGGCGGCTACATCTTCTTCACTTAAACCAATCACTCTGCCAATTGTCCATTGGCCCTTTCTTGCTTCTGCACCTGTAGGCATGAACACTCTTGGTGATGCTTCTATTCTATCTGGCAATTTTCATCTCCAACCTCATTCTACCTACTTTCAGCTTACGGGGATTTTGTTGCACGATTTCTGTCACTGAAGGTTTGCTTTCTTGTTTTTTTACTCTGTTACTCTTAAAGATTGAGTAAACATATTGGAACTTATATATCTCTAGCAACATCAGGGATGTAGGTAAATGTTTTCTTTGCACTTTTCTCTGTCTTTTCTATGTTTAACTTTGAACATGCGTTTTTTAATCAGAAAAATGTGCATTTTTATGTATTAAATTTTAAAATATAAATGTTCTTTTATGATTCCATGATAAAAGTGGTGACCCAAAATGAAAAAAGGCCGCTGAACACACCTGCTTCCTTAAGATGCTCTCTGCAAAATGCTGAGGATGTTTTGATCGTGACATGGCAGAAGGTCAAACCTGTTAATCCAGAAAACCTAGTCACCTTCAGCAAGAACCATGGGGTTATGGTCCAGCCTGCCTATAAGGACAAGGTAAACATCACCGAGCTGGATCTCAAGAACTCAACCATTACCTTCTGGAATACCACCCTGGAAGATGAAGGCTGTTACAATTGCCTCTTCAACACTTTTGGTTCTGAGAAGATCTCAGGAACGGCCTGCCTCACCCTCTCTGGTGAGAATCTCTGAGAATGCATTGTCTCTGGCTAGAAATGTTATTTTCAAGAATGTTTGGAACCTGGTGGTAGTGCCTAGTTTTTCAGGATGCTAACCTCAGAAAGGTTCATGAGAAGATACTTAGCCTTTCACGTCTGTTATAACTGTGGTTATTGCTATTTGGAAAGTTCACGGGGCTACCTTGAATCCCTGGCCGGAGTTATCTTTGCTCTGAGGAATGGTGTTGTCAGCAAGAGTAAATTAAGGACCATGGTGAGGATAACGGGTTCTTCATAAGCAGTGATAGGATTCAGACCTGGCTTTGCCATTAGCAGTCATGTGACCCTGGGAGCATCCCATCCACTCTCTGAACCGGAGTTTATTTATCTGCACAGAAAGTACGAAATCGATCGTCTGTAGGGTCGTTAAAGCTTTAACATTTTTGGATCTAAGGACAGAGCCAGACTGGGCCTACCCAGAGCCAGTCATTGCGGCCCCTCTCATTTTGTTTCAACACAGTTCTCTTGGGATTGATAAGGGGACATTCTGCAGAGGCTTTTCATACCTGACTCGGTATTTAACTGGATAATAAACACTCTTTCACAATCCAAGAGGCTTCATTTGACAGAATTCTTTTCCTTTTAACTGACGCACAGTTGAGATCAAGAATTGAGAAGTGCGAATAAGGCGTAACTTTGGAACATGGCACACTTGGTGGTGGTTTTAGAAGGGAAAAGAAATTCAGACAGGGTTATCAGGAATGTTAAAGTGAGAGTTTGAGCCCACCAAGGATATTGGACATGGAGTAAGAGGAGGATCAGTAAACAAGAGTGCAAGGGAGGTATGGCAACAGCAAAAAAAAGGTTTCTTTCACTTATTTTGCCTGTAACGAGTCCTCTGCATGATCTTATGCCAAGTTTTCTTCTTGACTCTATTTCTTTTGTTTTCTTTCTCTCTTTGTCTCTTTGTCTCCTTGTCTTTTTTCCTCTTCCCTCTCCCTCCAATTTTCCCTCCTTCCTTCCTCTTCTTTTTTTCTCCTCCCTCCCTTCCTTCCTCCCTCCCTCCCTTCCTTCCTACCTATCTTCCTTCCCTCCCTCCCTTCTTCCCTTCCCCCCTTCCTCCTCACTTTTCTTCTTTTTCCTTTTTGTGTCATATTTTTCTCATTTCTTTTACTTTTTCTTTTCTTCTTTCTTCTTTTTTTTTCATCTTCTCTTTTCTGTCCTCCTTGACTCATAAACTTCTGTATTATTTTTTTTTTACCTGAAAAACCACACTCCCCTGAGTCTTCTGGATAGTAACCCTGTTCTTTTTCATACCGATCGTCTCCAGCCACACCCTGTAGCTTCCGTCTAGCTTCCTTTGATACACCAGAGAACCCTGCCACCCAGTCTCACCATGTCTCACCACGTCACCCACACTCCTCCTCCTTCACTTTTCTCTGTCTGACCCTACTGCCCATTGACTTTAGTAATCTGAGTATTCTTTGGAAGAAGCTACAGCCCTCTGGCCCCATTTCCTCCAGCCCACTGCCACCCACCCACTTCTAGAACCTCTAAACACAGACCAGGCTTTCCTTTAGCTACTGGCCTTTAATTATCTTGCAGGCTCCCGAGCAACCGCAGGAAAGCCAGCCTGCGTTTGCTCAGCAGAGATAAACTGCACATTGAAAGTACACAATGAAAATGAATTCATTGGTCAAGGGACTTTTGAAAGGGAACAGGGTTACAGCTGGACTAACATAAAGTGCTTTTCTTGTAAGCTAGTCATTTTCTCTTAACCCCGTCAGGTGATCTCCAAGGTCCTTTTAACTGTCATTCTGTGATTTTCTTGTTATCAGCAGAGAATTTCTAATTTACATTTTCTGTAGATATTCCAAGCAGGGACTTTCCAAGTCTCCACGCATCTCATTCCCTGGTCCAGCTCCGAGCAGAGAAAGGCCGTCTCTAAGCAGCAGCCCCTGGGTGGGCTCTCAGGTCTGAAACCGCCCCGGGGCTTCTGAGAGGTACAGCCTACCTCTGTGGCAGTGCAGACAGGTGACCTTTGTCAGACTATGAGAGGGACAGCCAGAAGGAGCCAGAAATGCTGCCTTGCCTATGGAAAAGGAGAACAGAATAATTAGGCTCTGGACCGTTTGGGAAAGAGGACCCCTTGCCCTCATCCATTCAGCTAATTCCCCTGCAGACAAACCACAGAGAGGATTTCTTTGCTCCAGGGTTGTCCTAGGCCAGTTTCCATCAGTCCCGGAGGATTAGACACAGGAAGAACTGAGGAGCCCCAGTCTGGGTCAGCGGTGCCACCTTAACCCCTTGAGCTCCCAGTGTCTTTCCGTAAAGATCTTCCTCCATCCTCTGAAGAGAATGTGGTGCTTAACTGATGGCAGACCATCATTTTTTCTTTTTGTCCCAGTACAGCCCACAGTGTACCTTCACTATAAATTCTTCGAAGACGGCCTGAATATCACTTGCTCTGCCAATGCCCGCCCGGCCCCAGTGATCTCCTGGAAGGTGTCTGGGTCAGAGATTGACAACAGTACTGAGGTTCTCTCTCACCCCAATGGGACCACATCTGTCACGAGCGTCCTCCAGGTCAAAGACCCCAAGAGTCAGGTGGGGAAGGAGGTGGTCTGCCAGGTGCTGCACCTGGGGGATGTGACCAGCGTCACGCGAACTGTGGATAAAGGTAAGAGAAGGCTGTGGTTGCCTCTGTGTCCACACAACTGGCAAGTGGTGAATGTTCTGCAGAGCCTCTTGGCCGCTTAGCCGAGGAACTAAAAAGGGAGAGAATGGCGTGAGTGGGGAAAGAAAAAGAGTTGAGGAAACCAGTAAAGCCAGTTTCACTTCCGTAACTGTGCTATGTTGCCCACGTACCACATGCTTTTGCTGTGATCCATCCATGCATTTATTTTTCCATGCCACTGACATTTCCTGAGTGTCTGTTGGGTGCCAGACTTTGAGACTGTTGAAGCGCGACAGTAAGCAAGACTCGGTCCCTGTGCTCAGAAAGCTTCGATTCTACTGGGGATACACGATGGGCAACTATAAAACTGTGTGAGAAATGCTTCAGTAAGAAAGCTACGGTGCACCCCGGTGCACCCCGGGAGGATTGAGAGTGGGGAGGAGAGGATCAGCTCGGTCTGGAGGGAGCAGGAAGATTTCCTGGAAGAAGTGACATCTATGAGGAAGGCTTTGCATGATTTACACTGTGGAAGAGGGGCCCCAGAGCTTTTAAGAAAGGGGTCGATCTGAGATTGTTTTCCTCACCCCTTTGAAACAAACTGCCTCCTGAGCAAGACCCCTTTTGCTTTCTTGTGTTTCTCTCTAAGCTGCTAGCTCTGGGCCTCATGGACACGAGAAGAGAGGCTTGTGGATGAGAGAATAAAGGGAGCGGCAGTTTTAGGCGAGATGCTTTGGGAATAACCACGGTTTTCTTTTCTCTGTGTGGGTTTGAAGCACCAGTAATAAGCCTCCTATTAAGGTACTGATGCTTTTTTTTTTTCAGGGAGCATCTTTTTTTTTAAAAGGTTTTATTTATTCATTTGAGACAGAGAGAGAGAGAGAGAGCATGAGCAGGCGGAGAGGGAGATGAGGGAGAAACAGACTCCTCGCCTAGCAGGGAGCCTGGTGCGGGGCTCCATCCCAGGACCTGGAGAGCATGACCTGAGCCAAAGGCAGAGGCTTAACCATCTGAGCCACCCAGGCGCCCCTTTCAGGGAGCATTTTAAGCACTAAAGCCTGGAAAAACTTTCCCCTGTATGCCTTATTGATGTGGTGGCCTCTAGGGAGCATTTCCTGTAGTCATTTTTGGGGTCCTTGAAAAAAACAGACTAATCAAAATGTCAACATTTAGGTAAATTTGGGCAAAAGATTTGCGATGTTAGATCTGGACATTTGTGAAGAGATCTTCATTTTCAGCCAAGGCAGAGGGTAAATTTCCCTGAAAAGCAAGGACCTGAAAAGGAACGTGTCTTCTTGCCCAAGAATACCCAAATCGACTTACATCATTTATACTGTTTATATGTCATTTGTGTAACATTTGTTTACTTTGCAAACATTTACTGGAAGTCTTCCATCCTTCAAGCATTCATCAAGCACTGGAACTATGGAAGTTAGACACATCTCTGTCTGAAGGGGCTCGGTTGAATTATGATGTGACAAATCCCATTGCAGAAGGGTGGGGAAGACGCTCGGAACTACGGAATCAGGAAGCTCTTTCCCGGCCACAGTATTGCGGAGTGACGTTGAGGAGCCTTTGGAAAGAGATTTAATAACAAAGACATAGATTAGAAGAAATATAATAAAAACATTGAGATGAGTTACTCCTGGGATTGGAATCATGAAGTTCATGACTTTTTTCCTTTATATTTCTCTGTATTTTCTACTACTTCCTCAATAAATATATTATTTTAATGGGCTGTGACCTCTGATCAAGCTTTGGTTCTGCCCCTTACTAGGCTGATTTGGGGCTTTTTTAGCTTCTCTGAGCCTCAGTTTTTGGTTCTGTTGTTGTTGTTTTTATATATGAGATGATGATAATAATACCTAACACTTGGGTTGTTTTGAGGATTAAATGAAATAACACATTCAAAGCTCCTATGCCATAGTAATCACAGAAAACATGTGGTTAGATTATTATTAAGTAAATGTTACTGAAATAATATGAAACCATGAATGGAGACCTCAATAGGTATATATTTGAGGATAATTTTCATCGAAAGCTCCACTCTAGGAAAAACTCATCACAAGAATTGCTTTACCACTTTTTGCCTCAACAGTTTCTGCTTATGACTTTGTTTCTCCTTTTCCCCCTTCACCATCTACAGGCTTCTGGTTTTCAGTTCCGCTCTTGTTAAGCATTGTTTCCTTGATAATACTCCTGGTCTTAATCTCAATCTTGTTATACTGGAAACGTCATCGGAACCAAGACCGAGGTAAGTTATCACAGGAAGTACAAAGAAGGAACAAATGATTTTTTAATAGCACTGTGGGGGGCCCAGGAAGATGTAAATAAAGGATGGCAACAATGTGTTCTGCTTGTTGTTGCTGGTGTTTTAGAAGACTTCGGGGGTCATTTTCGTGCAGTTGGTGGTTAAACTAGATGTTTCTGCTTTCGTTTGCTAAGATCATTTAATGGCTCATTATTTGTAAATTAAGAGTAAGGGATAGGGCGCCTGGGTGGCTCAGTGGGTTAAAGCCTCTGCCTTCGGCTCAGGTCATGATCTCAGGGTCCTGGGATCGAGCCCCGCATCGGGCTCTCTGCTCAGCGGGGAGCCTGCTTCCCTCTCTCTCTCTGCCTGCCTCTCTGCCTACTTGTGATCTCTCTCTGTCAAATAAATAAATAAAATATTAAAAAAGAAGAGTAAGGGTTGTTGAGAGGAAATGTGGAAAGTGTTTGTCTGATCACTGTAGAGTCAGCTGATAGCAACACCAGAGAAAAAAGTCCCAGTACCCACGCTGTGTTCTTCTGCCAGTTAATGGGAAGGACAGTCTCTTTTCCTTTTACAGCACTTGCCGGGCCAGCTGCTCCATGTAAGAGACTGAAATTTTCCAGCATACTCACTAATTAAGTAGTATTTTCTATGTTATACTCTTACTATCTCTCAAACACTAGAGGCAGCATACAGGCGACTTAATACTTACAACTACGTCATGTCATTCTATCCTTATAGGCTATAAATTTTTCTCTGTCCCTACAATATCTATCACAGTGTCTTATGTATATTAAGTGCTCAATAAGCTTTCATTAAGACAGTGAATGAATCGTTGGATGGATGGATGGATGGATAGATTTTCAAAGTGATGTTTTCAATTCTCTTTTTCTTATTTTAATTTCGGTACCTCATAAATGCTGAGTCTAAAACCTTGGGAGATATAAAATGAGACGCTATAAAACAAGAGAAGGCAGCTAGAGAGAGAGGATTAATTTTTTGTGTGTTTTCGGGAGGTAGTGCATAAGTTATTAAAGTTAAGGCAAAGCTTCAGTTTATGGTTGTATGCGTTGGGGATTTCCAAGGGTCGAAAGGCTGATATGGGAGTTTTTTCCATCCCAGATGACTGAAAGATAGGGAAGGAAAAAACTGTTGGTTTTTTAAAAAATCATAAGCTATCTTTCTTGTAGGTTTTTCAAATACTTAATTTTGCATAAACCTTATATTTGCATAAGCCTTATATTCTTAAGATTAATTCTTGTGATTTTATAAGAAAAGCAACAAATCCTCAGTGTCAATGACCCCTTTGCAAAAGTAGATAAAAGTATCTGATCTGAGCCTGCATGGGGCCCTCTGCTCAGCAGGGAAACCTCTTCCCCCTCTTCCTCTGCCTGCCTCTCTGCCTACTTATGATCTCTTTTTCTCTGTCAAATAAATAAATAAAATCTTAAAAAAAAAAGTATCTGTTCTGTTTGAAGAGGAGATTACAGATCAGATAATTTTATGCATATAAACATAAACCCATAGAATTCATTAGTGCTCTGCAGAATGTCAAAGGCAGAAGGCTGTTTGATTTTACTTTATCCAAACACTTCATTTTTCCCATTAGGACTTGAAGCCAGAGGGGGAAATTAACTTCCTTCCCTAAGATCACACAGCTAGTTAAAACAGGCTTAGAACTAGAACCCTGGTTTTGGTCAGCTGACCTCTACCAGAATGTTCTTCCAGCTATGATGTCCTGGAGTCCTGACTTGAAAGGCACTATTGGGTTGCATGTATTTTAGTCCTTGCTTGCTGTTGCTGCTATATTCTTTTGGAAAGTGTGAGAAAAGAAGTATGAAGTGTTCAAATTCATCTTAAAAAGTCCCTGTCGGACAAGAATCTTATAATACAATCTATTCAAGCCCAAGGTAAATTCCACTAGAATGGGGCATTTGCAAAATAATTGTCCTTTGTTCATTAAGTAGGTCTTGGGTTTGCTGGAAAACATCATTGTTCAATGTCTTTTCCAGTTCCTGAAGCAAAGGGAGTCAGCTTACCTTTGTTTCCAGGCTTTTTCTCATTTATGAAAATAAACACCTGAACATCTATAGAATCTTGCAAGCACTGGGATTGCCATTTACCGATGATGTCTTCATGACATATGGCCAAATCAGTTAATTACATTGAATATTCTGTGTCATATTTTGGGCGACTGAATTTTTTTGCTGGTTTCAAATATTTTAACAGCCGGATCATTTGGTCCCATTTACTTAAATAGCTAGTAAAACTAAGTGTCGATTATGCTGGAGACTTAAACACTCAAGACCAAAACTGAAGTTATACAAAAAGTTGGGAGAAAGGGAAGAAAACCATAGAAGATGTTGACACTTTAAATTTCTTTAACAAATTCTGATTATCAATCTGTGATGAAAGCGAATGGACCTACTACATTTGCTTCCTATCTTTCCTTACCCTTACTTTGCGTTTTCTTTTTTTCTTCTCTTTTTCTTTCCATCATCTCCTGAACACCTAAAATTTTTGGATGGGCATGGAAACATCAGTCACAGATGACACCAAGTTTCTGAACCGGGTGACTGGAACAATGGTGATGTGTTTAAAAATAAGGAAGCGAAGAGGGGGAACTGAATGTGTGTGAGTGTGTGTGTGCTTGTGTTCAAAGTTCACGGAGAGAAAAGGGGAGACGAAGGGATGAATTAATTCTTGAACTCACTGAATGTGAGTAGAAAAGAATCCTCTCCAGGAAGCCGCTCAGTGGTAAGACAAATCTAGTTAAGTAGGGTTTGACTCTGTTAAATAAATAAGGACAAAGTCTTATTTAAGATCAACAACAAAGTCTATTTTAGATCAAAATCACTTATTCTTTGCTCACAAAAGCACAAGCAAATGCATAGTTTTGGGATAGAGGCGTGATCCTCTAATGATGAGGTTATTTAGAAAAAGTAGACTCTCTTTTTCTTGTGATTCTGTTTAATGCCAAAGAGAATGGTGGTGGTCTTTTCACCAGTAAAGGTGCACTCTGGAGGAAGGTATGATGACTTAGAGGCAATTTCTCTTTGTAGCATTCCTGATGGGATCATTGTAGCTACTTCCCATGAGACTACAACAGTAAGATAATAGGTTGGTATGTTTTCAAAGAACGTCCCCTTTTCTTTCTCTTTCGTGAATCCAGTACTTTATTACTAAAATAGAAAGTGAAAAAATAAAATAAAATTTCCTAGGGAAATTTCCCCCCATTCTATAATAGTTCTTGCTCCTAAAGCCCTGTTGATGTCATAAATTTGCCCCTTCCACATATGCTACAATGAAATTAAATTTGGGCTTGAGAATAACCTTTTATTTCTCATTAGTCAACCCACCAATGATTACATGCTTCTCAGAAACTAACCTCACTTTGGGGCAGATCTTAATAGACAGATAATCACCTCAATTTTTGAAATTTTTGTTTTGAGTAGTAGTTTTCTTTTGTTTGTTTGAGCCAACGCAGAATAGGCAAACAATAGAAAATTTAGACATTCATATGAGATGCGTATGCCAAATTTCACTTTTTCTTCATGTGTCTGGCTGTTTCACAGCCAAGTGCTTTTTTTTCCTTGCCCACATTATCTGTATAATTACCCTGAATTCTTTCACTTCACTTCATAATAATGTAACCTGTAAATGGGCTCTTTCAGTGATAATGGCAGTGTTTAAAACACTATGTTTTGGGTAGAATCATGCTATTTTTTTTCTATTTTAAGCTTAGTACTATATCAAGTAACAGAAGTGCCCAATGAACAATATATGATGGCGAAATTGTTGACTAGCTAGAAGGATGATACGAAGAGTACTTGTTTCTAAAATAATAAGAATCTTTGCTTTGCGTAATAATTGTACTTATGTCTCCCTGAGGCAGGCTGGATGAATGGTAGCCAGCACCCCTACTCCAGTTTCCTCATAGCTCCAAGCAGAAGAAATGGGGTGTTTTATTTGAGAAAGTGTGAGGCAACCTTCATTGAACTGCTCAGGTCAAAACTGCTGGGAGAAATCTTGCATTCCAACATATTTTTCTACAAGAGTTTACCCTTGAAAAGGGGCAGATGCCATCCATCATATCAAAATGTCACGACCAGTTGACAAAATCACTCGCTAGCAGAACCTTAAGTCTGGACATTCTTGCCTGAGGTGTTCTGAGTTTTTGTTTTTGTTTTTTAAAGATTCTATTTATTTATTTGACAGAGGGAGAGATCACAAGTAGGCAGAGAGGCAGGCAGAGAGAGAGGGGAGAAGCAGGTTCCCCGCTGAGCAGAGGGCCTGATGCGGGGCTCAATCCCAGGACCCTGAGATCATGACCTGAGCTGGAGGCAGAGGCTTTAACCCACTGAGCCACCCAGGCGCCCCTGTTCTGTGTTTTTTACCACAGACGGCAGATACTGGAATTTTTGGCAAGTTTTAAATATTCCAGTTTCTGGTAAAGACGACTGTACTTATTTACTTAAGGTTATACGGAGAATGAGAGGTAGCACCAAGATAAAACCCTAGATCTTTGCGTGCTTTGTGGGGGAGGTCCACATCCTTTTAGTTTAGGTGCTGGAAACCTGATAGCCCAGGAAAGGCCCTCCAGGGGTCTACTTTGTGACCATTCCCAGCCCAATCTCCAGTGAGTTAGTATCCACATAGAACAAAGTTCAAGGTCTTATAAATAAAATATATGTAGATTATTTGGAATTCTTTGACTTTTTTTTAAATACTTGTCCTAATAGTCCTAAGTGATTCTGCAAAACATTATTTCCTAGAATTACCTATGTCTCTTGGAAAGAGTCACAGTCTCCCCATATCACATTGGGTCAGAAATGTCCTTATCTTTGCTGATGAAATGTGCACAGGTGTATTCTATTCTTACTGACCCTTCTGTTAAGTATCTTCTTCAAATATGTTAAGATAGACATTATAAATGTTTGAAGTTAATATCTTGATCTTTCTTTTATCCAGAGCCCTAGAGGAATCACACAGAGCCCTGAAAAGTTACGTCCTGGTCTACTTGAATCTGACTCAGGAGGAAGGCAGGAGGAAGGGGGTTATTCTCTGAGGGACATAAAGAGCTGAAGAGGTAGGGGTAAAAGACCTAAGAATTTCAAGATTTTCTACTGCCGTCTAAGCTACCCAGTGGTTGTGGAAGTTACCTCTCAAGTCTGTTGTAGGACTTGATTTTGTGAAGCAATGAAGTATTGTGCTGTTGAAAGGAGACTGGATTTTGAATCAGTAGCCACGACTCAGAGACTGACTCTGGCTCCAACCGAGGGCAACCCTCTGTTCATCACTTTATCTCAATGAGCATCCACACCCGCGTCCAGGAAATTAGGAAGTTGGACCAGATAGTTTGCTATTCTGCTCTAAAAACTGATGTAATTCCAGGAAAAAAAGGAATCAAGAAATGAAAAAGAGAAAGGAGCACATGGGAAGGTGTTAAGGACCAAAGAACTTTTCTGAGACTACCTTTCACCCTTCTGTTGCTAGTCCATCTCTTTTTCCATATTGTTCTTAGGTCCACAAGTCTGTCTCCTCCTCACGTGGTGGTGGCAGTCCACTACCTACTCACTGCTTCGTTAGTAAGTGATCTTTCTAGAACCCTTGGTTTCGCTGCTGTTCTTGTCGTCCTTCCGTGACTGACGTTTACCACAATGAATATGAGACTGAATTCATTGCAAAATAATATTGGCAACCTTAACTTTGTTTATCCACTTGTATAGAAGAATAAGTATTGTTAGCCCGGCAGCTTACATTTTAAAAAAAGCATTTCCTGCCCCATTTGACTTTATAACAGGATCCAGTTGTATACCAGTCATTGTGAATTCAAAAGAAAATCTATGATAAAATAAAAACAGGCATTTAGGAAGTTTCAAATTTAAGTCAAAGTCAATTCAGATGCTTCTCCCTCCTGGCTTCTTTTCCCATGAGTTAACTTCTCATAACAGCAAAGAAGGTATGTATGGGTTTATAAATCCCTTTGCTCTAAATATATTGTTCTAACTAGTGGAACATTTTTGAACTCTCAAGAATGACAAAACCAAATTAGTGACCTTTTCAGTGTCTTTTGCTTTCTTGTCTCTCTACTCAGTGACCTAAGAACTAAAGCATAAGTTGTTTTCACTGTTGAATTGGATATTTGTATATTTAGTAAGCTTTTCCTATGTTATTTAATTCTATATTATTTCTTATATTTGTATTAAGATACTGAATGATTAAAAGTGTCAAATCTAAGTATTTGGTTTATGACATTCTTTTGTGGACATTAATGATAATCTTTAGATTTTCCCTCTGTGTGTGAAAGCTTCCCCTCCCCTCTGTCACTCACTAAAAGATGCCACTAACATTTCTGATTAATCACAAAGTCACAAATCAGATAGATCACAAATCCCATCTAGCCAGTGGAAGCTCCATCAAGTTGATAACTGTGTCCTTTGGACGTGACCTTGTCAATTTGAGAGCACTTCCTTGTATATGCTCTTTTGGTTTTGTTTTTAGATATCAACCTTTGCAAACTGATTAGCTTGCTACAGTTCTGAATTTCATCGGAGCTGCCACCCTGCCCTGTGTCTCAACTGCCAGATCAGGCAGTATAACTAAAGCAGCAGTTCTCAAAAATTTAGAACGTGCTTAAAAACATTATTGAGGACCCCCAAGAGCTTTCTTGTAAAGAGAAGTGTTTGCTGATATTTATCGCATTTGAAATTCAAGCTTATAAATTTTAAAAACAAAAATATACACGCATGCATTCTATTAGCCATCAGAATGATGTCAACATTACACATCACGTAGTTTCTGGGAAGTTCCACATCACGATTGTGGGAGAATGAGCGTGAAAAAAGCAAATGATGTAGTGGTGTGATGATGACAAGTTTTGACTTTTGTGGATCCCCTGAAATGGTCTCAGGGATAATAGTAAAGGCTGCTCATTTAAAGTGTATGCAAAGAAGGAGACCACCTTTCGAGGAGATTTCATAAGTCTTTCCCAAAGAAACCCTTTATTAAACAGATATCTTCACAATGCCTAAGCATTCCATTATTTCATCATAACTTAGGGCAGAGAGCCCTAGGACTAATCCTTCTTCATCACTAATACAGGTATACCTTGGAGATATTGTGGGTTTGGTTCCAGACCTCTGCAAAAAAGCAAATATCACAATAAAATGACTCAGATGAATTTCTTGGTTT
This sequence comes from Potos flavus, assembly GCA_028534135.1. NCBI lineage: Eukaryota > Metazoa > Chordata > Mammalia > Carnivora > Procyonidae > Potos > Potos flavus. Next base: position 141,045,752 of record CM052898.1, on the reverse strand, counting down.
CCCAGTGCATATAAAAGTTATGTTGACAGTATACTGCAGTTGTTAAGGGTACATTAATGTTATGTCTTAAAAAAACTGTGTATATACCTTACTTTAAAAATACTTTATTGCTAAAAATGCTAACCATCATCTGAACTTTCAGCAAATCATAACCACTAATCACAGATCACCTAACAAATAGAATAGTAATGAAAATTTGGAAAATTGTGAGAATTACCAACATGTGACAGAGACATGCAGTGAGCAAACGCTTTTAGAAAAATGTCACCGATAGACTTGCTCGAGAAAGGGTTGCCACAAACCTGCAATTTGTAAAAACACAGTGTCTGTGAGGTGCAATAAAGCAAGGTACGCTTGTAATTCAACTAAATTGGCTTATGAAATGGCTTATCAGTTACCCTGGAGGCTATTGAGAGACTTGGACTTAGAATAGTGGGTTGTGATGGACAAGACCTGCAAGGGTCATAGCCAGTGAAGGCAGGAGGAGGAAGGAGTGACCCAGATCACGGGGTTCTGCCTGAGAAAGCAGATGCATGGGAAACACATTTCTTGCCCTGTGACTCCTGCCCCCTCACCCCTGGGAGGGGCTCACCAACTCCTCCATGCTTATTCTGAATGTTCCAGTTAAGGGTACTTCCTCTGAATTTGTGAATTGGAAAGAAGCAGCTTGGGCTTTGCATATTTATGTAAGATTGGGAAAGTTGTAAACATTTGAGTCACTTAGAACAATTCAATCATATAGTTCTGTTGTTGGTAAAAATTTAGAAAAATTCCAAGGTGGTGATAAACCTGCCTCAGAGACAGGGGAAATCAAAAGAAGCCTTTTGTACTTAAATAAAACTAAAACTGAAGATGAGAATTTGGGGGAGTGTGTAAAAATTTGTTAATCCCCAACTAGGCAATATTCAAAGAGTACAAAATCCATATTGTAACTAGAGATCATAAAGCTTTGGTTAAAACAGTTTTCTTCTTTTACAAACAAACTTTCTTCTGTGGCTATTCTTAGCCTTCCAGGAAAGAGATTTAACTTTTTAAAAATAAAACTCCCTAGGGGTGTCTGAGTGGCTCAGTGGGTTGAGCGTCAGACTCTTTGATTTAGGTGCAGGTCGAGATCTCAGGGTCATGAGATCGATCCCTATGAGGGGCTCCATGCTCAGTGGGGAATCTGCTTCTCTCCCTCTCCCTCTGTTGGACACCCCCTCCCCCACTTCACCACTCATGAGCAACACTCACACAAAAAAGGAAACCATTGCTGAGTTTTTAAAATAAATGAATAAATAATTAAACTCCTTAAATTAATTCCTCACGACTGTAATTTTTTTTGGTTTTTGGGCTTTATATTTGCCCCCAAGGTATTCCAGGTTTGACCTCAGTCTCCTCACCACAGTTGCGCAGGCTGAACTTGCACGAGGTCACACAGAGCTGCGATTAATTCATTCCTAAGCAAGCGAACTTCTGCACAGGCATCACATTCATTTGAACCTTGTGCAATCAGGAACGTGTCAAGGCCCATTTTTGTGTGCGAAAAATGAGGCCCCAAGCTCTTGAGTAACTTTCCTCCGGTAACACTGTAACCATGAGAGGGGCTGAAACTCCAGCGGAGAACCCCAGGCTTCCTGCCCAGGGCCCTCTCTGACCTCTGCACTCCTCCCGGGATTCAGCCCCACCCTTCTTGTCAGTATATCCTGTCTATTCTGTCCATACTTTCAGAATCCAACTCCTACCCCCGATCCTACTACCTGGCCCAAACCAGCTTTCTCCGAGACCATTGTCATAGCTTTCTTTTTAGTCTCCCTGCTCTTTCTCCCCTGTTCGGTCTATTCTCATAACTGTTTTAAAATGTAAGGCAAGGGGCGCCTGGGTGGCTCAGTGGGTTAAAGCCTCTGCCTTCGGCTCAGGTCATGATCTCAGGGTCCTGGGATCGAGCCCCGCATCGGGCTCTCTGCTCAGCGGGGAGCCTGCTTCCTCCTCTCTCTCTGCCTGCCTCTCTGCCTACTTGTGATCTCTCTCTCTGTCAAATAAATAAAATCTTTAAAAAAAGATAAATAAAATAAAATGTAAGGCGATACAAATCATGTCATTCTGCACAAAATGATTCAATGTTTTCCATTTTATTTAGAGTAGAAGCCAAAGCTATAAGGCTTTCCATGATAGGGCCCCCCGCTCACTCTCTGAAATCAGCTGCCCCCCTTTCTCCTGATCGTGCTCTGCCAGCCACACTAACCTCCTTGCATTTCACCATCTTCAGACATACTTCCACCCCAGGGTCTTGGCACCTACTCTTTTCTCTGCCTGGAATGTTCTTTCTGAAGATAGTCACATAATCCCTTTCCCCAACAAATACTCTCCTTCTCCTGCTTTATTTTTCTCTGTTGCACGCACCACCATCTAGCATACTCTATGCTTTCTTTATTTCATGTATTATGTGTCTTCTCCCATTAGATGGTAAGCAGAGATTTTTATCTGTTGCTTGCTTGGTTTTTCCTAGCACCTAGTATAGGTGGCCAATAAATATTTTTTGGACAAACTCGTGTTACGGTAATACATCATGGGAAGGAACACTAGTTCAAATAACTTTGCACTGGAACATCCTTCCTGCCCTATGGGAAAGTGTGATTGACCTAGACTGCAGGAAAAGGACTTTTAGAAATTGGTGATCATGAGGCACAGGGACAAGGATAATAGATGTCGAGCCAAAAGAGGGGGTTTCAACACCAGTCCTGGCACTTAGTAGCATGATCTTGGGCCAGGCGCTTCATCTCTCTGAATTTACATTTCCTCCGTTATTAATTGGGTGTGTACTTTGTCTTGCGGACTGGCTGTAGGGATCAAATAAGAAGGGCTGTGTCTCTCAGCGTGTCCAAGTACTGACGCATAGTCTGCCCCGTTTGCTCAAAATTCCCACCGAAAACAGCGCGGGCCTCATGTCCTCCGTTGTTCTTCAAGTCCTCCTCACCCCCACAGCCAGTCCCACCCTTCTCCAGAAGTGCACGTGGGGCTGAGGAGGATGGAGGCCTGTTGGCAGTGGGGGCTGCCCTCTTGGGCAGAGAAAAATCCGGCCGGGCTTGTCTCCAACAGAAGCAGAGGCCCAGTGCGCCGTCTGGGATGACTTGGCCTTTCCTTGCGCTGAGAGAGAATAAAACACAGAAGTGAAGTTCTTTCTTCTTAGCATTGGCTTTCTTTTTTTTCCTTTTCCTTTAATAAGAAGTTTATTTAAACAACAAGACGCTTGACTTAACAGGAAAACCGGCTAGGATTCATTTCCTTTGGAGTCATTTGTCCCTGCTTACAGATAGATTGCCCTACATGTAACAACTATATAAAAAAAGTTGTAAAATTGTCCTTAGGTTTTACAATGGTAAATGGAAAGTATTAAAATTCTCCAACCGAACAAGGTATGCAGAGACCTTCACGTTGTTCTTTTTTTGTTAAACAGTGACGGCAAAATAGCTTACTGGAATATAAATTGAAGAAGGTGGCAGCAGTGGTGGATGGAAGGCAGCATGGGTTTCCTGACTAGAGTTCCGCCATCTTGTCCTATACTATTAACAGCCATGACCTGCCATCAGAGATGGCAGAGATCCCTCCAGAATACTTAAAGAGGACGCCAAAATGGACATCCCTGAATTCTCTCCCTAGCTTAATGTTGCTTCAGCAGATCTGACACTATGTCATGACTCAAGGGTCTTGCCAGAACTTGAAAGGTTCCAGAGAACTCATATAGCTTAAAGATCTCCTAGAATTTTATTCCCCCTTTCTGTCTGTCCCCATGGGTTTCTGAGAAACCGAGCCAGTTCCGCAGCTGCCTAGACATGGCTGGAACTGTCTGGGGAGAGAAGATGCTTCTCTCTACTTCATCTGAGAGCTAACTTTAATTTACAAATCCCTTGGAAGGATGGAACATATTCCCCAAGGGAACTCCAGGCCTGTCGGGGTGTGTTTGATTATATCTGATTTGACCGGGTTCTATATCCAAAGTGTCATCAGAAGCCACCATCGTGTATAAACCAAAGACAACAGCAGTTTGAGACCTAATGTCTCAAGAGCTGATGGGCATATGCTTCTGGGGAAGCTGAAAACTTCCTGCTGTATGCCAAGGGGCACAGCATGTTATGAGTCTCTGCAAGAGACCGAGTAGGAATCACAGCAAGTCAGCATTAGAAGTAATTTCAAATGGGGAAACTGAGGCCCAGGATATCAGGTGGCTCACTGAAACTACACAAGCCTCATTTCTTTAGATGAAAGAAGCAGGCAATAGAAATTCCCAGCGTAGCTCAGATAGACCCTTCTGCGGTCTGATAGAAGCTGGTTCGGGGTACGGACTCAGCCAAAAAAACCATTTCCTAAGTTTAAATATAGCTTCAGGAGGAGGTCAGGGCTTTACGGGAACCCCAAATTTTCCTGAACTCCTTCCTCTGCATGAGGTTCAAAGCTGTTCCCATCACTGGTTTTTGATGTAGTTCCAGCTTCTGTCATAGTGAACAGGTAAACATCTGATTTGATACATACTACATGCAGCAAAATGCTGGAGAATTCTTTCCCTCAGCTGGCATAGTTTTGTTTTTTTTTTTAAAGATTTTTATTTATTTATTTGACAGAGAGAAAGAGAGAGATCATAAGTAGGCAGAGAGGCAGGCAGAGAGAGAGGGGGAAGCAGGCTCCCCGCTGAGCAGAGAGCCTGATGAGGGGCTCGATCCCAGGACCCTGAGATCATGACCCGAGCTGAAGGCAGAGAGAGGCTTCAACCCACTGAGCCACCCAGGCGTCCCAGCTGGCATAGTTTTGACTGCTTTCAGTAAATTTATTTTTTGCTTTGGATCCTGACCACAGTGGGAAGGGGACACATTCTTGGGCAGGGACAGGAAAGTTTCTCTCTGTATATCAGGTTAAAAACAGAAACAAAGAAAACCAAGAATCACTTACGAAGTGAACACTTACAAAGCCAGACTTGAACAAATTTCCATTCACTCTCATCAAGTTTCAAAAGCTAAACACATCAGAGAACATTTCAACAGGGGCGAAAGATGAATAGAAAGAAAACAAATGACTTCATGAGTTTGGAGCTCATGTACGGCTTGGTTTATTGAACAAAGCGGTGGACCAGATGTGATGGTGTCATTAGATGAAGTCTGTGATGACTGGTTTTTAGAAAAACGAAGTATATAATAATTTTCTGACCATACAATTATTAGAGCAACATGACATTTCTTTTTACCCTCTTACATACATCTTTCTGCTGAGGGGTTTATGGTGTTCACCATGCATCTCACAGCAGGTAGCATTTATCAAGTACTGTTCCAGCTGCCTCACCATCCTGGGTCCTGAGAGATAGTTGTAGAGGCAGGCATTAATGGAATCCTTTTCTTGGAGAGTTTTGACAGGCAAATTAACCTATCTGCATGTATTTAAAAACAACTTGTGAGATATCATGAAGTAATGTCATGAATATGAAATAAAATTTAGAAATGTGCTTATTATAATTCAATTTATACTTTGATTACATATGTAAGGATAGGCTATCATCCATATCTTGGATATAGGCATTGTGACACTGATACGTTGATAGGCATTGTGACACTGATACGTTGATCAGTGTTGAAACTGAGGTTCATTACACTCTCCTCTCTCGTTTTGTATATGTTTGAAAATCTCATACTCCAAAATTTAAAACAAAGAACAGCTCCAACTTGGTTATTAACTAGCTGCTTGAGGGTGGCCTTTCATCTAAGCCAAAAAATTCTTTCCTCTATTTTCTCAACCTATTCATCTTTGCTGCCTTTTCATGTGGTTTCCAAATGAAATCTTTCTTCGGTCAATAACTTTGAATTCCTTACTTTAGACCTTTATCAATGAAAATACAATATAAATATTAGAAAACTTAAACACATATTTTATTTCTCATCCTCAGATACTTCAAGCTATTAGAGCCAGTTATGAGCACACTTTCAAACTCAGTGCTGATGAACCAGACCCAGGTAGTCTTGCCTTTCTACTCACTCATGTGCTCATTTCACGGCAATCTTCCAGTGTAAATGACTAAGGACACATGGTCCATTTAATGGGCATCTATTCTTGGGCCACATAATCTTAGCCCATTATAGAATCACTTAGGACTTCTGTTAAAACACTTAGGACATTGTTTAAAACAATGCCTCAAGAAGCATTTGTGGGCACAGTCAGTGCCTTTGTTGAGAAATGATGCTGAGGTCAGAGTGCGTTCTATTGCTTATACCTTCAGGTAAAAGTCGGTACTAGAAAAACTGGTACTTTCCTGAGGGAATTGACCTACTACCTCCTCTCTGATTCTTATTATCTAAATGACTGATTTTCTCTTCTTGCTTTGACTATCAAGAAGGCCAAATCCAATTAAGCAGTTACTTTCAAATTATAAAAATAATAAATAATACATGATCATCATAGAAAAGTTGTAGAGTATGCAAGGACTGAAAACAAGGGAAAAAGAGGCATCAAAAAATTAACCCATTATCCCATCATCCAGAAAAACCAGTTAAGTTTTTTTGTAAGAGCCAACTATGACACCCACTTAATGGAATTGAATTTACCATTATGGTTGGTATGATTGCTAACCTTTTACTTGGTTCTGATTTTCTCAGTTTACGATTTTCTAAGTGTATGTATTTTTTTTTAAATTATGTTCAATTAGTCACTGTATAGTACATAATTAGTATTCGATGTAGTGTTAAGTATATGTATTTTGAAACAGTTTCAGATCACTTTGGGGAAGAGGAAGGGCAAATAAAAATTAATCCTTAAAGTAATATGGTGGTAATATGAGGCAAATATTGCCAAATTTGGGTCTCCTGACATAATACCTACTTGACTGTGGGTCTATGAGGATTATAGCAAATGAGTCACTGGTCACACATCGAAAATGTCAAAGTACTGTACTATAATGATAATAAAAACAGCTAACACTCATTGAGTACTTCGCTATTTTGCCAGGCACAACAACCCTATGAAAAGGTACCATTTCAACATTTCAGCCCTTGGTGTTCCTAAACAGTTCACTTCACTCTTTTGTGGGGTAATGAGGTCCACACCTGAATCTCTAAAACCTCAGAATGTGATCTTATCTGGAAAATAGGTCTATGCAGATGTCATGTAAAATAAAGACCTTGAGATGAGATCCTCCTGGATTATCACAGGATGCCCTAAATCCAATGAAGGGTGTCTTCATAAGACATACATAGAAGAGGGGAAAAGCAGGGTGACCACGGAAATAGAGATTGGAGTGCTGCGGCATCAAGTCAAGGAATGCTTGGAGCCACCAAAAACCAGACAAGGGAAAGAACTGATTGCCTGGAGAGCCTTCAGAAGGGGTGAGTCATGTGGACAACCTTGCTTTTGGACTTCTAGCTTCCAGAACTGGGAAAGAAGTTTCTGCTGTTTTAAGCCACCAAATTTGTGGTGATTTGTTATGGTCACAGAGGTTGGTAACCAGGAAAGATATAGTAACAAGGAAAATAATACATCGATCTGGAAAATAGAACCAGAACAAGTTCCGGGAAAGTAACAAAACTGAACTAATTATTGATTTGGCATTGTTCAAGAGTGCGAGGGGTTGAGTTATGAAATCATGGGCCTCTGGCAATTGGAATAGTGGCTTAGTGGTTGAAGAATCAGAAGGAAAGGGTTTAGTGACTGGAATTGGGAGTCTTTTAAAACTCTTTCGTCCTTTTATTTCCTCAGATTTACATATTTTTGATGACAGTTTTCTGGAATCACTTCTCAGAAATCTCCAGATTTTACTCACATCATTGTCCATTATCTCTGGTTGGGTTAAAAATAATAGAGTTAGATCCAAACAGGAAGATTGGTTTCCAGGGCCGGAAGAAGACAATGTTGAGCATGCCTGGCAAATAGATTTGGGAATACCTGGCAGAGCTTTCTATCCGTGCAGCCATGTCCCTGAAGTAGATTCATCTGATGCTTTCCACATTTGTAGAGGAACAGACTTAGCCACAGGCTCCAGCATAGTCAAAATGGTGAATGAAGCCAGCCGGGCAGATTGGGTCTCACCAACTCAGTGTGTGCCTCTCCTGGCATATCCTACTGTGTATTTCCAGAATGCTCTTTCATTTGTCATTTCTTTGGTCAAGTCTACTGTCTCCTGTGCTTCTGTTTGGAAGATTGCTTGTGGGGCTATGATTAGGTAGCCAAAAGCAAGATAATTCTACATAAACAAAAATTTCTCCCACAATTCCAAGACTTGGAAAAGTGATGAAGTGCTATTTACATAACCTATAAACTATTTACATAAGTACTATTTACATATATGCTATTACATAACCCCAAGCCCTGCAATGCAGCTCTGCCCAAGAAACAACCATTTGGAATAGAATATACATCATCACGGTATATTTTCTTTGTCTACGTGAATCTTGCTCCCCCTTCAAGGCACAGTTTAAGTGTTCTCTCTTCAAGAAGAATATTCTCGGATTTTCCAGGCTGAGATCCCAAGGCACTTTTTACAGATTTATATTTTAGTGCTTAATATGGTACTTAATTTTTTTCTTCAGTGTCCTGTGGAACAAAATTTACATCTTATTTTTCTAAGTATCCCCTGTGGCCATCAGAACCAGGCACATAGAAGGTGCTCAATAAATGTTTGAAGAGTACATTAAAGTTGCTTCAAATCTGGGATCCTGAAATTAACTTACATTGTTTCTACTGGAAACAATAGGGGGAAAAGGGAAATTGTTAGAATGTTTTACGTGTAATAGGGCAGCTATTGATTCATGAAATGCTCATGAGTCTGAATTCTGAGTCACAACAGAAGATGTACTTCTTCTTGTGGGTTAACTGAAAATGTGAAAAACGTTGAATTAAAGCATGACTGAGTAATTAATAACTGCAGAACTCAGCAGATATTTTAGCATACATTTTGGTAATTTTTTGGTTAAAAATCCTAGTATGCCTATCAATTTTTGACCAACACAGCTATCCTTCCCCCTAGGAAATTTCAGATAATGTGTTGAGATTCTCCCATGGCCAGGTGATTTATAGACACCATCACCTTCTGAGGGGGCAGGGTTAATGCTGACAGACAAACACATGGTGGCTGAGATTAATGAAAAGGACAAAAGTCACCCCTCTTCCCTAGTAGCAGACCTGCGGTGCAAACCCAGGAGAGCAGGTTCCAAAGTCCAAGCTCTCTTTTCTCTGTCTTGCTATAGAAACGACTTCCTGCAGAAGCAGCTTTCCTGAGAGCTGCAGTCAGAGACTTGTGAGAAATGATACCGAAAATCCATCCTCAGAGATCAAGAGGGAATCCCAAACTTTTGTATACACCTCACAAGACCTTGTTCCCCAACATTTCTCAAATACGCCATCTTTGTCACCATTACCTGACACATCTTTATCCCTCTTTATGTCAGTCACTGCAAGAAGACCAGGAGTGACTCCTAGGAAAGTATTCACTCCTCTAGGTGCCATGGTCCCCTTTCCTGACTCTGCCTCCCACCAATTCTGAACTCCTGAAATCCTTCACCTCTTTTCCCTGGAATTCTTTCTTTTACATTGACGGACTGATTGAAATATAATTTTTATACCATATTATATTAGTTCCAGAGGTACAACATATTGATTCAACAATTCTGTGTATTACTCAATGCCCACCACAATAAGTGTAGTCACCATATAACCTTATTACAGTGTCATTGACTGTATTTTTTATGCTGTATTTTATGCTGTGACTTATTGATTATATAACTGGAAGTTTGAGGGTACCTGAGTTGCTTAGTCCATTAAGCGTCTGCCTTCCACTCAGGTCATGATCCCAGGGTCCTGGGATCGAGCCCTGCGTCAGGCTCCCTGCTCAGTGGGGAGCTTGCTTCTCCATTCTCCCTCAGGCCCCCTGCTCATGCTCTCTCTCTCTCTCTCCTTTATCTGTTGTTCTCAATGGAAGGCAATTTTGACTACCAACCCCAACCCCAGCAGACACTTGGAAATGTCTGAGGACATGTATGGTTGTCACAGCCGGATGCTAAGAAGATGCTATTGGCACCTAGCAGATAGAAACCAGAGACGCAGCTAAACATTCTACAATGCACAAGATGGCCCTCTGCAGCAAAGCATTATCCAGTCCCACCACTTTCAATAGTGCCAAGGTTGAGAAAGTCCACTTAATATGACCAGGATCCTCAGTATAGTGACTCTTCCATGGCTTGTGGATTGCACCATGTCCTTGAAAAAGACCTTATTGAAGTCCTGACACGCGATTCCTCAGAATATGAACTTATTTGGAGATGAAGTCATTGCAGATATAATTAGTTAAGATGTAGTCATGCTGGAGCAGGCTGGGCCTCTAGTCCAATGACTGGTGTCATTATAAAAAGGATGCCATATGGAGAGACAGAGACCTAGGAAAAACACCACGTGAACATGGAGAGATGCAATTACAAGTCGGGGAATACCAGAGATGGCCAGGAAATCACTGGAAGTTAGGAAGAGACAAAGAAGGGTTCTTCCTTACAGGCGTCAGAGAGAGCATGGCTTTGATGACACCTTGATTTGGGACTTCTAGCCTTTAGAACTGTGATACAATAAGCAGCCGAGTTTGTGAAACTCTGTAATGGCAATTTCTAAGAAGCTAATACTTATGGTTTCAGTGAACATTAGCCCATTTATGTCCTCTCTTGCTGCATTGCCCAGCTGAAATAATGGTGATTGCTAATGCAATAGAAGATAAAATCTTGCACAGTTGTATTTATTCCAAACAGGAGGCAAAGAGACTGAAATCTGGTGTATGTTACAGTATTTGTCTATTCAGATCAAGTGATAAAATGTTGCAACAAATATGATAAAAGTTTGGGTAAGGATGAAACTGGAAAGAAGGCAAGAACTTAAGTGATTCACTGACTTGACATACAAGTAGGTTCTCCAGTGACGGAGCACAGCCCTTGAAAAGAGCCTTACCCTATACACCTGAGCTGACTCTTTTTGGGGTGTGCTTTGTATTGGTTCACATCTTCCAAGTTTTATAATTCCTTGACCACTGACGAAGAACCCTAAATCCGTAGCATTGGTGTCAAATCTCTGACCGATGACTCCAAGTGTATAATCTCAGCTACTGTGCTGCTTCTGAAATAATGATTTTGTTCCACTTTGTTAATTACATAACTTTGTAAACCTGAGACTACACATGTACACACACAAATGAACACAGAGATAATGAAAAAATAGATATGATGCTTTTTCATATACATTTATGTTTATGCAAATATAGCAAGTTAAAAAAGAATTTTACTGCTTTGTATATTCTTTATATTAAAGATATTTAAGAGAAACTAACATAGTAAACAAATTATTTTAACTGAAATATTTGGCAGGCTGAGCTATTTTTACCCATTTGCAGTTCAATACTTAATGTAATCTTATTTACTAAATTTATGAGTTTAGGGGTTTTTCAAATTCTTCTTAAAAATTATTATTGAGATATAATTGATATATCACGTTGCATTGGTTTCAAGTGTACAACATGTTGATTTGACAAGTCTGTGCATTACTCAGTGCTCACCACGATCATGAGAAGTGTAGTCACCATCAATCACTATTACATTACTACAGTATTACTGACTATATTCCCTATGCTGTACTTTTCCATCTCTGTGACTTATTTATTTTATAACCGGAAGTTTGTACCTCTTAATCTCCTTTATCTCTTTCGTCCATCCCCCAACACACCTCCCCTCTGGCAATCACCAGTTTGTGCTCTGTAATTAAGAGTCTGTTTGCCTTTTATTGTTCATTTGTTTTTATTTATTTATTTATTTATTTATTTATTTATTTATTTATTGCCCCAGGGAGGGTAGGGGAAGGGCAGAGGGAGAGGGGGAATTTCAAGCAGGCTCCACATCCAGTGCAGAGCCTGATGCGGGGCTTCATGTCACAACCCTGAAATCATGACCCGAGCTGAAATCAAGGGTCAGATGCTTAACTGATTGAGCCACCCAGTTGCCCCCATTTGTTTTGTTTCTTTGATTGCACAGATAAGTGAAATCATGTGCTATTTGTCTTCCTCTGTCTGAATTGTTCCACTTAGCATAATACCTTCTAGGTCCTTCCATGTTGTTGCAAATGGCCAGATCTCATTCTTTTTTGTGACTGAGTAATATTCCATTGTATATAAACACCACATCTTCTTTACCCATTCATGTATTGATGGACACTTGGGTTGCTTCTGTATCTTGGCTATTGTAAATAATGGTACAATTAACATAGGGGTGTATATGTCTTTTCAAATTAGTGTTTTTGCTTTCTTTGGGTAAATGCTCAGTAGTGGAATTATTGGATCATATCATTTTTAGGTTTTTGAGGAAACTCCAACCCATAGTGGTTGCACAAGTTTACATTCCCACCAACAATGCACAAGTTTTTCCTTTTCTCCACATCCTCTCCAACACTTGTTATTTCTTGTCTTTTTGATACTAGCCATTCTGACTGGTGCAAGGTGGTATATCTTTGTGGTTTTGATTTTCATTTTCCTGATGATGAGCGATGTTGAGCATCTTTTCATATGTCTATTGGCCAACTGTATGTCTTCTTTGGAAAAATGTCTGTTCAGGTCCTCTGCCCATTTTTGAATCAAATTTTTTTTTTTGGGTGTTGAGTTTTATAAGTTTTTTAAATATATGTTTTGGATATTAACCCCTTATTGTATATATTATTTGCAAATATATTCTCTCATTCACTAGGTTACCTTTTTGTTTTGTTGATGATTTCCTTTGCTGTGCAAAAGCTTTTTATTTTGGTGTAGTCTCAATAGTTTATTTTTGTTTTTGTTTCCCTCACCTCAGGGGACATATCTATAAATATGTTGCTAAGGCTGATGTCCAAGAGATTACTGCTTATGTTTTGTTTTAGGGATTTTATGGTTTCAGGTCTCACATTTAGGTGTTTAATCCATTTTGAGTTTATTTCTGTGTATGGTATGAGAAAGCGATTCAGTTGTATTATCTTGCATGTCGCTGTCTAGTTTTCCCAACACCATTTGTTGAAGAGACTGTCTTTTTCCTGTTGTATGTTCTTGCCTCCTTTGTTAGAGATTAATTGACCATACCTGCATGGGCTCTTTATTATGTTTCATTGATCTATGTGTCTATTTTTGTGCCAGTACCATACCATTTTGATTATTCTCACTTTGTTGTATATCTTGAACTCTGGGATTATGATACCTCCAGCTTTGTTTTTCTTTCTCAAGATTGCTTTGGTGAGTTTAATTTTAAGATGCTGAAATGCTTAAGAAAATTATATGTAAATTAGCTTTATTAAAATTGTTTATATGTTTAGAGAGGTATGTTTATGTGGTTGTATATCTGCTTTCCTAAGTGCTTGAGATTCTTGAGGAAATCCATTATATGAAATATGATTGTAGCTGGAATATTTATGGGAATGCACGTAACCAGGTCTATAGATGTGTTTAAATACGTAAGAACATTCAAACAATCAGATTTATATATACGTTTGTTGAATTACATACATTTAAAGTATAAAATACTTTTATACATAGTATCTAAAGGATTATGCAAATTTTGATTGTCAAGTGTAAAAACTAACCTAACAATAAATACAAACTTCATTTAATTTCAAACCAAAAATTCTTCATTTACTAGATTTTTGCTATCGTATTTAAAAGCTTGGAGAAAGTATGTTTTTCAATTTATTACTGTAGGCTATTGAATGTCAGTGATAACACAGGCTACTGTAAGTATTGTTTTCGGTACACAAAAGCCTCTATGAGATTTAAAAAAAAAAACAAAAAAACAAAAAAACCCTGATGTCAGCCTGGGACAGTTCTAAGAAATCTTTTTGATGAAAGTGACTCTGAGCCTGGAAACGAGGAATCTGAACAAGTTAGGACAGAGAAAGCCTGAGCAAGAGAGAGGAATGACAGTGTGAGGGAACACAGAATTTCAGTCTTATTGGAAATAAAGAATGAACCAGGAACCCCTAGGGAGTTAGACACCAAAACTCCTTATTTGGGAAACTATCCGAGAGGCAGCTAAACACAGCTCTCCAAAAAGCCTCCCACTTCTAAAGCATTGTACACATACAATGTGTGGTATGGTAAAAATGAATCTAACTGCCTTCTTCCAGAACTCTTCTCCATGAAGAGGCCTTGGTGGGCAGCATAAATTGGAAACAAGGCTTTGGATTGTGCTTTCTTCAACAGAACCTGGTGCCAGCTCTGTGGCTCAGGAAACAGAGCTCAATTGTATCTTCCCCTCCTCTCTCTTTTTTTTTTTTTTTTTTTTAAGATTTTATTTACTTCCTTGACAGAGAGAGATCACAAATAGGCAGAGAGGCGGGCAGAGAGAGAGGGGGAAGCAGGCTCCCTGCTGAGCAGAGAGCCCTACACGGGGCTCGATCCCAGGACCCTGAGATCATGACCTGAGCCGAAGGCAGAGGCTTTAACCCACTGAGCCACCCAGGTGCCCCTCCTCTCTCTTTTTAACCTAATACACTTTTCTGACAGGCCATGGAACCAGTCAGGCCTCACCCCCTGGTAGCCACAAGGTCTCCATCTGCCTTGAGGTCAACACACAGGCATCAATGGGAGGAAGCCGAAAGCAGATCAGGAGGAAACATGTGAGTGGAATAAAATGTGAACAAGACTTCTGCCCTGTGGCTGGCCCTCCCAGGCCACGGGGACTGCTCCTCCTGCCTGACAACCCCTATAGAGCTTTCCCCAGGTTCGCTAGGGTTTGACCACAGGCAGCTGTGGCTGCTTCCGTGCATCTGCATTCTCCAGTCCAGGCCTTCATTGGCATTTGCTGTTTCCTCTACTGGAATATGAACCTTTCGTGTTTTGTCCACTCCTAGACTTCCAGTGTCGAGAACAGCATCTTCACAGAATGGCCACTCAGAGAACATGTGTGGGTGCCTGAGTGGAGAAAAGGAACTATGAAGATACTCTTTCAATGGCCTCTTCAGCATTTTCTAGTTTTGTTCACCCAAGAGGCAGATAGGGCCCTTCTGGGCAGCACCAGATTAGTTCTCTGCTCTCCAAACAGGAGAGGCCCAGCCGGCACCCACCAGACAGCTTTCTGGAAAACTCACGAAACGAAGTCTTTTAAAGGCACAGATGGACTGTGTGTACTCAGTCTTTTTTTTTTTTCCCCCTTCTTCTCATACTGGTTGTTCTAAGTCCTGCTCAACCCCACAGAATAAAAGACTAGAATCAAATCAAATCCAAGTCCATCTGCCTGATGTGGAGCAAATCCCGTCACTGAGACATCAGATTTGCAGGAAGGAAGTAGTTTATTTGAAGAGGCAGCCAAAACAAGGAAAAGAAACTGGAGGACAAGCCTTAAACCTGCCTTCCTGAAGGCGGAGAGAACAAGTTTTTTATGATCCTAGGGGTTGAGATTACATACATCTTGATGAAAAGGGCAGACAAACTTATGAATATTCATGAGGAAAGGTGGCCCATGCACACTGAATGAACATATGTAACATACATCCTGTGTTAACTTTGGCGTAGAGACTTAACATCATCAGAATGCGGCAAAATTCAGCCCCTGACATCAGGAGGTTATTTTAGACCAAGGAGGAGGGGCTGTGCTCTGAGAGCCAGTATATACTGGCTGGGTCTTAGGCTTATTATCTCGGGTAAGGAAAGCAGGGCCTTGCTTGTTCATAGGCTGAACCCATGTTAGTTGACCTCAAGTCCAGGCTTCTGCAGAGACAACTAGTGGATTTGTTAGTGGGATCTGAAAAGACACAGTAGATGATTAGGGAGGAACAGTTCTCTGAAAAAGAAGCTTTAAACTTTCTGCTAGTTTCAATCTTATTAACCCTATGGGGCATGGTTTCAAAAAGAGGACCAGCTTGACATGGGACAGTTTTGGGTTGACACTGTCTCTTCCATTTACTAGTTCTGTGACCTCAAGTAACTCATTGATCTTTCCTGTACATCTACATAAAATGAGTTAAGACAATACTTGGCTCATAAGACTACAGTGGGAAACAAAGAAGATAATGTTTGCAAAGATTTAGTAAAGTTCCTTAAGAGATGTGAACTGTATTGCTAACATAGGTATATATTATATCTACTGCAATATAGTAAATATATTGTGGCTTTTTATTATGTTGTTATTAGTTATAAAATGAAGAAAAGTGTCACTTGGTGGGTTTCAAACTATTTTAGATGACTCAAGATTTCTTAGAGGCACTTCAGGTTCTACAAATGTTTAATTCTATTTTAAATAGACTTTTTCCTTTGTAGTTGTGTGTGTGATTTTTTTTTTTTTTTAAATAGACTTTAGTTTGAGGTTAACAGAAAAATTGAGGAGAAGGTCTGAGGTTCCCCTATAGCCCTTGCCTTCTTCACCCATGCAGCCTCTTTCACTCTCAATGTCCTGTGTAGAGTGCTACATTTGTACCCACATTGATACATTATTGTCACCCAAAGTTCATACTATACATTAGGGTTCACTCGGTGTTATACATTCTATGGATTTCAAAAAATGTATAATGACATGTGTCTACCATTATGGTACATACAGAATAGTTTTGCACCCTAAAAATCCTGTGTACTCCCTTCATCTCTTCTTCCTCCCACAAGCTCTGGAAATCACTGGTCCTTTGCTTTCTTCATAATTTTGTTTTTTTCCAAAATATCACATAGTGGGAATCATACTGTATGTCGCCTTTTACTATTTCTTTTACTTAGTGACATGCATTTAAGTTTCTTCTATGTTTTTTTCATGGCTTTAGCTCTTTTTTTTTTTTTTAATATTTCACGACAGTCCATTGTCTAGATGGACAATAGTTTGTTTTTCCATTCACCAAGGACATTATGGCCTCCAAGTTCTGGCAATTGTAAACAAAGCTGCTGTAACCATTCCCATGCAAGTTTTTTTTTTTTTTTTTTTTAAGATTTTATTTATTTATTTGACAGAGAGACACAGTGAGAGAGGAAACACAAGCAGGGGTTGTGGGAGAGGGAAAAGCAGGCTTCCCCGCTGAGCAGGGAGCCTGATGCGGGGCTCGACCTGGGATCATGACCTGAGCTGAAGACAGACACTTAATGACTGAGCCACCCAGGCGCCCCCCCCCCCCCATGCAAGTTTTTATGTGGTCGTAAGTTTTCAACTCCTTTGGGTAAATACTAAGGAGTGGAATTGCCAGATTGTATAGTTAAGAGTACGTTTAATTTTGTAAGAAATTGCCAAAATGTCTTCCAAAGTGGCTGTACCATTTTATATTCTCACCAGAAATGAATGAGAGTTCCTGTTGCCCTTAACAGCATTTGGTGTTGTTAGTAGCTGGTGTCTGGGCCATTCTAATAAGTGTGTAATGGTAGCTCGTTGTTTATACAGGTGCTTATTTATCACTAGTATATCTTCTTTGGTGAGGTGTCTGTTCAGGTCTTCGGTCTTTTGAAAATTAGGTCTTATTCTTTTTTTTTTTTTTTTTTTTAAGATTTTATGTATTTATTTGACAGAGAAAGATCACAACTAGGCAAAGAGGCAGGCAGAGAGAGAGGGGGGAAGCAGGCTCCCTGCTGAGCAGAGAGCCCAAAGCGGGGCTCGATCCCAGGACCCTGAGATCATGACCTGAGCCGAAGGCAGAGGCTTTAACCCACTGAACCACCCAGGTGCCCCTCATATTCTTATTCTTGAGGTTTAAGAGTTCTTTGTATATTTTAGATAAGTGCTTTATCATATATATATTTTGTAAATATTTTCTTCCAGTCTATGGCTTGTCCTTTCATTCTCTTGTCCTATGAAGAGGAAAAGTTTTTAACTTTAATAAAGACCAGCTTATCAATTATTTCTTTAGTGAATTGTGCCTTCAGTGTTGTATCTGAAGAGACATCACCAGCTGCCTCCCTCTTCGGCCACTCCTGGTCCTGCTGTGTGTTCATTCAGTGTGGACCTGGTACCTCTTTTGTGAAGTGGCTGCTGAGGAGTCCCTGGGGCTCACCAGGGCCAATAAAAAGTCCAAGGAAGGAGTCAGGACTGAAGAACAACAATCATATTAATTTGAAGGTGGTGGGGCAGGATGGGTCTGAAGTGCCATTTAAGATGAAGAGGCTCACAACACAGTAAACTAATGGAAGCCTATTGTGAATGACGATTTATCAATGAGGCAGATTCTGATTTGATGAGCAGCCAACCAATGAAACAGACACTCCTGCACAGTTGGAGATGGAGGATGAAGATACAATTGATGTGATGTGTTCCAGCAGCAGACAGGAGGTGTTTACTAAAAATGGAAGCTGCTACTTCAAAACTCTGCTCCTCCAGACCAAAGAAGACATTCTCAATTCGAAAACTGCAATTTGCTCCCACCACATCCTGAATGCTACAGTAGTTTTTCTTGATTCTTTCATTTTCCCCTTCTGCATTCCTTTATTGCATATAGTGTAACAGTGTATGTGAAGAAGCATGTTGCATTTTTTTTTAGCTAATTGGCCAGTGATATGTTTTAATTGACATCAAATGGACATGAGATGGGGAAAGATACTGGTTCTGTGAAAACATCCCCTTTCTCCATTCGTGGCATTCAGCGGCTATCTTTATATCTCAGTAAGTTATTTTGCTCTCACTGTTTAACAAAGAAAGAACAACATAAAATTCCTTGCATACCTTGTTCAATTGGAGAATGTTAATGTTTTTCATTTATCATTGTAAAACTAACGACAATTTTATAACTTTTTTTGTATACAATTGTTACATGTTGTGCAATGTCTCTTTAAGTAGGTATAAATTACTCTAAAAGAAATGAATCCTAGATGGTTTTCACTTCAAGTGAAGTGTCTTGTTGTTTAAATAAATTTCTTGTCAAAAATGAAAAAAAAAGTCATCACCATACTCAAGGTCATCTGTATTTTTCTCCTATGTTATCTTCTTGGACCTTTACAGTTTTGCACTTTACCTATTTAGGTCTATGATCCATTTTGAGTTCATTTTTATGAAGGGTATAAAGTTTGTGTCTAGATTCATTTTATTATGTGTGGATGTAATAAAAGTTCTTCCTCCATCAGTTGTCTTTAAAAGACTATCTTTGCTCCATTGTTTTGCCTTGCTCCTTTGTCAAAAATCAGTTGGCTATATTTTGGGGATTAATTTCTGGGTTCTCTAGTCTGTTTCATTGATCTCTTTGTCTTCTTTTTCACCAATCCCACACTATATTGATTACTGTAGCTTTATAGCAAGTGTGAAAGAGGATAGTGTTGATCTTCTGACTTTGTTCTTCTTCTTCAACGTTGTGTTGGTTAATCTGGGTCTTTTGCCAATTAATATAAACTTTAGAATCAGTTCACTGATACCCACAAAATAATTTGTTGAAATTTTGATTGGAATTATATTGAATCTATAGATGAGTCAAGAATAACTACCATCTGGACAATAACGAGTCTTCCTATCCATGGCCATAGGGTCTCCCCATTTAGTCCTTCTTTGATCTCTTTCATAAGACTTTTGTAGTTTTTCTCATATAAATCTTATACATATTATGTTACATTTATACCTAAGTCCTTTCTTTTGTGGGGGTAATGACATAAATGTTGTTATGTTTTGAATTTCAAATTTCACTTGTTCATTGCTGATATATAAAAAAGTGATTGACTTTTGTACATTAATCTTGAATCCTGCATCTTGCTATAATCATTTCTTTTTTCGAGTGGTTTTTTTTTTTTTGTCAATTCTATCAGATTTTCTACATAGATAATTATGTTATCTGTGAGCAAAGACAGTTTTGTTTCTTCCATCTCAATCTGTATACATTTTGTCTCCTTTACTTGTCTTATTACTTAGTACAACGTTGAAAAGCTATGGTGAGAGGGTACATTCTTGCTTTGTTCTTGATCTTAGCAGGAAAGTTCCAGTTTTTCACCATTAAGTATCATGTTAGGTAAATTCTATTTTCATTTATTTATTTATTTGACAGAGAGAGAGAGCACAAGCAGGGGGAGTGGCAGAGGGAGAGGGAGAAGCAGACTCCCCAGTGAGCAGGGAGACCTAGGCGGGGCTCTATCCCAGGACCGTAGGATTTTGACCTGAGCCAAAGGCAGATGCTTAACTGACTGAGCCATCCAGGCACCCCAGTAAATTCTATTTTTAAAAGTATTTTTTAAGCTGTTATAAATTTGAATAGAAAATAACACTCAAGTACGTTTTCATGCTTTATTTTAAATAAATGCTGACAATTAAGGTACTATATTTTTCTTCCAGGGTGACTTCTGGGGAGTCTTGGAATGAAGCCCAGTCATAGAACTGAGATTCTAATAAATTTGCCATTGATTAAGAACATTTTAGGTATGGAGTAGTTTTCACTGCCTTGGAAGACAATGCTGAGCTTCCTTGGGGGGTCTCCTGGAGAAGCTACCAGCAGATGAATGGACAATAGCTGACTCAATCAAATTTTGATCAAACTACAGGAAACCTGGACATGGAATTCAGACCCAGTTCACTAATGGTTCAAATACTGAGAAAGGATCATTTCCTTAGTGTAAACCTTGTGCTTCTCAGTACTGAATTCAATGGCAGATATAAACCAGGTTAAGGGGGCTCCATGACATCTTCTGTGGAGTCATATTAGTGTCTTGGGTCCTAAAGGGCATTCTAAAACAAGTATTTTACCCTATGTCCAGAATTTTTATAAAATTTCATTATGAATAGAAAAACAGAGAGACAATCTGGTTAGTAAAATCCTCCCAAATGCCGGCAGAATGGACTCCATAAGGCTCCTACACCCTCTGCATAAAAGGGTTTCAAGAGGTTTGTCTACTCATTCCCTTTCATCTTCAGCTTCAGCTACAATCTTTCCCTAACTCTACAGATTAGCAGGGGACGAAACAATGAGTTGTGTGTGTGTGTGTGTGTGTGTGTGTGTGTGTTTATTAAGAAATGATTTATAAGGAATACAGGGTAATATAATAAGCATGCAATGTAAACCCACGAAGTTTAAGAAATAGATTATTGTCAACTACTGACATTGTTTAAACTCAAAGGAGGGCAATCTTAGTATTTATTTGTTTTTCTAAGTTATTAGTTTTGTTTTTTTCTTAATTGCCTTTGGAAATAATAAATAATAGGTGGGAACCAGAAGCCTGCTTATTGTGCCATCAAGCATTATATTTACTGCCAAACAAGGACACTTGTCCCAATGTCTTTGATTCATTTACTCGTTTTTTCAATAAACATTTCTTCTATTATATGATAGGTGCTTGTGTTTTACTTGGAATCCTATGATGGTGTTCTTAATTTAAGATGAGATGATTCCCATAGCTTATTCCTTGTGCCATATTGTCAGTCTTAGGGTTCTTTCCATCTCACCCATGGGCAAGGCTTTTGCACCTTTGTTCCTCCCCCAAGTAAATGGATCCTCCTTGTCCTTGCCTATACCTACATACATGTTACAGTTACTAACCATCTTCCCTGGATTTTCAGGGGCAGTTCTGTGTTCAAATTTTTGGTTCATGAAATATGCTAATTACAGTTATGTGTAAATGACTTCCTTGTACTTGTCTTTGTTGAGAATATAGCCTGTATATTTGTCACATGAGGGAAGGTACTTTATCAATATTTGTTGAATAAATCGATAAATATGTTTCCATTGGAGGCAGAATTTATTAAAAGGAAAAAATATATCACTCTCACTTTTCAGCTAGATTAGAGTACTTTTAAGGAGAAAATAAGATCCTTATCACCTCAAGTTTGTACTTCTGCCCATCTCTGCCTCAACAAAAGTCTCTGTTACAACCTTTCATATTACTGTGTTTGTGCTCGTATGTACACTTTTCTGACTAAGGTGAACAGTCCCTCTACTTCTGCTCCACTTATGTAAATCTTTCCCATCCTTCAAAATCCTCCAGGAAATTTCCCCAGGATCTGTCTCTATCCTTCCATCGACCGGTCACTAGACACGTAAAGACCTAGGGATAAAAAGAGAAAAATTCAGATCATTTTTTTCTAAGTTTTCAATTCCTGTTTTTTCCCAACTTCTTCTTCTTCTTCTTTTTTTAAATAAAGGGATGAGAGTAAGTGGACTCCTCCATATTTTTTCAATAAGACAAGTGTATAACTTAAATATAACAAACCATATTGTTTATATAAGCAAACCATGTGTTATATAATAGATGTTCATGCCCCCAAACGATGTAATTTTAGATTTGGTCAAGTTACAACAAAAAAAGAGCTCTCTACATTATTCCTTAAAAAAAACATTTCTAACCTCACTCTCTTAACTTTTTTTTTTATCCCCAAATACTTTTATTTTATTTTTTCAGTGTTACAAGATTCATTGTTTATGTACCACACCCAGTGCTCCATGCAATACGTGCCCTCCTCAATACCCACCACCAGGCTCGCCCATCCCCCCACCCACTCTCTTAACTTTTGATGCACATTTGAAAATTAATCATGTAATGCCTCATTACATGGTCTATATCATGTTATTTAATGTCTGTAGAGTTGTTTAATAGTTCATTAATTAAACAACATGGTAAGGGTGCCAAGAACAAAGTAGGTTCCCCATAAATCTTGGAAGGAGAGGAATTACTTTTGGATTAATTGAGGTTTTGAGGCTCTGGAATTGAGATTCCTAAATGAAAAGAAAAAGAGGGGAAAGGAAAAGAATGAAAATAAAGTTTGTTTATGCCTCTAGAGTAGGAGCTGCATTCTCAGATGCCTAGAGAATTCAGGGGAGGTAAATTCAAATAAATGATTTAATAAGAATAGGGAGTTGTAGGCTCAGGGTTAAACTTGAACTCAAGCACTAAGTAAGAAATAGAATAGCTAGGAAGACAGGGAACTGCTCTTGTAGTGCTGAAATATTAGTTCATGGCTCATGAAAATTAATATTTTTAAGTATAAGTCTTTCTAGTATTCTTATATGTCCCCAAATGCCCTTTGAGACCAGGGTAAATTTCCATTTCTCAATGCCCGACTTGAAGCTCTTGAGACCGCCTTCCCCTTCATCCCACTTGGAACTGAGATTTTTAAGTGAAGAAAAAGAGATTAGAACAAAGTTCATGCTCCCGGACTCTAAAAAAAAGATCTTCTATCTAGGGTGCTTTAATAAAACTCCCCATGCTCTGTCCTTGTAGGCTTTTCTAGGCCAGCCCTTGCCTTCTTCTCACCTTGGACCTGGCATCTTGGCCTTAGAATTGGTTTTCTACCGTGACTCATCCCCTTGCCCTTTAGAAAAAAATTCTGTATTTGGACTACTTGACTCCTCGCTTCACTTTCCCCAAGATTCTGGATTCGTTTCCCCTTTGCTCTACAATCCATTCCTCTGTGAAGCTTCATGTTATTATCAAGCTCAGTGCAAATTTTCAGAACGCCAGCCAAAAGCAAAGCCCTCAGGTCCCTACTTGCTAAGGAAAGGGATTTGGACATTAATATTGTAAGGAAATTGAGAGAAAATGTTACCCAAGCAGGGGAAGAACTCCCATATGTGTGGATATATGAACAGAAAGCCTTCTCCCTTTGGCAGAGATGGGAGTCAGCAGCACTGGTTTTTGCCAACAGTTAGGCTCTCCAGATAGTGGCAAGGTCCTTGCGCCCACAAGGCAAACAGTTTGATTGTGTTTGAACTTCTCAGTGAATAAGGTCCTCGCGACTCTTGAAATCATTAGAGTAAGGAAACAGCTGTCAAAGATAACTGAAAAAGCATATATGCTCTTTGTTGTCCTTCTCCAGACTGTCCGCCCCCAGGAAGAAAAAGCTACAGATGTTTCCTCAGCAAAACACTCTGAACATAGCGGAGTAATGCAGCTATACTGGACTTGAACCCAGAAGACTCAGGTTCACATTCTGGCACAAACATCACTGTGCCACCTACCACAAGTGTGTTTCCTCTCTAAACCTTGACTTGTCCATTTTTAAAAAGATATGATGTAAAAATATTCATCTCATACTGCCAAGAGAAATGCAAGAGGTAATATATGTAAAAGAACTTTCAAATACTAAAGTACTCCTTAATCGGTACTTTATTTGAGGTTGCATTATGACTTGCTAGTGTTAGCATTTATGGCATTCATACTATTTGTGATTTAAATGATACAGGTTAAAAATAAAATTTGGATTTTTAATCCAAAAAAGCATATTAAAAGAGACCTCCTAGCAATAGTATAATAGCATGATGAATTTTGGAGTCAGATTCAGTGCAAATCCAAGATCTGCAACAGACTAACTATATGATCATAGGTTATCACTTTCAGCCACATGTACTTCTCTGTGAATAATTCTTTACATTATTTTCCAGGGTTAAACGAAAAAGCATAGCAGAGCATAATGTTTGTTGTCTTTCTTTTTCTTCTTTGTACTTCTTTCTTTTTATTATTAACATATAATGTATTATTTGCTTCAGGGGTACGGGTCTATGAATCATCAGTCTTACACAATTCACAGTGCTCATCATAGCACATATCCTCCCCAATGTCCATCACCCAGCCACGCCATCTGTCCCAATCCCCTGCCCTCCAGTAACCCTTAGTTTTTTTCCTGAGATTAGGAGTCTCTGATGGTTTGTCTCCCTCTCTGGTTTTGTCTTGTTTCGTTTTTTCCTCTCTTGCCCTATGATCCTCTGCCTTGCTTCTCATAGTCCACACATCAGTGAGATCATATGATAATTGTCTTTCTCTGATTGACTTATTTTGCTTAGCATAATACCCTCTCATTCCACCCATGTCTTTGCAAAAGGCAAGATTTCAATTTTTGATGGCAGCGAAATATTCCTTTGTATATCTATACCACATCTTCTTTATCCATTCATCTGTTGATGGACATCTGGGCCCTTTCCATAGTTTGGCTATTGAGGACATTGCTGCTATAAACATTGGGGTGCACATGCCCCTTTGGATCACTACATTTGTATCTTCAGGGTAAATACCCAGTTGTGCAATTGCTGGGTCATAGGGTAGCTCTATTTTCAAATTTGAGGAACCATCATACTGTTTTCCAGAATGGCTGCACTAGCTTGTATTCTCAACAATGTAGGAGGGTTCCCCTTTTTCTGCATCCTCACTAACATCTGTCATTTCCTGACTTGTTAATTTAAGCTGTTCTGACTGGTGTGAGGTGGTGGTATCTCACTGTGGTTTTCATTTGTATTTCCCTGATGCTGAATGATGTTGAGCACTTTTCCATGTGTCTGTTGGCCATTTGGATGTCTTCTTCGCAGAAATGTCTGTTCAGGTCTTCTGCCTATTTCTTGATTGGATTATTTGTTCTTTGGGTGTTGAGTTTGATAAGGTCTTTATAAATTTTGGATACTAGCCCTTTATCTGATGTGTCAATTGCAAATATCTTCTCCCAATCTGTCAGTTGTCTTTGGTTTTGTTGACTATTTTCCTTGCTGTGCAAAAGCTTTTTATCTTGATGAAGTCCCAATAGTTCATTTTTTGCCTTTGTTTCCCTTACCTTTGGTGACATGTCTAGCAAGAGGTTGCTGTGGCTGAGGTCAAAGAGATTGCTGCCTGTGTTCTTCTCAGGGATTTTATGGATTCCTCTCCCACATTTAGGTTTTTCACCCATTTTGAGTCTATTTTTGTGTATGGTGTAAGGAAATTGTCCAGTTTCATTCCTCTGCATATGGCTGTCCAATTTTCCCAACGTCATTTGTTGAAGAGACTGTCTTTTTTCCACTGGACATTCTTTCCTGCTTTGTCAAAGATTAGTTGACCATAGAGTTGAGGGTTCATTTCTGAGTTCTCTATTCTGTTCCATTGATCTATGTGTCTGTTTTTGTGCCAGTACCATACTGTTTTGATGATTACAGCTTTGTAATAGAGCTTGAAGTCTGGAATTGTGATGCCACCAGTTTCGGTTTTCTTATTCAACATTCCTCTGGCTATTCAGGGTCTTTTCTGGTTCCATACACATTTTAGGATTATTTGTTCCATTTCTGTGAAAAAAAGTTGATGGTATTTTGGTAGTGGTTGCATTTAACGTGTAGATTGCTCTAGGTAGCATAGACATTTTGACAATATGTGTTCTCCCAATCCATGAGCATGGAATGTTTTTCCATTTCTTTGTGCCATCCTCAATTTCTTTCATGAGTACTCCAAAGTTTTCTGAGTACAGATCCTTTGCCTCTTTGGATAGGTTTATTCCTAGGTATCTTACGGTTTTGGTGCAATTGTAAATGGGCTTGATTCCTTAATTTCTCTTTCTTCTGTCTTGTGGTGGTGTATAGAAATGCAACCAATTTCTGTGTATTGATTTTATATCCTGCCACTTTATTGAATTCCTGTATGAGTTATAGCAGTTTTGGGGTGGAGTCTTTGGGTTTTCCACATAAATTTTCATGTCATCTATGAAGAGTGAGAGTTTGACTTCTTTGCTAATGTGAATACATTTTATTTCTTTTTGTTGTCTGATTGCTGAGGCTAGGACTTCTAGTACTATGTTGAACAGCAGTAATGATAGTGGACATTCCTGCAGTGTTCTTGACCTTAGAGGAAAAGCTCTCAGTTCTTCCCCATTGAGAGTGATATTCACTGTGGGTTTTTCATAGATGGTTTTTATGATATTGAGGTATGTTCCCTCGATCCCTACACTGTGAAGAGTTTTAATCTAGAAAGGATGCTGTACTTTGTCAAATGTTTTTTCTGCATCTATTGAGAGGATCATATGGTTCTTCTCCTTTCTTTTATTAAGTAGTATATCACATTGACTGATGTACAGATGTTGAACCACCTTTACAGCACAGGAATAAATCCCACTTGGTCCTGGTGAATAATCTTTTTAATGTACTGTTGGATCCTATTGGCTAGTATGTTAGTGAGAATTTTTGCATCCATTTTCATGAGGGATATTGGTTTATAATCCTCCTTTTGGTGGGGTCTTTGTCTGGTTTGGGGTTCAAGGTAATGGTGACCTCATAAAATGAGTTTGGGTGTTTTCCTTCTATTTCTATCTTTTGCAACAGTTTCAGAAAATAGGTATTAATTCTTTTTTAAATGTTTGGTAAAATTCTCCTGAGGAGCTATCTGGCCATGGGCTCTTGTTTGTTGGGAGATTTTTGATTACTGATTCAATTTCCTTACTGGTTATGGGTTTGTTCAGGTTTTCTATTTCTTCCTGGTTCAGTTTATGTAGTTTATGCATATCTAGGAATGCATCCATTTCTTCCAGATTGTCTAATTTTTTGGCATATAGTTGCTCATAATATGTTCTTATAATTGTTTGTATTTCTTTGGTGTTGGTTGTGATCTCTCCTCTTTCATTCATGATTTTATTTGGGTCCTTTCTCTTTTCTTTTTGATAAGTCTGGCCAGAGGTTTATCAATCTTATTAATTCTTTCAAAGAACCAGCTCCTAGTTTTGTTGATTTGTTCTACTGTTCTTTTGGTTTCTATTTCATTGATTTCTGCTCTGATCTTCATTATTTCTCTTCTCCTGCTGGGTTTAGGCTTTCCTTGCTGTTCTTTCTCCAGCTCCTTTAGGTGTAGGGTTAGGTTGTGTATTTGAGAGCTTTCTTGTTTCTTGAGAAAGGCTTGCAGTGCTATATACTTCCCTCTTAGGACCACCTTTTATGCAACCCAAAGATTTTGAACAGTTGTATTTTCATTTTCATTTGTATCCATGAATTTTTTAAATTCTTTAATTTCCTGGTTGACCCATTCATTCTTTAGTAGGATGCTCTTTAGTCTCCACATATTTGAGTTCTTTCCAACTTTCCTTTTGTGATTGAGTTCCAGTTTCAAAGCATTGTGGTCCAAAAATTGCAGGGAATGATCCCAATCTTTTGGTACTGTTGACAACTGATTTGTGACCCAGGATGTGATCTATTCTGGAAAATGTTCATATTGGAGTTAATGTAGAGCATGAAATCATCCATAATACTTGGCTTGCTAAAATGTAACACGGAGACCGCTGGGAGCAGGGAAGGTTTCAGAGAAAGGTGTAGATCTTTGGAATGCCAAGGCCTGTGTCACCACTCTGCTGTAGGAATGCTGTGGGGGAGTTGCCTTCTCTGAAGCTTTCTTAGCCCAAATAGCTGTGATCTAAGAGATGTATGCATTATCCCCTAGGGGCTATGTTTAGCAGAACTCCATAGAACACACAGATCAGTATATCATATCTCTCCCGTAAACAGATCCTCCTAGTTCCAGTAAGACCCCTTGTCACATACCACAAGCTTGAGAAAGAGTGATAAAGATTTATGATTATCCTGAAGAACCAATAAAGGTGGGAGCAAAGAAGAGCAAAGGGTCTTCATCTCTGAGTGTTGACCCCCTTGCCTTCTCCACTCTTTCACAGCAAAGTTTGGGGTAAACTTTCGTCTGTCCATACAGGGATTGCTGGCCATTCCCAGCAATGTTCCATGTACACTAGAGAAGAATATGTATTCTGTTGCTTTGGGATGAAATGTTCTGAATTTATCTGTGAGGTCCATCTGGTCCAATGTGTTATTTAAAGCTTTTATTTCCTTGTTGATCTTTTGCTTAGATTATCTGCGTATTGCAATGAGGAGGGTGTTAAAGTCCCCTACTATTATTGTATTATTGTCAATGTGTTTCTTTGATTTTATTATTATTTGGCTTCTATAATTGGTTGCTCCCATATTAGGGGCATCAATATTTACGATTGTTAGATCTTCTTGTTGGATAGACCTTTTAATTATGATATGGTGTTCTTCCTCAACTCTTATTACAGTCTTTGGTTTAAAATGCCATTTGTCTGATATAAGGATTGCTACCCCAGCTTTCTTTTGATGTCCATTAACATGATAAATGGTTTTTCACCCCCTCACTTTAAATGTGGAGATGTCTTTGGGTATAAAATGAGTCTCTTGCAGACAGCATATGGATGGGTCTGCTTTTTTTTTTTTTATTCAACTTGATATCCCGTGTCTTTTGATTGGTCTGTTAGAAGAAACTGCATCCCAAATTTTAAAGAAAGAAAAACATATATATATATATACACACACAAAAATAAGTTTAAATAAAATGAAGGGATAGAATATGACTGTAAAAATGAAAATTAAAAAAAGGTTTTAAAAAAGGAATTGATAAGAAGTTGGTTGAAAAAGGAAAGAAGAAAAATTAAAGAAAAAAAGAGAGAGAATATGATCAGGCAGGTGAATAGAACAGAGCCATACCCTAGATTTTGGGTGTATTTTGGTCTGTTAGAAGAAACTGCATCCCAAAATTTTAAAGAAAAAAAAATTTATATGCAGAAAATAAGGCTAAATACAATGAAGTGATAGAATATGACTGTGAAAATGAAAATTAAAAAAGATTTTAAAGAAGAAATTGATAAGGTAAGGAGTTGGTTGAAAAGGAAAGAAGAAACATTAAAAAAAGAAGAAAAAAGAAAGAAAATTTAAAAAATTAAAGTTGAAAGACTAAAGAATCATAGGGGAAAAGCCATGAATTCTATGTGCTGTATTGCCCTAGCGTTGTAGTCTTGCATTTCTCATTGATCAGTAAACTTGGTCTTGGCTGGATGTTCTTGCTGATCTTCTTGGGGAAGGGCCTGTTGCACTGATTCTCAAATGTCTTTGCCCCAGGAAGAATTGCTCCACCCTTGCTTAGGGCCAAACTAAGTAATCTGCTCCAGTTTGCTCTCTGTAGCTTTTGTTCCCTAAAGACTTTCAGTGCAGCTTTAGAGGATGACAATGAAAATGGCAGCCTCCCAATCTCCGGTCCCAGAGCCAGAGTCCCACTCCTCAGTGCACCCTCAGAGAAAAGCAGTCAATCACTCCCACTCCTACCTCCCTCCTCTCCAGCCACACTCCATGCTCACCCAGCCTGTAACTGAGCATTTCTATCTCTGGCACATGGTCCTGTTTGGAGTCTCTAGACCCAGCAGATTCCGTAGTGCACTCCTGCACTGCTTCTCCCAGTGGAGGAAGGGGAACCTCCCCTGTTCTGCCGGTGTTTTTCCCTGCTCGAAGAGCAGTGGCCCTACTGTGCCGCGGGTCACAGTTTATGGCAACCCTGAGCTGAGAGCCCACTCCTCTGCTCACTCTTTGCAGCTGGCTTCTCTGCTCTGATACCTGAGAACCCTGCTGCATTCAGGTACCCCCAGTCCTCCTGTGATCCTGAGGATTCTGAGACCACACTGTACCAGTGAGGGTTCCACCACCCCACCCCCCCCGCATAGCCACCAGAGTGACATTCCTCAGTGGAGCAGACTTCTAAAAGTTCTGATTTTGTGCTCCACTGCTCTATCACTTGCTGGTAGGTGACTGACAAAGGCTGCCTCCCCCTGCGGTCTATCTTCCATATATCACCTCAGATTCACTTCCCTCTGCACCTCCTACTTTGCAGAAAGTGGTCACTTTTCTCTTCATAGAGTTGTAGCTGTTCTTTTCTTTGATCTCCAGTTGAGTTCACAGGTGTTCAGAATGGTTTGATAGATATTTAGCTCAATTCCTGAGACCAGACAAAATTTAGGTCTCATACTCTTCCACCATCTTGGACTCTCCCTTCTTTCTACTTCTTGACATGCCTTCTCACTCTCTCAATGTTATGAAAACCTGAAAAAAGGAAAGTTACCTTAGTGGATCCAAGCAAGAGACACTGGCATGGAAATATCCTGGAGCCAGGTAGAGAATAAATCTTTCATGGATGGCAGACAGTACCAGATTTAGCTTCTGCCCCTGTTAGATGGATATCATTTGTACTCTCACAAACCTATAATACTTAGTTTAAAGAAGTTTCAGGTGCTGCGATTGACTCGGTAGCATGCAGTTGTCATTACGAAGAGGGATGCAGGGCTACATAGGAAAACTATGTGTCCATGACTGTCACTGTGGTTTTAAAGATTTGTTTATCTCTGAGCTGACAGAAAGTTGTACTTCCTGAACACATGCCCTATAATTTGAAGAATTTATTATCATGTCAACTGGTTGTCTTATTTGTGCTTATTTATACTTTATCTATGAGTCTGTGGTATGAATAGTTAAGCTTCCATCAATGGTATAGTAAGATGAGAGACTCAAGCAATGACACGTTTGCCCAACAAATACAAATGTGTCCTACAATATTTTAAACACAATGTCATGGGAGGATGCCTGGGAAGGCAGAACCTAGCATGTTTCTAATTCACACAAGTGTGTTGAAAGAACAAATTCCTTGGAACCCAGGCCGATTTTGCCATGTAAAAGTCACTGGGTGTAACTCTCCCAGGGAAGGGTGAGTTTTTGTTTTGTTTGGTTTCTTTTTCTTTTCTTCTAACATCTACCTTGAGAAACGACTGCAGGACAAACAGGTTGCCAAGAAACAATGAATGCAACTCTCTGGCTCTGTGGGAGCAGTAGGTAGGGTGTCACACTTCTCCCTCAAGAAGGTCTTAGCATTAAGCCTGACGCTTGGAAATGAGTGGAAACAAACTTCTTTTTTTTTTTTTTTTAAAGATTTTATTTATTTATTTGACAGAGAGAGAGATCACAAGTAGGCAGAGAGGCAGGCAGAGAGAGAGGGGGAAGCAGTCTCCCTGCTGAGCAGAGAGCCCGATGCGGGGCTCGATCCCAGGACCCTGAGATCATGACCTGAGCCAAAGGCAGAGGCTTTAACCCACTGCGCCACCCAGGTGCCCCGGAAACAAACTTCTTTAAGAACAGCAGTGATAGCAACAGCCCAGTGTTCTTCAGAGTCATAGAGACTTCATCTAAAGATTTCCCAGAGGAATTATCAGTGCCAGGATGAAAAGGGAACCAATCCAAAGTATCTCCTATACATGGCCAGCATCATTGCATAGCAGCTGGAGCAGCATGAGTGAAGGAATAATATCTTTGGAAATAAACTTCCCTTTAAGCCATAAGGAATGACCTAACAAGAGTGAGTTTATGGTGAAGTCTAGCTTCAAGGTGAAATGCTTCCTTATGTGAATATGATGAATATGTGTAAACCCTCTGGGCATTTGGGATTCCCATAAAGAAGATGACTACAAAGGAGGAGAGAAGCTTATCATGAAGGGCAGATCTACAGGACGGCTTAATCTGGTTTTGATTTGAATAATAAAATATGACCTTACTTACCATGCCATGTGTGATTAAGAATATAGTGAGATGAATCTCAAACTAAAAGCTCAGATGTAAAGATACCACATTTCTTTTATTTAAGAAAAATCGATTTATCCTACTTTTTCCCTAGCTTCCAAATCAAAAATTATTTTATTTCACATAGAAAAAAAGACTGCTTTGGAGAGAAGATTGAACTTGGGTCTTCTTGAACTCTAAGAAAATATTATTATAATTCTACGAAGAAATAAAAACACTATACATATGCTAAATCGTAGTTATTTTGTCATTCTACATATTAACCTTTAATAATAATATTGAAGGACATATACAAGCTGGGCAACTGACTTTTTAAAAAATAATCATACTGATTAAGACCACTGCTTGAGCAACTCAGAATTTATTTTGATTTTATTAGCAGTGTAACATGATAAGAAAATTGCCAAAATCTACAAAGAAAAACAAATACTGTGAACAATACAATGGCAACAAAGCAGAAAAGTAGGGAAATTAATGTCGTCAATTCAGCAGCTAGAGTCGTTTCTTGTATGTTTAGTATCTTAAAAAAAACAAACAAACTGGAGCTTGCCATATTTTGGAGATATAGAACACGCATTCATGAAACTCTGTTCCTAACGGTTTAATAGTAACATTCTTTATTGAGGCCCTTATTATAGTAATGCAATTGTATCAGTGTCACTCAAGTTATTGAGCAGAAATAGTAAATCACAAAGGATGGAGAGTTACAAGTTAAATATCATATCTGTATGGAGAATGAGGAAAGATTGCATTTCCTGATGGGAATCATCAGTGACATAAGAACCAATATTTCAGAAAGTAATTTTTTAAATTAACCCAGAGAGTTATTTTTAACCACTATTTTGAGAGAAGCAGCGAGCACAAATTTCTTGGGGAAAAAAATCATATTGGAGCAATTCCACTGCCTTTTATTTCATGGTGCACCATGAATACTTCAGCGAGTAATATAGGCTTGCCACTTATTCAGGCTTTTCCCCATTTTAAACTGCTGAAGCCCAGTGACTTGTATATAGTGGTTTTCAATTATTATTTATTGGATGAATGAATAAATGAATGAATAAATACAAAAATTTAGAACTTTCCACTTTGAGTGAACTTGTTACTCTTGAACTTTGACTTAATCATTTCCTTTCTTTTTGGCAGGCGATAGAGAAGAAATAGTTCTAGTCTTCCCAATTGCTGTACAAATCTACAAGTCCTGAATTTCTTTAAAGAAATTGTAGCAGTCGACCCAGCAATTGCACTACTGGATATTTACCCCAAAGATAAAAATGTAGTGATCTAAAGGGGCACCTGCACCCCAATGTTTATAGCAGCAATGTCCACAATAGCCAAACTGTAGAAAAAGCCCAGATGTCCATCGACGGATGAATGGATAAAGATGTGGTATATATATACAATGGCATACTACACAGCTAAATGAAATCTTAATATTTGCAATGACATGGATGGAACTAAAGGGTATTATGCTAAGTGAAATAAGTCAATCAGAGAAAGACAATTATCATCTGATCTCACTGATATGTGGAATTTAAGAAACAAGGCAGACGATTATAGGGGAAGAGAAGAAAAAAATGAAACAAGATGAAACCAGAGAAGGAAACAAACCATAAAAGACTCTTAATCTTAGGAAACAAACTGAGAGTCGCTGGAGGGGGTGGGGTGGGAGATGGCATGGCTCAGTGATGGACATTAGAGAGGGTATGCGTTGTAATGAGCACTGGGTATTACATAAGACTGATGAATCATAGACATGTATCCCTGGAAAAAATACATTAAATGTTAACTGACTGAATTAAAATTTTAAAAAGAGGAAAAGGAATTGTAGTAGAAAAGTAGATAAATTATAAGGTATTAGAAGTAAGTTCTAATTCATATTTTGACAGAGCTGTTCTACTTATTAAGTTAGAAAATTTCTCAACTCAAACTAAACCTTTAAAGTCTGAAATTAATCATATAATACTAAACTACAGTTTTTTGGTTTTATTATGAAAAATAATAGGAAAATACAATGTGTACAAACAAGTGTAATATACATAATATTT
The DNA here is from genome assembly GCA_028534135.1 of Potos flavus. NCBI lineage: Eukaryota > Metazoa > Chordata > Mammalia > Carnivora > Procyonidae > Potos > Potos flavus. The sequence goes on along the minus strand of CM052898.1, from coordinate 141,011,718 downwards.
AATATATAATATTATATATGTAATATTTAAATGAAGTTTATTAATTAGAAATGTATCTGTTACTGCTACATATCTCATTGTACTTGTCTTGCATTTGTTATTCTAGAAGGTACAAATGGGGTTAAAATACAGTTTCTTTAGAGAAAGAGAATTTTGAAATAGTGGAGAGGGCAGCTCTTCCAGGCATAGATGAGAATCAGTAACTGAGTAGTTCTGACGGGCCAGGAATGAAGAAGGAGAAGCTGCGGACACAGACATTTCTGTGTCATGTATGATAATATTTTTTTATGATGGGAAAAAAAAGAATAAGTTGGGCAAAAACTGGAGGTAAATTCTCAGAACAATCTCTCCTAAAGGGCCAATAAATCAAATCTTAGCATAAGATTAAGAGGGTGATCTAGTTTGGAGCTGATGGCCAAGAAAGAATTCTTGAGATGTCTTTGGTGCAAAATGTGGTTTTATAAAGCCAGGGGACAGGAACTGTGGGCAGGAAGAGCTTCACTGGGGTCATAAAGAGTGGCTGATTATATACTTTCAGGTTGGGAGGGGGTTAGGGATAGCAAAAGTCTCTAAGGAATTTTGGAAACAAGGTTTGCAGGACCTTGAGCGGGCTAGCTATTGTGAGGAAAAGGTCATTTATTACTGTCTAATAAAACCTTAGTCATGAGACACTTCAGATATATATATCAGGGGATCATATGCTCAGGGAATGATTGCCAACATGTATCTTGGGGGCTAGAGATAAAGAGAGTTTAGTTTCCAAAGGAATTTTCCTGTGTTCAAGTAGACTTACAGGATCCTGGGGGTTGGGCTAAGATTGCCTTTTGCCCTTAGTATCTACGTCAAGGCAGCTGATTGCCTAGGGGAATGTCACTCCGCCTGTTTCAAGGACTCATCAAAGGGCTGTAAGTAGTAAGGAAATTTCATTTTTCTTTTGCCCTTGTGTCCTACATTAAAGAACACATTCAGGGAGAAAAACAAATAAAAACTTGAGTTTTAATGACACAGATAGAAGAATGTCTCATTTTATATGTGCACTTTTTATCAACTCTGTAAAAATAATTTGTTTTGCTTAATTATATATGCATCATGAGGCAGTTCTAATCCATAAATATCAGTAAATAAAGAGGTTTTATTTTGCTTACCTAAAAGAGAATGTCTACTTCTAAATTTTGCTCCTTCACGCTAAGGGTCATCCACGTTCACCTGATATATTTATTAATAGATAATTTTTACAAGAGAATTCAACAGGTTGAGTGTGAATAGCCTCCTCTGTTTGGCAATACCTCAAAACTGGACCTACAAGTAACAGATACCTGTTAGTCATCTGATGGTCAAGTCAGATGAGTAAGTATTTTCAAGAGATTGGTAAAAGGGTGTTGGGAATTCTAGCTAGGATTAGGCAGAAGTAAGTCTGAGTTTTTGGGGGCGCTACTGTAAACAAATGCAGTGTGTGTTTCACAGAAACCACTCTGATTTAGAATCCCCTCTCCTGCAGCTCACTTCCTCACTCCATAATGGTAACCCAGAGCGAGCGTTAATTCTGATGCAAGGCCGAGAAAGGTAATAATTATTTCTTACATGATTAATGATGTCTTTATATCAAAGTGCTTTCATGAATTTTATTACATTAACGATCACTTTACATATTAAGACACCGAAGTTCGCAGATGAGACTGGACTGACTCAATGTCTCAAAACTAGTTAGTAGCAAAGTCAGGACAGTGCTCTTTCCAGTGTAACCATAAGATAGATGACAAAATTAAGCTACATTTTCTTTCACTTTAGTGTGGAGAGAGACATTCTGACTTAGTGACTGAATGATAGAAAAGAGAGTGATTTAACCCGGGGCAAACAGACTTGATGGTAGAACCCAAACAGAAAAATCCTTAATTTTAGGCCCCTTTCTCTTGTTTTGTCCTTTCTCTTTTATTTGTCATCCTTTCCAAAGATTAAGAAAAGGAAATGAACTGCTAAAATAAGAATTACATAGAGGGAACTATTTTTATAACATGTACCCAAGCTGATCAAGCAACATCAGACTACAGATCTGTCCCTTGCTTCATCTACTTAATGTCTAAACTTGTGTCAAATTCACTTGACACTTGAAAACAAGTAAGTAAGGACTTGTCATTTATCTCTTCGCTTTAGTTTAAATGTTGGAAATTATGCCCTCAAATATAGACACACGCTGTATTTTTTAATTCTGGGATCCCCAGCACGTAGAAAAGAGCCTGGCCCATATTCGATACTTAATAAATGTTCGTTGAATGAATGAAAGAATGAATGAATGAACTATGCGTTGGTGGTGGGAGGCCGAGAAGAATAATGAAAGAAAGGAAGAAAAATCATGTCACCAATGTGGCCTTCCTTTTGTTTTCTGCCTGGACAATGGCAACAAAATATTGCCCAATATTGGCAACAGTGGAAACTTAATTGGGAAATTTTCTGGTCTTTTAGAAATGGGATGCTTTTTTTCCAAGGAAATCAAAGAATGAAGTTACTAAATGTAGTTTCCTTACCTGTTCAAGTGTTATTAACAACGGAACCCATAAAGACATTTCTATTGCATATCAAAAGTAAAAACTGCAAGGAGATGATCTACTTCTTACAAACATTTTTCTTGAGTTATTTGAGTATGGAGCTTCTCAAACTCTAATGTGTCCATAAGTCACCTGGAGAACTTACCAGAATGTGGGGCTTACAGATTATGATTCAATGAGTCTGCACTGGGGCCTGAGATTCTGCACTGCTAACAGCTCCCAAATGAATGCAATGCTGTTGATCCATAGGTCACACTTTGAGTAGTGTGTGTTTTGTTTACTTTTGGAAGGGATTCCCATATTTTCCTTTATCTTCACTCAAAGCATTACCATTTCATCATCAGTATATATTCAATGTCCAATATAATATAATAATATATATATATAATAATATAACGTCCAATATAATCTTCAAAATCCCCTAGGTTGAATCTTCAGACTGATCCTTTATCCATCCTGTATCACAGGTTATATTGATGTCACCACATCAGACTGTCTATGTGACATACTCTGATTAACGAATCTTATTTTCATGACATTTTTCATTATTGAGAAATTCAAATTAAGCACAATTGCTGGCATTACACCTGAGTGTGACTGATTCCCTTACAATAAGCATAGCATCATCAACAGGTTGTCCAGTCATCAGAAAAATTCCCTTTCTCATTTTTTTCAGTTTCTTGCTATTACCTGAAGCTATGAGCTTGACCACTCCTCTCTGAAAAGTAATGCTGAGCAGCTACTCTCAGTCATGGTCCCTTTAAATTGTGAAGTATTTCAAAAATAATTATATGGCTAAATTGAATATAACAAAGCAGTGAGGTTGGCAAACTTCACTTAAAAATTATAGTCCATTCAAGGTTACCACTCTACAAATAGTTCTCAGACTTGAGAATCACTGTGAATCACCTGGAAGACTTCTTAAGCCACAAATGCTGGGGCCCACTTTTAGTTTCTTGCTTCATTAAGTCTGGGTGACTTGTACCTCTAACAAATACCTAGGTGATATTCTATGCCATGCTTTCTCAACCTCAGCACCGCTGATATTTCAGAATGGATAATTCTTTGTTGCAAGCATTATAGGATGCTTAGCAACATTCCTGGCCTATTCCCACTAAATGTCAGTAGCATTCCTACTCCCTGCAGTTGTGGCAATCAAAAATGTCTTCAGACATTGACAAATGTCCCCGGAAGATGAATCCACCCTTAACTGAGAACCACTGTTCTATACTATGTCATTCTCATTAACTTTCATTTTAATATGCTTTATTAAAATGGAAGACTAAAGATGTGCCAACTCCGGTGTCATGGCAGGGTGGGTGGCAAGTGTGCACAGCATTCCCCATGAGTGTTTCCATGGAGAAACTGGTTATACTGATGCTTGAGGTCACTACTAGCCTAACAACACTGTTCTAACATCTAAGCAAAAGAACACAAACGAACATTTGGAAGACAATCCATTCTTATGCCAGGGCAATCTCTGGATATCAAGCAGGGTGTCTGGAAAGTACATGTGATTAGTATAAGATCACGTTCTGTCTGTCCGTCTTCCACTTTTTTTCTCTTTCTCTTTCACTGATCTGCGTTTTCTCCATGTTTGAATAGCATTTTTTCAATCTTCCTTTGGATCTCACATTAAAATGTTATCTTTGTGTCCAAGAAATATTATGCAATCTCTGTGTCTTCATTGATTGTGTAGTTCCTTCATTTCATTCATTGAGTTACTTCTCAAAAGGAAAATGTTACAAAGGCTCATGGAAAACCCAATGAATAATGATGCTATTGATATCAATAAAGGGTAACTTCTTTCTGTTCCATGCTAGTTCTCATATTGACCTGGAATTCTTATTAAGAGAGATTTCTCAAAACCTATTTTTGTTCATTTACTGAAAGAAGTCCATTGACATTGGATTCAGATTTCCGTTGAAACAGAAAAAAGAAACGTTCATTTAGAAACGGTGATCCAAAGACCCAAAAGGAATTCCAAAAGTCTCAAACAGTGAAAACTAATAGAAGGCTAAAGAAAAGAAGAGGGTGGATTTTCTCAGACAAATCCTCTACTTCCTTCCTCTTGCCTCCATCTTGAACAACCCTACAACAAATCCTACCAGGTCCTCTTGACTACACAGTTCCAATATCCCCTTACTCACTCCTCTACCCTCCTTTTGCTCTTCCTACCCCATCCCCACTAAAGAAAAAAGACCAAGTAAGGACTGAGAGGGTCATCTGATGTGGGAGAATCACTCCCGTAAGGAAGAAGTTTTAGACTTTGAGCAGGACAATGCTGAAAGAAGACAAGTAAAATTCCTGCAATATAAGATCAAAGCAAAGAGCTCTAGGAGGTAAGCACAAGACAGTAATACTGATGCTCAAGGGGATCTGCTTAATCAGAGGCAAATTTCAAAAGATGCTCTGGGGCTAAAGGATTGGTGTTGAAGGAAATGGAAGAGCTTTCAAGACTAATACTTTACAGTAGAATGATAAGGCATATTTAACACTTATAAGTTCACATTTTATTTGATACCGTGTAATGTATATACATTTTTGTATTAGAAATGCGTTATATATTTAGCTGTGTATGTTATTTTTTTTTAATTTTGTGAATTCTGATCAGGTTTTCAAATAAAACTCTGAAATTTGGAAATACTGGAACAAATCCCTCAATACCGGCCTTATATTTTTTCTCCAGTATTGTGCTTACTTATTCAACATGTCTAAACCTGAAGTGATACTCCAAATACTTCCTCGCCATCAGAATCTTCAATAAAAGGAATTCCTTTGCAGGCATTCAAATCCTGGGTATTATCATTGATGCCTCCTTCTTAATTGGTCCCCCACTCCAACCTGTTAACAAGTCTAAAAAATTCTACTTGTTAAATATTTCTTGAATCCCATGGACAAGAAAGAGATTGGAGAAGTGGTCTTCACAAGCAAAGATTACAGCACAACATTGGAGCAAAAGAAAAATATGAGTTTGGATGCATTGAAGAGACTAAGAGAAACTCTGGCAGTGTTACCCCTCCCACGAAGGCTACACAGGATAGGGCTGAACCACTAGCCAGTGGTAACTTCTCCACAAGGGAAAAAGATAGAAGAGTAGGTGCCTGGCTACCCCAGCTGTGTGGGACATTGGAGAAACCCATTTCTCCCCAGCAGCACTTATAGCACTGATACAGGACCTCTGTGACTGGGGGAAGGGAGGAAATTGGGAAAAAAGCATATAAGAATATCAAAGGGCACATTAAAGGGACTGCTCCCAGGACTGCTGTAGGAAGTTTGCTCACAAGTGTTTGAGAGACCCTCACCCAAAGGTCCTCCTGGAAACTTGCAGTCAACCCAACACTCCAAGTTTCAAACCCATATCCCCACTCTGTGACCAGCTCCTCTGCACACTCCCAAATGTGGTGGTGAGTGAGCCCTGGTAAACAGAATGCTTTCAGAAAAGCAGACCAGGGTCTTTGGACAAGGGGGAACCACAAACTTGAACTGTAGCACCACCTGCTGGAAAACAAAACAGAGGTTTTTCTTTTGTTTTGTTTTGTTTTCTTTTCTTTTGTTATTGGTAATAACCACAGAAGACCTAAAAGCTTAAGAATTTTGTCATGAGAAAAATCAAGAAGTGTAGAGCAGGCGTATCCATACAGAGTCATGGAAAACTCCAGATGTAACAGGACCAAAGAACAGTACATCCCAACTGAAGGCAACTAGTAAAGATCTGAGAGGGTGTCTGCTACTTCAGTTGTGAAAGCTGCAATCCAAAATTCCAAGAAACATGAAGAATCAAGAGAACATATTGTCACCAAAAGGTAACAATATTCCTCCAATAACTGAACTCAAAAGTATGAAATTTTGTGATTTAGCTGATAATTCAAACTAGCTTTTCCTTTTTTGAGGAAACTCAACAAGCTATAAGACATACAGACAATTCAATGAAATAAGGAAAACAATACATAAATAAAATGAGAAATTTAACAAAGAGACAGCAATCATAAAAAAGAACCAAACAGAAATTCTGGAGTTAAAAAATTCAATGAATGAAATGAAAAATGCAGTAGCATCTGTAGCAAAATAGACAAAATGGGAAATAGAATCAATGATCTAGAGGATAAGAACGTTGAAATAAAACAATTGGAGGAGAACAAAGAAAAAATAATGAAAAAGAGCAAAGAAAATCTATGAAATCTTTGAGACGCTATCAAATATTGGAATAATTGGGGTCCCAGAAGGACAAGAGAGGGAGAAGGGGGTAGAAATTTTATTTAAAGAAATAAAAACTAAGAACTTCCCAAACCTAGGGTATGTCGTGAACATCCAAGTTCATGCAGCAAATAGATACCCTATTATCTTAATGCAAAAAGACCTTCTCTATGTCACATTATAATGAAACTGTCAAAAATCAAAGACAAAGAGAAAATCCTAAAAGCAGCTAGAGGAAAAAACCTACAAAAGAACCTCCCTTAGGCTATAAGCGGATTTTTCAGCAGAAATCCTATAGGCTAGAAAGAGATGGAGTTAGATATTCAAAGTGCTGAAAGAAGAAAATTACCAGTCAAGAGTAGTTTATCTAGTGAAGTCATCATTCATTCAGGTATGAAGGCAAAATAAAGGCTTCCCCAGACAAACAAAAGCTGAGGGAGTTCATCCCACTATACCTGCCTTGCAAGAAATGCTGAAAGAAGTTCTTCAAGCTAAAATGAAAAGATGCTAACTAGTGATATGAAAACATGTGAAAGTACACAACACACTGGTAAAGATAAATGTACACTCAGATTTAGAAAACTGGGTTCTACATAGGATGGTGTGTTAACCACTTAACTAAAGTATAAAAGTTAAAAGAAGAGTATTAAAACTAACCATAGCAACTATACTTTGTTAATAAATACACAATATAGAAAGAGTTAATTTTGCGCTAAAAAATATAAACAGGGTTGGAGTAATAGGGTGGAGCACTCATGTACCATCAGAGTTAAGTTGCTATTAGCTTAAAAATCAACAGTTTTATCTATGTTTTATGTGAACCTCATGGTAGTCACAAAGCAAAAACCTAGATGTTATTAACAAAATAATTTTTAAAGGATAAAAAAAGCGTACCATTATAGAAAATAACCTATTTACAAAGGTAGGTAGAAAGAGAGGGGAAAAAAAGCAATGGAACTATCAAACAGGCAGAGAGCAAGAAGATGGCATTAGTAAATCCTTACCTATCAATAATTACTGCAAAGGTAAAAGTGAAGAAATAGAAAAAGATATTCCAAGGAAGGAGAAACCAAAAAGAGTAGCTATATTTATATCAAACAAAATAACCTTTAAGTCAAAAACAGTAACAGGAGATGAAGAAGATCATTATGTAATCATAAAAGGGTCAACTCATCAGGAAGATATAATGACCATAAATATATACACACCCAACATTGGATCTCTTAAATATATTAAGCAAACACTAACAGACCTAAAAGGAGAAACAAACGACAGTACAGTAACAGTAGAGAACTTCAATACCCCTGTCAGTAATGGATAGATCAATCATCCAGAGTGAAAATCTGGACTTGAAACATACATTATACCAAACGAACCTAACACGCATTTATGAACATTTTATCCAACAGCAGAAGAATACACATTCTTCTCAAGTGCACATGGAACATCTTCCAGGATGAATCATATGAAATGTCACAAAACAATTCTTAGCAAATTTAAGAAGATTGAAATAATCCCAAGTGTCTTTTCTGACCATCATGGTATGAAATGATAATGGAAATCAACAACAATGGGAAAGCTGGAAAATTTACAAGCATGTGGAAAATAAACCACACACTCCTAAACAACGAATTGGTCAAAGAAGAAATAAAAAGAGGAATAAAAAAAAAATCTTGAAACAACTGAAAATGGAAACACAATACACCAAAACCTATGGGATGCTGCAAAATAGAGAAATTTATGGCAATAAGTGCATATATTAAGAAAATAGAATGATCTCAAATAAACAACCTAACTGTACACCTTAAGTAACTAGAAAGGTAGCAAAAAAAAAAAAAAAAAAAAGAAATAACAAAGATCAGAGTGGAAATAAGTGAAATAGAGACCAGAAACACAGCAGAAATGATTGATAAAAATAAGAGATTTTTTTTTGAAATGGTAAACATAATTGAACAAGTCTTAATGTTATAATTAATAATAAAATTGATTAAAAGTGTTTAGCTAGACATAAAAAAGAGAGAGAAAAGACTCAAATGAAATCAGAAATGAAAGAAAAGACATTACGAATGATACTAGAGAAAAACATAGGTTCATAAGAAACTACTTTGAACAATTATATATCAACAAATTGGACAACCTAGAAGAAATGGATAAAGTCCTAAAAACATGATATCTGCCAAGATGAATAATGAAGTAGAAAATCTGAACAGACTGAAAATGAGTAAGGAGATTGAAGCAGTAATTAAAAACCTCCCAACACAGAAAAGCCCAGAACCAGTTGGCTTCTCTGGTAAATTTCACCAAACATTTAAAGAAGAATTAATGCCAGTCTTTCTCAAACCTCCAAGACCTTGGAGAGAAGGGAACATTTACAGGGCCAACATTACTCTGAAAGCAAAACCAAATAAGGACACTACAAGAAAAGAAAACAATAGGTCAATATTCTTGATGAATATAGATGCAAAAATTCTCAGCGAAATGTTAGTAAACCAAATTCAACAACATGTTTAAAGAATCATACATCATGACCAAATAGAATTTATCCCTGGGATACAAGGATGATTCAACATATGCAAATCAACAAATGTGATACATCAAATTAATAAAATGAGAGATAAAACTTACGCGATCATCTCAATAGATGCAGGAAAAGCATTTGACAAAATACAACATCCTTTCATAGTAAAAACCTTTAACAAATTGGGTATAGAAAGAATATACCTTAAAATAGTAAATTCCGTATACCACAAACCCATGGCTAATATCATACTCAACAGGGAAGGATGGAAAATTTTCCACTACGATCAAGAACAAGGGTGCCCACTCTCACTACTCTTATTCAACATAAGAGTTGAATATGGGAGTGCATCTGCACTCCCATGTTTATTATAGCATTATTCACGATAGCCAAGATATGAAAACAACCTAAGTGTCTGTCAGTGGATGAATGGATAAATAAGATGTAGTATATATATTCATACAATAGAATATTACTCAGCCATGAGAAGGAAGGACTCTTTGCCACTTGTGACAACATGGATGGACTGGAGAGACATTATGCTTAGTGAGATGAACCAGACAAAGACAAACGATATATGATATCTTTTATATGTGGTATCCAAAGAAGCCAAATCCATAGAAACAGAGTAGAAAATGGAGGTTTCTAGGGGCTTGGGGCTGGAGGAATTGGGGTCATTTTGTTTAAGGGTACAAACTTGCAACTAGCAAATGAATAAATTCTGGAGAGCTAATGCACAGCCAAGCGATTATGGTCGACAATACTGTGTTATACACTTTGAAATTGCTAAGAGACTAGATCGTAAATGTTCTTACCGCACATGCACACACAACGATAATGATGTCACCTGATAGACACGATAGCTAAAACTAAGGTGGCAGTCATATTACCATGTACGCATGTATCACATCAACAGGTTGTATACCTTACACAATGTTATAAGTAAGTACATTTTTAAAGATTTATTTATTTATGAGAGAAAAGGGGGGGGAAGAGAGTGAAAGAGAGAGGAGAGGCAGAGGAAGAGAATCACCAAGCAGACTGCACTGAGCGTGGAGCCCTGGAGATTGATCCCACAACCCAAGGGACCATGACCTGTGCTGAAATCAAGAGCCAGATGCTCGACCAACTGAGCCACTCAGGCATCTCTGTAAATTACATTTCTTATAAAAAATATAAATGTTAAATATATTTAATTCTATATAAACTAATACCAGATAAAATATAATAATAAAGCAATTATTTGAAACACTAAACACTATATAAAATAAATTATTTATGAAAACATAGTATTTAAATATTATTTGATCATCTACAAAAAGGGTTGATCCACAGAGATGTACCCTGGGGCAAATAATACATTATGTGTTAATTAAAAAATAAAAAAATAAAATAAAAAATTAAAAAAAAAGGGTTGATCCCATGTCAATGATCTCATACCAACTACATGCAGTAATTTTTTGTAAAAACGTTTCCAACTATTTTTTTTTAAAGATTTTATTTATTTATTTGACAGAGAGAGAAATCACAAGTAGGCAGAGAGGCAGGCGGGGGGGGGGGGGGAAGTAGACTCCCTGCTGAGCAGAGAGCCCGATGCGGGGCTTGATCCCAGGACCCTGAGATCATGACCTGAGCCAAAGGCAGAGGCTTTAACCCACTGAGCCACCCAGGTGCCCCAACATTTCCAACTATTAAAACTCTTTTTGTTTCTGAACTAGTTGGGGGAAATGATGAAGTAATATTTATAAGCTAGTCCTAAATATTTTTCTCTGGCTCATTCACCTTTAATAATTCTACCTCTTGTTTGCAAATTTGAGACCTTTTTGAAAGCTTTAATCGTTTTTGTTTTTTTTTTCACGATGGCATTAAGAACAAGTTACAGTGTTGTCGTTTTGAAAGAAAGTGTATTCAGGTTTTTTCTTCTTCAGTATCTGTATCAATTTCAATGTTGTTGGGGCGCCTGAGTGGCTCAGTGGGTTAAAGCCTCTGCCTTCGGCTCAGGTCATGACCTCAGGGTCCTGGGATCGAGCGGGCTCTCTGCTCAGCAGGGAGCCTGCGTCCTCCTCTCTCTCTGCCTACATGTGATCTCTCTCTCTGTCAAATGGATGGATGAGGTCTTTGAAAAAAAAAAAATTTAAATTTTGTCATGTTTATATTCCACTTGCTTGAAAAGTCTGTGAACTAGAATAAGAATTATGTCTGCAATAAAGTTTGTATTGTCAAGTGACCTTTGTTGCTTTGTTTATGAGAATTTTTGGAAGTATAGAAGAATGCTTTTTAATCAATGAAATATATCTGCTTAAGCACTTTAAGTGTAGTATATGAGTATGAGTATATATAAAGGTGTTGAAGGTTCATGTTTTTTTTAATCTCAATAATGTTACACCAAAAGAATATCAGTGTCTTGGTACCTAAATATAACGTGGTCCACCAGAATTTTGAAAACCAATATTGTCATCTCAATTTCTTCTCTAGAATTCTTCAATTAGATAAGCCTCAATCAGAGAAACTGGAATTATTATTTCAATCTTCTTTCCTCTGGGGAAATAAAGTAGAAATTCCCTCCTATGGGAAAAAAAAAAGAGGAGAGTAGTGTTCCACTCTAACGCTTTCTTGTTGCCTTTATAATAAAATATAAACTTTTGACTCTCACCTGCAAGAATCTATATGAACAGGCCCCTAGTTACCTTTTTGACCTCATCTAGTACCACTCATCTCCTTGTCACACTGATCTTCTTTCTGGATCCAGAACTGCTAGGCTCTTTTCCAGCCTTGGGCCTTTGCATAGGCTAATCCCTTTGCCAGAAATGCTCTTCCTCCCCAGCTCTGAGAGAGTTTCATTCAGATGACAGCTGGAATTCCTATTCCTCCAGAAAGGTTATCCCTGACCCCTCGTGTACAGGAGCTCTCTGGTCACTCTCTGTCCCTTTGCCTGATGTACTGATTCATCTTCTCAGTTTCACTACTGGTTATTTTTCTTCCTTTTATATATTTATTTATTTTTAATGTATGCCTCTCCCGCCACCTCCTTACCTGACCCCATAAATGAGGCATGAAGGAGGATCTTTGTCTTTTTCAGGGCTATATCCTCAGTGCCTAGAACAATGCCTGGAACATAGTTGACACTCAGCATTTGTTACATGAGAGAATGAATAAAAGAATGGATAATTCTCTCTCCCATCATTTGTGACATGCAGCGTCACCTTCATCCTTCCCACGTCTTTGTCCTCCAGGCTCATCCAGGTTCCCCATCTCTGAGACCTTTCCCCTCAGCATCCTGCATAGCATTTGCCTGGTGTCATTCTACCCTTTACCTAGCAAAATCTACTCTCAAGAAAAAAAAAAGTCACATTCACATGCATAGCATTGATGATTTACAGCAGATTGAATTGTCATTTTGCCAGTCTGCATATTGCTTTTTTACTCTTTTAGTGATTTCTTTTGAATCCCAATCTTAATATAACCAAATCTATTAATTCCTCCTTTGATGGCTAGTGCTTTATGTATGTGTCTTTATACAAAAATTTCTATCTGTTCCACAGTCATAGAGATGTTCTCTTATATTTACCTCTAAAAGCCTGTTGTTTTACCTCTCACGTTAAGACATCTAATAATTCTGAAATTTATTTTTGCTCAGGAGTTGATATGTACTTTTTTCCCGTGTGAATATCAAGTGACTCATCATTTCTCACTACACTGCAATGTTGCCTTTTTCATAAATCTAGCAAGTCTGTTTCTGAACTCTATTCTGTGCCACTACTCATTTACCTGTTTGAGCCAAGACCACAATGTCTTAAGTGCTATAATTAATTATATGATATAATTGGATCATATAATACATTATACATATAATTAATTATGTAGACTAAGATCTAATTAGTTAATTGTTTTGAACAGATCTTGATATCTAGTACTTTCTCCAGGTTTTTTTCTTCTTCAGGATTGCCTTGAACATTCCTAAGCCCTTGTATTTCCACATAAATTTCAAATTCAGCTTTTCAATTTCTGCAAAACATAAACACTCCAAAAACTCGGCCACTACTCAACTGAGATAGATTTGGTAGATTAAATTACAAGATATTTTGTCATTATTAAAATTATATATACAGAGGCGCTTGGGTGGCTCAGTCGTTAAGCGTCTGCCTTCAGCTCGGGTCGCGATTCCAGGGTTCTGGGATGGAGCCCCTCATCAGGCTTCCTGCTAGGTGAGCCTGCTTCTCCCTCTCCCTCTGCCTGCTGCTCCCTTTGCTGTGCGCTCTCTCTCTCTCTGTGTCAAATAAATAAATAAAATCTAAATAAAATAAAATAAAATAAAATTATATCTACAAATTTATAAAACTCAAAAACTGTTGTAATAATAATAGTAGCTACTAGTATTTTGCTAACACCTTTCATTTCGTCAAATTACCACGATAACTATATCGCAATCACCCTTATTATTTGGCATTTGAGAAAATGAGAGCTCAGTAATACGGTTTAAATTATGCATGTCTACACAGTAAGTAACAAAGTTGGAAAATAAACCCAAGTCAGAGCTCTCATAAAAAAAAGTCAAAATTTTTGTCAACTATACTTAAAAAATATTAAGCATTTTGAATGGAAATCTTTTAAAAATGAATTATAAACTTCTTTTGGTTTCTCAACCTATAGAACACAATTACACATTTTCATTTTAATTCATGGTCCTTCTTATGAACATTAATGATTGATTTAAGCCATAATATAATGCTATCCTAAGGCTCTATTATGGCACCTCACATCATTTTCTATTATATTAAATGGCATGGAAATAACCTACTTTTTCTTTTTGTAACCATTCTTTTGGACTTTCCTAGTTTAAATACATTAACTTGATCCAATATTTCCCCTTGCTGCTCACTGCATATTTTATTTTATTTTATTTATTTTTTTAAAGATTTTATTTATTTGACAGAGATAGAGAGATCACAAGTAGGCAGAGAGGCAGGCAGAGAGAGGGGGGGAAGCAGGCTCCCTGCTGAGCAGAGAGCCCTGATGCGGGGCTCGATCCCAGGACCCCTAGATCATGACCTGAGCTGAAGGCAGAGGCTTTAACCCACTGAGCCACCCAGGTGCCCCACACTGCATATTTTAAATTTGCTTACATAAACTATGTAATTCAAGCATTTAAATCTGCACTGCAAGCCTTTCTGGCCTAGGATAGCTTCCCTGGAAATGTACTTAGAGGCTACCATCCCATGAATGTAATTTCCTACATAACAGTAAGTCATAGCAAAGAAGACAGAGAAAACGGAGTGAGTCTCTGATGACGCAGCTGGGCAGGGAAATAACTTGCAGATTCACAATGCTAAGCAGGATAGAAAACCCTTTCTTTATAATGACATACCACAAATTCAAAAATTTATATCTTGGTGATAACTTAATGCCTCTGAAATATTTTTGCATTAAGCAGGTGTCTCAAAACATGATACCTTACCCATCTTCTGAAGTCACTGATAGATTCATGTAGTATTCATGTACTGAGGCACTGGTATTTTCCAAACATTGCGGACTAAGGGAAATTTAATTATAACTTCTGTATCAAGATGGAAGACTTACCATGCAGGCTTATCTCTCCTACCTTCTGAAAATCCCACTGAAATGATAATAAAATGGCTTAAAACATTACAAATATGCAATAAAAAAGGAGAAAAGGTGAGCATAGGTTAAAAACCATGGAGTTTTAACAAAATGATGAAAGATGAAAAATGAAGATAGGAGTGCATGATGAAGCTCTCTAGAAGAGAGGAAAGTAACATGAAGCCTGAGGCAGAACTCTGGAGAGGCTCACGATTCAGACCCAGAGTTGTCTGACTAAAGCTCTAAATCCAGGCCAGTTGAGCTCATTCTACATTCTCTAATTTTCCCAACCTCATTCAGCCACCTGGGAAGCCAGTTATTTGCACCCCACCTCATTAAAAAAAAAAAAAAAAAAAAAAAAAAAAAATCAAAGGATACTTCCACAAGGAAATTAAATACATTTTCTGAGATTACCTAAAATAGAGTATTTGGACATCAGTTCCTCCAAAGCAAAGATCTCTACATGTTGGCACTGGGGGTCCTGAAACATAACTGGCCTGCTCTCTTGTTTTCACAGTATGAAAACTATCCGTTAATAAGCCCCACCTACATTCTCGAAGCAACCAAGAGCCATAAATCACCTCCAGCTCTTTGAGGAAGTTTGGATCATGAAAAAGTAGGTTGAGTTAAAACTAAAACTAAAACTCTAATTATTTAAGTTTGAACAAAAAGAAGTGACTCATAAAACAAAAAGAAACTTAAAAATAGGTAACATTCTAGTTAGTATCTAGAGAGATTTGAGAAGTTATTTACATAAAACAAGCATAGGAGCCTGTGAAAACAGAAAACCAGTTATCTTGAAAGGCCTTTTGGAAATCATAGGCATGACTGACCAACAAAACAAACTGAAGAATCAGTGAAAAGGCTGAAAGATAAAACCGAGGAAATCTCTGGAAAGAAGAAGTAAAAAAAAAAAAGACAGATTGAAAGTCTGAGGGAAACATGAAAGAAATAGAATCAATTCTGGATGTCCAACAACAGACTAAAAGGAATTTTTTAAATGGTAAATTGACAGAAATTATCATAGGAGGAAGTTGTAAAAAATATAGAGAGACGAGATAACTCCCATAGGTGAATGATAACACTAAAAGGTACTACTGAATGCCAAGGTCGAAAAAATGAAATGAAAACCCACATGTATCTGTGGAGGCTTAGAACATCAGAGAGAGAGAGGCAAAAATAAAACCAAATTACCTAGCAGTGGACAAAAATCAGAGGGCATCAGAGTTCTCATGGATCCCCAGGATTCCTGAAGCACTGCAAAGTCAAGACAGTTCTGGAGTTCAGAACATAAGCACTTACAGTTGAAGGAAATGGGAAAAAAAGAAAATTAAATACAGAAATAAGTCATACAAGATTTCCATAGAGTCGATAATAGTAATTCCTAATTTTTTAAAATATTAGGCTAAAATATAAATAACACACTTACTTTAAATTACTCCCTTTTTAAAGAAAGATTTGCAGGTGCTCTAAGTTGGTCTCCTCTGTCCCCTGACAAACCTTCCAATAAATGAAAACCAATTAAGGTTACCTTTTTCACTAAACCCTCATAATTTTAAGCGTCTAAAATCAAAGATAAGAGATAGGCTAAGAAGAACTACTACACAATTTTTGTCTTTTTAAATGTTCACTAATTTGAAACTGAGGAGATTCGTTTTCCCGCTCTCGGTTTTTCATCTTTCTCCTCCTCTATATTTTCTTTTTTCCATTTCTCTTGCTACTTTGCCAAAGTCATTTGTGATTCTTACCCATATTAATGAATTATCTGCTGGAAAAAAAAAAGTAGCATGGAAATGATACAGAAGTACCTGTTTCTGTGGTCACTGTGCTTCTTAACCTCGCTGGTCTCTGCTCTCCTGTCTGCAGCATGAGAGGCGTTGACTAGATAAGTCCAGTTTGTCTTCCCGCTTTAACATCCCTTCTCTGAATACAATCCCTAAAACGTCAAGGCTCAGGGTTTCTGCCACAGCAGTTTGCTCCCGCTGGAAAACACTAGGTTCGTAGAATGGTAGATGTGCCTGTTCTCCATGCTTGCCATGTAGAAACACGGTAAGGGAACATTTGTAACAAGCTTCATCCTCAAAAATCTCTTCTTCTATGGCTGGGAACTGCTTTTGATGTTTTGCAATGCAATCAATCTCAATATGGTTGCAGAATTCCCCCATGTATTTATATCATAAATGCATCATTTTTATCTAAGAGTCTACTCTCCTGCCAGGATGTTCATCTACTGACCTGGTCAAATTGCAGAAAAGGGTCACATTTTCTCCCAGCACATATGGAAAACCTAAAAATAAAACCCCTAATCAATAGGGATCTACATATTTTTATCACCTTCTGGACTCAGTCATGTTCTAGCACTTACTCTTGTGTATCATGATTATCCTTTTCCAGATCTCCTTTCTAGGGTTGTCAAATAAAAATAGAACTGTCGGGTAAATTCGAATTTCAAATCAACAACAGAAAAGTTTTTAGTATGTTCCAAATACTACACAAACATTCATACTAAGTGCTTAGTTACTTCCTGAAATTCCAGTTTAACTTGGTGTCCTGCATTTTTACTTCCTAAATCTGGCATTCCTACTCTCTTCCCATGTAGACAACAAAATCATTAAAAGAAGGGCCTCTATTTTGTTCACTTCTGTGTCCCCGGTCCGAGCACAGTATCTTCACGTAGTAAATACTCAGTTTTTGCTGAAATAACTGACGAAAATACAAACAAAACAACTAGGGGATAGGTAGTGTTAGCAAATATTATTTGTAACCTAGTAGTTCATAAGGTGAAAGTGAGTCATTCAACTAGGCTAACCTTAGTGTATGGTTAAAGTAGACTAGGTCATGAAATGACTGCATACAAATTTTAAGTATTTAAACATATGTGAGAGAAGTTACTCTGATGTCTAGTTCAAACTCCTTATGAACCCCTCAACTTCTAATCCACTGTTAAGACTAGGAGTGGCTCCAACATACTCAGTACACCATTTCTAAAAGAAGGAAAACACTAAGTTGGATGGTCATGGAAACTCAACCAAACTGAGAAGAACTTTTGCTCTCTTTAGTAATATTTTCCCTTGACACCTGGGACTGATAAGCAAGAACATAATTAGGTTATGATAGTAATAATCAAAACATTTTCCACAGGAAATTTTAAATAAAAAAAAAAAAATTTCCAGTCAGTAACAAAGGAACATTTTGGAGCGATTCTGCCATGAAATGCATGTAATCAGATTTATATATAAAAACAGAAGAAAATAAGGATGCCAGGGTGTCTCTGTCTGTTGAACATCCGATTCTTGGTTTTGGCTCAGGTCATTATCTCGTGGGTCATGGGACTGAGGCCCAGGTCAGGCTCTGCATTTAGCAGGGAGTCTGCTTGAGGATTCTCTCCCTCTGTCCCTCCCCCCACTCTCTCTCTCCCTCTCTCTAAGATAAATAAATCTTAAAAAAAAAATAAGTCAAGGGGCGCCTGGGTGGCTCAGTGGGTTAAAGCCTCTGCCTTCGGCTCAGGTCATGATCTCAGGGTCCTGGGATCAAGCCCCGTGTTGGGCTCTCTGCTCAGCGGGGAGCCTGCTTCCTCCTCTCTCTCTACCTGCCTCTCTGCTACTTGTGATCTCTCTCTGTCAAATAAATAAAATAAAATCTTTAAAAAAAAATAAGTCAAGCAGAGAAAGACAATTGTCATATGGTTTCACTTACATGTGGAACATAAGGAATAGTATGGAGAATATCAGAAGAAGGAAGGGAAAAATGAAGGGGGGAAAATCAGAAGGAGAGATGAACCATGAAAGACTATGGACTATGGGAAACAAACTGAGGGTTTCAGAGAGAAGGCAGGGTGGAGGGATAGGTTAGCCCTGGTGTTACATGCAAACAATGAGTCATGGAACACTACATCAAAAATTAATGACGTACTATATGGTGACTAACATAACATAATAAAAAAATAAATAAAAATAAAAAAACAGAATAAATCTAAATTTGCCTCTATATATCATACTTGATTTTGTTCATTTTTATTTTCTTATTTCTCTCCTTTTCTCTGACTCTCATCCTATAATTGAGAATATTTGGCTTTTAATTTTTAACAAATTGCTGCTGACTATCTGCTATAGACTAGTGTTTTAAGGACTAGCTTCTTATAAAAGGTGGGGCACTCAACTTGTCAGCAAAGACTTATGTCCACTGGCTGCTTTCCAGAATATGCTCTCTTACCAGTCCCCTCTGAGCTTCTGCTTACTCAGTTACAAGATGGAGACCAGGATTCCTGTCTCACATGGTGGTTGTAACAATCCAATGAGAGCATGTGCATAAAAACACAACTGCCAGACACTACTGATATATTGGTTTCCATGTATTATGAGTGCGGTCCAAGTGTGGGGAAGACAAAAGATAGACACAACTGGATTCAACTCGAAACCTGTCACAAGAGCATTTCTCTTGTAAGTAGCCCGAGGTTGCAAGATAAAGAATAACTGACCTACTCGATTACATTTAATCTATATCTACAACCACCTTTTGAGAATCTACTATGGTAGAAACTAGAAATACTGAGATAAAAGAGATGCAATTCCTGCCCAAAAGGAGCCCCATGTGAATCTCCTTGGAGCTTTGTTCATTCACTTGATTCATCCCTCCAACAAACGTTCACGGAATTTGTTGAGTTGACAGAGCCTATGCTAAGTACTATCACTACAACAAAGTACAGGACACTCTTAATCTTTGGCAGTCTAATGGTGTATAAGAAAGCAAAATGAAACCCTCTCTCAGCCTCTTTCTCTATTATGAAAAATAAACACTGATGGCCTAAACTTCACCAGCCACTTTTTCTTCAGTTGCTTTCAGTTGGACTTATAGATCAATTAAGATTCTAGTTTTCAATTAGCAATAATCGCGCCTCGGATAAACCTCATTGGCTATGATACTGCCACTGCGCAAAGCTCAATTAAGATTCTAAAAAGACCATTAATATTTATAAATATAAAAAATATTTATAAATACACACACACACATACGCACACAAACAGGCACATCTTGAGATATTGTGTGCTCAGTTCCAGAGCACCACAATAAAGCAAATACTGCAATAAAGTGAGTCATATAAAAGTGCATAGAAAAGTTCTGTTTACACGATACTGTAGTCTACTAAGTGTGAAATAGCATTATATCTAAAAACAATGTACATATCTTGATTAAAAAATACTTCATTGCTGGAGCACCTCGGTGGTGCAGTTGGCTAAATATCTGTCTCTTGGTTTCAGCTCAGGTTGCGATCTCAGCATCGTGAAATCTAGTTCCCTGTTGAGCCCTCTGTTGAGACCCCTGTCAGGCTCCAAGCTCAGCGCAGTTTGCTTAAGATTCTCTCTCCCTCTCTCTCTGCCACTTGTGCTCTCTCTCCCTCTCTCTCTAAAATAAATAAATAAATCTTTTAAAAAAATACTTTATTGCTAAAAAAAGAAAAAAAATACTTTATTGCTTAGAAACGCTAACCATAATCCTTTTGCTGGTGGAGGGTCTTGCCTTGATGTTGATGGCTGCTGGCTGATCAGGGAGGTGGCTGCGAAAGTGGGGGTGGCTGTACCAACTTCTTAAAATAGGATGACAGTGAAGTTTGCCATATCGATTGACTCTTTTTCTCATGAATGATTTCTGTGTAGCCTGTGATGCTATTTGATAGCATTTTACCCACAGTAGAGCTTCCTCTCAAACCTGCCACTACTTTGGCAACTAGTTGATGCAATATTTTAAGTCCTTTGTTGGCATTTCAACAATCATCGCAGCATATTCGCCAGGAGTAGATGCTATCTAAAGAAACCACTTTCTTTGCTCATTTATAAGAAGCAAATCTTCTGTCATTAAAGTTGCATCACGAGATTACAGCAATTCAGCTGCTTCTTCAGGCTCCACTCCTAATTCTATTTCTCTTATTTCCCATACATCTGCAGTTTCTTTCTCCACTGGAGTCTTGAATCCCTCAAAGTCATTCATGAGGGTTGGGATGAACTTCTTTCAAATCCTGTTAATGTTGATATTTTCCCATTAATCACAAATGTTCTTAATGGCATCTAGAATGGTGAATCATTCCCAGAAGGTTTTCAATTTACTTTGCCCAGCTCCATCGGAAGAATCACTATCTATGGCAACTACAGCCTTATGAAATGTATTTCTTCAATAATAAGACTAGAAAGTCAAAATGACTCCTTGATCCATGGGCTACAGAATGGATGCTGTGCTAGCAGGCATGAAAACAATGTTAATCTCATTGTATGTCTCCATCAGAGCTCTTGGGTGATTAGGTGCATTGTCAATGAGCAGTAATATTTTGAAAGGAATCTTTTTCTCTGAGCAGTAAGTCTCAATAGTGAACTTAAAATGTTCAGCAAATTCATTTTCATAATAGTCATAATATTCATAATTCATAATTCATAAGATTCATGTTAAAAACAAATGTGTTGGGGCGTCTGGGTGGCTCAGTGGGTTAAAGCCTCTGCCTTTGGCTCAGGTCATGATCTCAGGGTCCTGGGATAGAGCCCCACGTCAGGCTCTCTGCTCAGCTTCCCCCTCTCTCTCTGCCTGCCTCTCTGCCTACTTGTGATCTTTCTCTCTCTCTCTCTCTCTGTCAAATAAATAAATAAAATCTTTAAACGAAACCCACACAAATGTGTTTTCATTGAGGTTTTATTGTTCTACTCCTAGAGCACAGGCAGAATAGATTTAACATAATTCTTAAGGGCCTTAGGATTTTCAGAATGGGGGCGCCTGGGTGGCTCAGTAGGTTAAGCATCTGGCTCAGGTCACGATTCCGGGGTCCTGGGATTGAGCGCTGCTCAATCCCTGCTCAGCAGGGAGTCTTTTTCTCTCTCTGCCCCTCCCACAGTTCATGTTCTGTCTCTCTCAAATAAATAAAACCTTTAAAAAATAACAATAATAAAAGGATTTTCAGAATGGTAAATGAGCACTGGTTTCAAACTCAAGTCACCAGCTAGATTAGCCCCTAACAAGAGAGTCAGCTTGTCCTTTGAAATTTTGAAGCTGGGCATTGACTTCTCCTCCCTAGCTATGAAAGTCCCAGATGACATCTTCTTCTGATAGATGGCTGTTTCAGCTACATTGAAAAGCTGTTGTTTAGTATAGCCACATTTATTAATGATCTGAGCTAGATCTTCTGGATAACTTGCTGCAGTTTCCTCATCAGCATTTGCTGCTTCCCCTTGCACTTTTATGTTATGGCAATGGCTTCTTTCCTTAAACCTCATGAACCAACCTCTGTTAACTTCATACTTTCCTTCTGCAGCTTCCTCACCTCCTCAGCCTTCACAGAAGGCTCTGGATTAGTTGCTCCAGATTAGTTTTTGGCTTAAGGGAGTGTTGTGGCTGGTTTGATCTTCTATCCATATCAACGATAAGACTGTTCACTTTCTTGTCATTTGTGTGTTTATCGTAGTGGCACTTTAGCCTCCATCAAGAAAGCTTCTTCTGCGTTCACAACGTGGCTGTTGGTACTCAAGTCCTAGCTTTTAGCCTATCGCGGCTTTCATTACGCCTTCCTCATGAAGCCTAATCATTTCTAGCTTTTAACTTAGAGTGAGAGACCTGCGACTCTTCCTTTACTTGAACACTTAGAGGCCATTGTGGGATTGTTAATAGGCCTAATTTCAATTGCGTGTCTCAGAGAACAGGGAGGCCCGAGGGGAGGGAGACTTGTACACAATGCAGTATCTGTGAAGCCCAGTAAAGCAAAGGGCAATAGAACGAAGTTCTATTTTATACTATCACAGTTCTGGTCGGCCCTGCCCCGCTGGCTGCTCACGTAATGGGAGAGATTGCTTACAACAGGAAGGAGTGAGAGAGATGAGGTTAGAGAGAATGGACAAAGGACAATGGACAATGTGCATGTGACTGCAGTGCCTAGGAGGAGTGGCAGAAAGAGTCGGCACTGAGGCACCATCCTGTCAGCATGCTGGTCTTTCCTCTCACTTCCGGTGTGACGGTGCTCTGGCAGGCTGCACAAACACTTATACGCAGATAATCAAAAATAAAATCTCCACTACAAAGAAGAGTGCATAATCCAGAATAATGAGATATTTGAGGAAACCAACACGTAAGAGAGAGAGCAAGCTCAATGAATGGAAGAACCTACAATGGAGAAATAGTTAAGAGAGCAAGCTAAATAAAACTTTGAAAAAGATAACAAAACTCAAGAGAGATGAAAACAGCTATTACAGTCATAAAAATAGCAAATTACAGATCATGAAAATTAAAAATGTGGTTGTTGAAATGAAAGCTTCAAGAGATGGTCTGAAGAGTAGACCACACACAGCTAAAGAATAGATCCAGAATTTAAATAGGCATTTCATAGTAGTTCCCAAGACTGAGGAGAGACCAAATGGAGGAGAGATGATATTTAAACAAATGATAGAGGATTATTAATGTAAACTGAGAAACACATGAGTCCTGAGATCAAAAGTCCTACTGAAAGCCAATCAAGAAAGAGAAGAGACTACATCATTTATAGTGCAATTTCAGAACACTAAAAATTAGGTGGAAAATCCTAAAAGCTTCCACAAGACAAAAACAAAAATTATCTATAAATAGATAAAAATTAATTGACATCAGTCTTCTAATAAATAACACTGGGGGCAATATGATCATAAAAATATATTTTTAAAGTTTCAAAAGAAGGTAACTTTGAGCCTAGAACTCCAATCTTAGCCAAGATTGAAATTAAATATTAAAATATTAATTGAAGATGAAATTAAAATATTTTATACATGGAAGAAATCAGAATATTTACCACCAAAACTTTTATTATAAGAATTTCTTATGTATATCATTGAGGAAAAGATCACTCCTAGGAGAAAATATGAAATTCAGGAAGCAATGATAATCAAAGAAATTACTAAAACTTATTGTAAACATGTGTTGATTTGCTAAACAGAAACTTATGTGTGATAATAATAAAGCATATAGAGAGGTGTAGGAAGAGAGCAGAGAGATTTTTAAATGTACCCATTTTCTTATCCAGTTGAAGAATATAGTTACTAATTAAGCTTAGACACTGTTAGAAAAATATACATTAATTACAAGGGACAACTTTGAAAAAAAAACTCTAAATAAACATTGGCATCTAGTTAATGATATGCAAATTAAAGTATTTAGCTGGAATTCACCTTGAAATGTATCAGTAAAATAAATGGATTATTGGATGGATAGATATGGGATAATGCAAGTATAGTAAAAGACTGATGGTAACAAATGTTGATAGCTAGCACTGTTCATATGGTGGAAGAGTGGAAATGAATTGCCTGCCATGGGCTCAGTGTGGCCCCCCAAATTCATATGCTGAAATCCTGCCCCTCCCCCCAATGTGATGGTATTAGGCACTAGAGTCTTTGGGAGATGATTAGGTCATGAGAGTGAAGCTCCCATAAGTGGAATTATAAAAGAGCCCAGAAGCTCTCTCAGCCCTTCTGCCACGTGAGGACCCAGAGAGAAGACAGCCATCTATGAGCCAGGAAGCACATGCTCACCAGACACCAAATCAGCTGTTCTTCGATCCTGAATTTTCCAGTCTCCAGAACTGCAAGAAATAAATGTTTGTTAGGTCACCCAGTCTATGGTATTTTTTGTTATAGCAGCCTGAATGAATTGAGACACAACCCAAATATTCATCAATTGAATGCATGAACAATACATGGTATATCCAAACAATGGAAAATTATTCAGCCATAAAAGGAACGCAGTACTAACACATGCTACAGCGTGAATGACCCTTGAAAACACAGTATGCTAAGTGAGGAAGCCAGACATGCAAAGCCACATATTGTATGATCCCACTTACATGAAATGCCCAGAACAGGCAAATCTATAGAGATAGAAAATAGATTCGTAGTCGCCAGTAACTGGGGAATGACTGCTAATGCATATGGGATTTCCTTTATGGGGTGATGGAAACGTTCCAGAATTAGATAATGGAGATGTCACACAATCTTGAGAACCCATGAAAAGTCACTTAATCATACACTTTCAAATGGTGACTTTTATGTTATGTGACTTCTATCTCAATAAAATGACCCAAACAAATACAATCATAAGCTGCTAAGGGTAGAATCTAGAGAGTGGGTACATTAACTTTAAAGTCTTTTCTTTATCTGAAAATGCAAAAAAAAAAAAAAAATGTTGTGAAAAAAATTAGGGGCCTGACTTTCCTGCTATTAATCTCTATTTCATGGCCTGGATTTTAGTGGCTCTTTCTTGCTCAGCAGAACGTTGAATCTGATTACATCATGACTCACTCAGCTCACTTTATTAAGCACTTGACACTCAGCAGGCACAAAAGAGAGCCACGAACATGGCATACCAGCCGATTTTAAGAGACACTCAGCACCAGCAGCCTGGAAGAGCAGACACCTAATCATAAGAACGCACCTTCCACACCCTGGAAAAGGAGACTGCAGGACATGGGAAATCCAGTCAAGGACTCCGAACCAGAAGGAGGCAAAGAACAGTGAAGGAGGAAAGAAAGTAGCTCGAAGGGCCACCAGCCAGCCATGAGACTTTGATGCTGAGCCAAACTTTTGCCTCAGTCTAGGATTTCGAAATTGCTTCCTATGAAAATAGACCCTATTTAGCTCCAAATATGACTGGCCTACGATGTAGAGAAAATTGAGAGTTTCTAAATAGAAAGTGGGAATGGAGAGAAAAGGAATTCCTATGCCCATAAATTTTGCTCTCTTACAGCATAAAAACTTGTTGGGGCAGCAGTATCCTGTGTCTTCACCATGATGTAAGCCTCTAAAGAGATGCGGACAACTTCACGCAGTTAAGATACATTAGAACAGCCAGAAGTGGCATTCCTCCTGTGTGCGCAGAATCGATTAGCATTGGAATGCTAATTATTTCCTCAAATGTTTTTCACTTCCAACTATGACAATAGGTTCCTCTAGATTTCCTATTGAGTGGATACTATTATTAGAAGTTCCCAGTAAAGGGGCGTCTGGGTGGCTCAGTTGGTTAAGCCACTGCCTTCCGCTCAGGTCGTGATCCCGGAGTCCTGGGATCAAGTCCCACATCCGGCTTCCTGCTCGGCAGAGAGTCTGCTTCTCCCTCTGACCCTCCCCCTTTCCGTGCTCTCTCTCTCATTCTCTCTCTCTCTCAAACAAATAAATAAAATCTTAAAAAAAAAAAAAAAAAGAAGAAGTTCCCAGTAAAGAGATAAACATTAGAAAGAAGAAAATACTTGTATTTGAAGGGAGTGATTGGGTAAGGCTTTGAAAATCTCCTCTGGGGAGGAATGTCATGGGTAGTGTCAGAATCAGGTGCTACCAATAGTTAACCCCCTTCCTTTCCCTGTTGATTTGGGCAGTTAGAGAGTCAGACTCACAGCTAGACTGATAAAGATCAAAATATCTCTCTACTACGACCAAAAGCAGGACTGAAGTAACAGCTTAAGTACGCAGCCACAATGAGTTTCTTAGTACTTCACCGTAGACTTAAACTGAACCTCCCACATGGTTAGGTTTTTTTTCTCCCCCAGAGGCCAGGCCTGTTCCCCAGCGCTAGGTGTAGGAGAGCAGACTCTGACGAGCCTGTAGGCAGCCAGATAGAACCAAAGTTCAATTTCATCTCACATATTCACTAGGTAGATATATCACCCCTCCTCTTTCAGGAAGGTGTGAGGAAGCGATAGAGAATTATAAGTGTTTTGTACATAATGTTCCCTGTCGAATAGAGTAGAGTAAGAATTCATCTCCATTTTCATAAATGTAAGAATTGGAGATTGTGTTCTTTCATTAGATATCATTCTATCCTAAATGAATTTTTATAATAGTGTGCATTTTATGACATTTTACCATTTTACCATTTACAAATATCTTTCTCATAATTATCTCATTTGGCTCTTATAGGGTTCTTCTGGGAACTTGGGAGCTTGAAACAGTAATTCTGTAAGTAACTATGAGCCCTGCAATTCTAAGATCTCCACATAGATTCTCACGACACTACTGTTCTAAGATTTGGAATTATAATAAATGTCACATTTGTCGTAACCTTTCAGGCCCATTTAACTTCAGTTTAGGACAATATGGTCCCAAAACAAAAGAGGCATTAAGAAGCAGAAGGTGAAATGTAAGTGGGATTAAGTAGGCACAAGTAACCAAATGAATCATCATCCTCAATCTTCTTCTTTTCCATTAGCATTGATAATCACCCTGGACAGAACCTCAATCTTCTTCTTTTCCATTAGCATTGATAATCACCCTGGACAGAGCCTCTTTAGAGGCTCCCTAACCCTTCTGGTTTGGTGACCAAGTTCTGACACATCTACCTCCATTCCCTCACTCACTTATGACCTCCCGTTCCATGCCTACCACCATAGGTTTAGTTTCAGCCTTCATCATCTGCTCACTGGTTTCCCCAGCTCCAGAACCTTGCCTTAACTTGCCCATCTTCTACCCTACAGAAACAATGACCTTTTACATACATAAATCTGTTTACCACCTTTCCTCACTCCCAGTGGAAGATGCTGCTAATTCACTCCCAGTGGAAGATGCTGCTAATGCCGTAAATCTACAAACAGTTCAATTCCCCCTTTCCTTAACACTCCCAGCTTAGGGACACCTGGATAGCTCAGTCAGCTAAGCGTCTGACTCTTGATTTCAGCTCAGATCATGATCTAGGGGTCCTGGGATTGAGCCCTGCATCGTTCTCTGCTCAGCAGAGAGTCTGTTTCTTTCTCTCCCTCTCCCCCTCCCCACCCCCCACTCATGCTCTCTCTCTAAATTAAATAAGTAAATCTTAAAAAACAAACAAACAAACAAACAAAACACTCCCAGCTTAAGAGGCAGCTGAGTTCCCTTAACTCCCCTGCACCTAGTAAGGGCCAGGGTATTTAAGCATGCCACCAGCTATGAGGAATTCTATTGCATGGCTTCCAGAAAAGTATCTCTTCAAGATAGTGATTTCATTTCCTTTGGCTGTACACCCAGAGGCAGAATTGCTGGATCATAGGGTAGTTCTAGTTTTAATTTTTTGAGAAACTTCCATGCTGCTTCCCACAGTGGCTGCACCAATTCACATTTCCACCAACAGTGCATGAGGGTTCCTTTTCTCCACACTCTCGTCAGCACTTTTAATCTCTTGTCTTTTTTATATTAGCCATTCTGACAGGCCTGAGGTGGTATTTCATTGTGGTTTTGTTTCTCGTTTCCCTGATGATTAGTGATGCTGAGCATCTTTTTGTGTACTGTTGGACATTTATACATCTTCTCTGTAAAAATGTCTATTCAGGATGTTTGCCATTTAAAAAGTCTGGGTTTTTTGCTATTGAGTTGTATGAGTTTCTTATGTATTTTAGATATTGAGGTCACTGTTTAAGCGACCTGATTATGTGAAGCCAAAGGTTATACCTAAGTCGGGCAGTATTGTTGGCCTGGCTCCCGGCCTGAGCACAGCTGTAGGATGAGCTCTACGGCTGTTTAGATCCGTTGGTCGGGCTTCTGGGTCAAGTGGGACTAGAGGCTATACTGAGTAGCTGGGCAGGGCTGCCAATTTGCTTCCCTGCTGGGCTAGGGTTATAGAATGGGCTCATTGCTTGCATGGCTTGTTGACTGGAGACCTGAATTAGGCAGAACTGCCCACCGAGCTCCCTGGACAGATGTGGCCACTGCCTCCGCTCTGGAGAGAGCTGTTGGCTAGGAACTCTGCTCAGGCACTGCTGCAAGGGAGAATGTTGTCCTCTGAGATCTGAGTGCTGTTACTGTAAACCTTGTCCCCACTTCCCTCTCTCTAACTAATTGCCAGCGATCAAGCCTTGAAGATTCCCCCAGTGGTCCTCAAGAAGGCAAGACCTGAATGGGGCTCCCAGGAAGTGTCCCACAACTCTGGGGGAGCCGTATGTCCACCTTGGACTCCCTTTATCCACTATAAATGGAAAAATGTAGGCCCAGGGGACACTCTCAGTATGGCACAGAGCCAGTCTGGAGGAGGGGAGATGTCAGTGTGTAGACACTTCTCTGTACCCTTCTAATGCAGTCCTTCTGCGTCTCCGTGGTCCAAAGGGGTGCTTCAGCCTCACCTAGGTTCCGGTATTTCCTCAATGGAAATGTCTTGGAAATGGAGTATCTTGTCTAGGATAGTTGCTAGTTAGTCTTCTTGTGAGAGAGACTGAATTCTGTCATGATCTATATCACCAACTTCTTGACCTCCATTCCTAATGTCATATTGGAAAGGTAAAGAAACATAAGACTAGTCCTGCTGCTTGGAAATGGAATCATGTTCACAGTTAGTCCAAATTTAGTACATAAGTTGGACTTATGACCTACTCAAAAGTACCTTTGGGAATATACACTGCCAAAATTTTAGCATAGATATTGTGCCTTAGTCGTTTATATGTCTTTTTCATTCTTTTTCATTCAACAGCTTTTGAAAAAGAAGAGTTTTGGATGCCATTACAATTTTTTAATGGAACTTCTGCTCTAAGAGTGAAAAGAAGTGTGGTATGGCCATGCAATATTATTATTCTTTGTTCATTTCTGTACATTGGTAGAAGAAAAACAGGTACCGAAAAAAATATATTCAACTGAGCCAAAATGATGGATATTTTGCTCTTCCAGACCCTTAACTGTATTCTCTGAGGTTACTTCTGGATTATAGGATAAGCAAACTCATTATAGTACAGTCCCCATCCCAGTTCAAACTACTCGTAGCCTCACCTGGGACTACCAGTAATGGCCGAATGCAATTCACCAGCCAGCTATGCACAGGCCTTTGCCTTCAAGCAATCTTAGCCAACTCTTTTCAAAGGATTTCTTACTTGTAGACAAAGGTGTGGTTTCTCATCACAGTAGCCAGCAGTTACTAAGGGGTTGTGTCATCTGCAACTCAACAGGGCATGACCTGAATTCCTTTATGCCTGTTCATTTCACCCAGATAACTTCTAGCTAAGGATATGACTAAAACAGTGGCCTACTCTCCCAATCCCTTTCTGAGCCAGCGACTGGACTTTTGGATGAGCATCTGCATGACTCACTTTAATTTTTCCTCTAAATTTCTACAGGGAATTGTAAATCTGAATTTCTCGTGCAGGGATATTCCTTATGTTCAGTCATGTATGCCTCATTCGCCTGACCATATAGCAAGGCTACTGGCTGTAGCCACAGAGTTTCTAAGTATCTAAATCCCTCCCAGAGGATAGGAGCTTTACTCCACTGCCAGTGTTAAATAGACAACCCTCAACTCTGCCCTTTGTGCAGATTTGTGGTGCCTTCTTCTCTCTTAGAGTGCTACTGATTTCCATACAACAATGTGGCCTTCGATCTGAGAACTTCAGTCAGAGAACGGTGAACAAGACCAGCAAACCTGGACTTTCCTCAGCTGGGATAAAAATCACGAGGTTCAGACAGCGATGAGGCTAGGGAGTCCTTGCAGGCCTCTACCATTGTCCCTACAGGCAATAAATCAGCTTGCTCCTATATGTGCTGGACATCCCTGAACATCCCCTTTTGGCATGCTCTTGAGTATACAACTTCCACTTAATGCCAGAGTCTTCTGTGTTTATTCTTTCTTACAAGACATGGTTCATATTTTTGGCCTCAAATTATTTGATGCTTTTCTGTGGTGAGGTCAGTTTTGACCTAGGCCAAGTAACAAGTTAGCGATTATTTTTCAAATGGGCAGTTTTTAAGTACAGAACTTGAAAGGTGTCCATTGAGTGATACATTTTATTTTTGCTAAATACTCCAATCCTGTGTATATTGTAGTTGTAGTTATTTCTAATATCATCTGAAGAATGGAATGAGACTGTGTGTGCCATTGCTTTTTGTAAACTTTTAAAAAAAATTTTATTTCTTTATTTGTCAGAGAGAGAGAGAGTACATGCGCGCAAACAGGGAGAGGGGCAGAGGCAGAAGGAGAAGCAGGCTCCCTGCCAAGCAAGGAGCCCAATGCGGACTTGATCCTACAACCCTGGGATCATGACCTGAGCTGAAGGCAGATGCTTAACTGACTGAGCCACCCAGGCATCCTTTGTAAATTCTTTTAACATTTGTTTCTGCTCAAAACACTCATTTAAATTCAATTTTTTTTGGTGAATTATGTCCAACAAGATTTCTAGGAAAAGAATATGACTTTTTCCCAAACCCCAGTAGCCAGTCCTGCTTGCCTGTGATATACTTGTTTATTGGCAGGACCTCCAAGAGATAACTCACTTCTCACAGTTTGAGGAATGTTGCTATTTGCTCTAGTCCACATAATTCCAGATTGGGCTGGGCCTTCAAATTTCACAGCAGTTATCAGCCACCATTTTCTTATAAGGTTCCTGTAGCCCTTAGGCCTCCTGAGAATCCTCGAAGGCGGCGATTCTCATGATGGTAAGGACTGTGGTGCTTTCACTTGTTCTTAATAGTGATCAGGTCTAGTCTCATCTCATTAAACTCTGACAATATGTCAGCAAATTCAAATATTTCTGTGCCAAAACAGTAAATGCACACTGGTTTCATCCCATGGGAATGCCACGCTGCTTAGCTGGACTCCAAAAGGGAGATTGAAAAGAAATCCTCAAGACCTAAAATGGCATACGAATCTCCTTTAGCCTTCCTACATTGTCTTTACCATATCAGATATTGCTAAAGCTATGAGTAAAACAAGTTTTATGGAGGGAGTACTTTTCAGAATGAATCTCTAAGAGAGAGTGTGAAGCAAAAGGGGTAGTAGAAAGAGGTAATCAGGATGTGACCTCAGGTACAAAATAGCCTGGGCTGGATCCCTGGGAGTGGGGTGCCCTGGAGCATAAACTGCACCACCAAGTTGTTCCCCCTTTGAGATCAGGGGTTGGTCTATCATAACTAGTATTGACTAGTCACTCATTGTCTGTAGACTGTGGTGGGGAAGTTGGTAGTCTCCCACAATGGTGACTACCACCATCCAAGGGTAATTTTCCAAGGAAGTAGGCAGGTAGGGTGCTGTGAATTATTAGCAGTCCACACTTACAACAGCTCAAGGATGTGTATTACTGCTGGTAAACGCAATTGGGAGGGGTTGCAATGCCATCAATACACATGCCCTATTCCGTCTCTTTCTCAAAGCATAATTGACTTGACAACTCTAATAATGTATTAAAGAGGAAATGGAGGGCGCCTGGGTGGCTCAGTTGGTTAAGCGACTGCCTTCAGCTCAGGTCATGATTCCGGAGTCCCGGGATCGAGTCCCACATCGGGCTCCCAGCTCCGCGGGGAGTCTGCTTCTCCCTCTGACCTTCTCTCCTCTCATGCTCTCTCTCACTTTCTCTCTCTCTCAAATAAATAAATAAAATCTTAAAAAAAAAAGAGGAAATGGAAAATAGTTTAGAAATGATGTTGATGAACCGACAGGTGTACACATAATACAAAGGAAGTTGATGGTATGTTTTGAGTCACTCAGGGTCCCCTCAGACAGGTGGATGCACACAGACTCAGTAGGTGTAAGCCTACTGATAAGTATGGGAACTCACCAGTTAGAGCAGAATTTTCAAAATTCTGGTGGCAGAAAAGTTATCATAAAAAAGATATACAATTTGAGCTTTTTAGCAGGCATTCCTTTTGAAAAATCATTACCGGTGCCCAATCAGAGGTGATTTTTTAAAAATGTTTTTGAGTATAGTTGTCACACAATGTTACATTAGTTTCAGGTGTACAACATAGCGATTCAAATACTTTATACTTTTTGCTATGCTCACGACAGGAGGTAATTTTGGCATAAAATCTACGGCCCACATTTCTTTATTTCTATATAAAGATGAGAAAATTGATCTCCAATGTACACATTTGTTATATATTATAAGCACTCCATCACTACACCGCTAGTGCTCTTGCACTAATCTGTCTCCAGATTGCTCCTCCTCTCTTGGACTCTAAGTTCCTTAAAGGTAGAGTGTGTGTCTTACCCATTTTTGTACTTTATTCCCAGTTGGAAGTCAGTATGCTTTTGTTGCATATGTGAAGAACTAAATGGAGTACTGAGGAAATGTTCTAAGGGTCCACAGTTCCATTGGCATGAGTCATCATTACTGTGGGAATATGTGTGTAGGATTCTAGGGTACTTTCAGGTTTTCAGGGAATGATTGCTTCTCTTCCAGTAACCATCCATTATAATTTATGGAGGCAGTTTCAGTTTTCAAGTTTGTTTGGCTCACCCCATTTTCACTTTCTCGGGATCAGCAGGCCAAAGTTGAGTTCTCATTATGGCTTCATTCTTAAACACAAAGGGTAAATAAAGGGTACAGCCAGGAAATAAGGTCAATGAGATTTCCCAGCTCAAGCAGAAAGAAATTCTTTGGAGAAATAAACGATATCTAATTTCCTCTTTGACTGAAAGAATGAAAAGTGAAAGTAAACCTACATATGTGAGTATGACAGAATAGTTTTTAGGGTTATCAACATTGCATTATAGTTGAACAGAACCTAAAAAATCAGGAATTTAAATCTTTTAGCTTCAGAAATTAAGTGGTAATAGTGAGTGTTTTCCTTATTAATAATAAACTATGTTTTTCCTTGGAGGGTGCAGCAGGAGCTTTATTAAAATGCCAAAGTGATTTCTTTTTGGAAATTTGCCTGTATTAGGGCACTTCACAGAAACAGCACCAATAGGAGATATACATATGTACGCATATATATCTCTTATTGGTTCTGTTCTCTCTCTATATATATATTATGCTATGTTCTCTCTCTCT
>CM052898.1:140834104-140977662 GCA_028534135.1 Potos flavus | reverse complement strand
CCCCCCCCATTAAGGCATAAAAAAAGAAGAAAGAAAGAGAAAAAGAGAAAAAGAGAGAAAGAAAGAAAAGAAAAAGAAAGAAAAGAAAGGAAGGAAGGAAGGAAGGAAGGAAAGAAGGAAGGAAGGAAGGAAGGAAGGAAGAAATATATATCACATTTTATTTAGCCATTCACCTATTATGGACACACAGATTGTTTTTATCTCTTGGGTCCATGAATAATACTGTAGGACTGAAGATATCTCTTCAAGACACTGATTTTGTCAGATGAGATCACTGGCAGGGATGTGATGATCCATGTGCTGATTACTGTGAGCCCCACCCACTTCTTGATTTCTAGCTGACCCTAGGATGTCTATCCCTGGCTATTCTTCCAACGTTCCCCATGAGGCAAGACAGAAGTGGATCTCCCAGTGAGCATTCCAGAACTCAGGGGAAGCTGACTACAAGCCAGCTTTCTGCTCCCCACTGAAGAAGAGAGACCCCTCTCACTGTGGTACTGGGTCAACCTGGTTCACCAGGGGCAGTGTGGTCAAAGTGAAACTGCTCCATTTAACCCTTCTGATATGGCTTTTCTAGGTTCTTTTTCCTCAAGAGACGGCTTAGTCTTACCTCCAGGTTCTGAGATTTTCACAGAAGCATTCTTGTCTGTGGATAGTTGCTATTTGGTTTGTTTGTGAAAGAAAATAGCGCCAAGGACCTCCCATTCTGCCGTCTTTGTTGGTATTACTCTGAGAACTCTGTTATTGTTTTTGTAAGAACATTTAGGTAGAATCCTGTAAGATGTATTATATTAAGTCTATCCCTGGAAGAGAATCCATGTTTCATCAGGCTAAAATTTTACACAGACCATGTGAGTCAATTGAGGAGCAGTTAATGATTCAGAATAGGGACAACTTGAGATTTTGGTCACTGTTTCCTCTTAAAATTACTATTTTAGTCACTATTAGTTCTGGAAGAACAAACATAGTTTTTCATATTATTGGCTATGGTTAAAATCCAGGAACCATCTCATATTTTTATTAAATGTTATTCTTGGATTTAGCATTTTTTTTCTCATCAAACCTTTGCTTATGGTATCCTGTGTTAATTAGGAGTAATAAACTTGGATGAGATATTGTAATACATTTGGGGGATTTATTTCATGTTAAGAGCTATAGAGGAAGGGAGGGAAAACTGAAGGGGAAGAAATCAGAGAGGGACCCAAACCGTGAGAGGCTATGGACTCCGGGGAACAAACTGAGGGTTTCAGAAGGGAGGGTGGTGGGGGATAGGGTAGCCGAATGATGGGTATTAAGGAGGGCAGATGTTGTGATGAGCACTGGGTATTATACGCAACTAATGAATCATTGAACAATACATCAAAAATGAATGATGTACTATATGTTGGCTAATTGAACATAATAAAAAAATAAACAAAAAAGAATGAGTTGATGCAGATATATAAAAATGCTAGATATGAGTGGTTAATTCTTATTGTATTATCACTAGTCCTAAATGTCATGAAGTTGAGAAAGTCACAATTTTTACGCCAATTTGTGATAAAGAATGGACAGCAGGAAAGAGTAATGCCATGGGAGTAGGCATGATGTCATGGTGGATGGTAGCATTGTTTCTGGTATAGGGTAAAAATCCATTTAGTAGGAAAACTGCTCTTACTATTATACTGAGGGAATAATGCTATAACAGGAATTAGATCCTCTATGAAGAAAGGAAATCATGATGGAGGCCAACCTGAGCTGGTTTTATGGATGCTACTGTAATTAATCTTAAAAAAATTAAATTGCTAGAAGAATTTAATGTAAAATAAGCTTATGGCTATTTTGGTTATAATTAGAAATATTTGTAATATAAATAGCATTGAGATAAAAGTATTTTATTTTCAAATTTTTGATAGATTAGACTAACTGGGTTATCTATATTGACAAGGGAGTTGAAGATGAAAACTGTCAAAATTCATGAGAAATGTAGACTTATTTCAAATGATTTTTAAATAATTAAAAGCTCTTTAAGTTAATTATGAGGTTATATAAACTATAGTTAATATGAAACTTAAATTTTTTGACAGATCATTTTATTGTTAGCAATATGAGTATGGATATAAAATCATTAACATTGAAGTAGACTAGTAGATTGGGCATATAAGACTGCATATATTTGACACTATTACTAGAAGGTAAAACCTACGCTGGAATTTGAGCTATAAAAGCTTATAAAATGAATGGCATTAAAGTCAATGATGTTAAATATTTGTTTAGGGTAAGCAAAACTATATCAAGATAATGTTATGCACTCTAATAGTGAAGATATTATTTGGGAGTGGTAGATGAAAAGTCACATTATAGGTACTATGAAACTAGTGAGAAGTTCATTAAATGATGTGGGGGGTACGTTAGATATGATGACGTGAGTGAGTCATAATCTAATGAGTCAGTATTATTTGTTTGTTGTTACACTACTTTATTCATTTAAGTCTTTTGAAGAATGAGCTCTTAATATTATAAGAACAAATGGCAGAAAAAGCATAATTTGTAGATTATATAGTCAGAATACTCAAATTAGTGAAAATAAAAAAGTGACAATAACTCAATTCCTGGGTTAAAGGGCAGGAGGGTGATAGCTACTAGGAAAATTTTTGTTGGAAGTAAGTATGTAGATTCTAATCAAGTCTTTATTCAGACAGTGGTTTTTCTGTATACGCATTTAATTATCATAGTCATAATACAACAATGACTAATACTAAAGCTAATACTTCATGAGTAATAGTGATGCTATTTGTAGGTTTATTCTTCTACATTATCCTGAAAATAACTAATTGGAAGTTGGTTGTTGTAATTAGTTAGGGTTCTCCAGAGACATAGAACCAATAAGATTTTACATATGTATATAAATATATATTATATATGTTATATATAATATGTACTATACAATACTGTAAGATATATATCTACATATATCTCTCTATATATATGTATGTAAGATGTATATCTAGATAGATAGAGATTTATTATAAGGAATTAACTCATATAATTACAGAGGGTGGCAAGTCCCAGATTTGCAAGGCGAGTGAGCAGGCTAGTGATTCAAGAGACCTGATGGGTCAGCTCCAGTCTGAGTCTGAAGGCCTAAGAAACAGGAGAGCCAAAGGAATAGTTGTAGCATGAAGGCTGGCATCCTTGAGATCTAAGAAAAGTCAGTATTTCAGTTTGAATCTGAATGTAGAAAAAAGCCAGTCCTAGTCTGAAGACCATCAGGAAGAATTCCCTCCTACATAAGGGAGGATCAGACTGTCAACTGATTGAATGAGGCCATGCCTATAAGGAGAGCAGCCTGCTTTACTCAGTCTACCAATTTAAGTGTTAACCTCATCTTAAACTACCCTCATGGAAACACCCAGAATAATGTTTGACCAAATATCTAAGCACCCTATGGTGCTAATTGACACAAAATTAACGATGACAGCACATAGCTCTACTGAAGTAGAATACAATCTTAACAACAAATTGATGTGAATGAAATCTGAAAAATGGCAATATTAAATGGCAGCTTCCTGTCTAAAATGGTGTACATATATACGTACATATTCATATATACAGATAAATGTTAATTATAGTATATTAATTTAGTTATAATTTAATCATTCTTTTTTTACTTCTTTTTTTTTTTAATTAACACATAATGTATTATTCGCCCCAGGGTACATGTCTGTGGATCCTCAGACTTACATATTTCACAGCACTTACCATAGCACATACCCTCCTCAATTCTTTTAGGATATATTAGAAATGTTCTTCCTATTACATATAAAACATAATCCCATCTTCCAAAAAATGTTGAGTCATACCTACCCTTGGAAATGGTGGAATGGTGGTTTTTTTTTGTTTTTCTTTTTTTAAGATTTTATTTATTTATTTGAGAAAGAGAAAGAGATCACAAGTAGGCAGAGAGGCAGGCAGAGGGAGAGGGGGAAGCAGGCTCCCTGCTGAGCAGAGAGCCCGATGCGGGGCTTGATCCCAGGACCCTGAGATCATGACTTGAGCCGAAGGCAGAGGCTTAACCCACTGAGCCACCCAGGCGCCCCTGGAATGGTGTTTTGAGTATTCATATATTTGTAGCTACATTAAACAAAACTCTAAGAGAGCAATGGCAAGAATTAATATCTTTTCATTATTCATATATTAGATGATATTCTTAGTAAGCTTAATCTATTAATTCAATTTTATCATATGATTCTGGTGGCTGGCCTAGAGTTTACCACCATAGTACCCCATGGGGATGTGGTTGAGAACAGTGTGGTAAACCTCTTCAAAGAGGTCCATCTGACCTTTTGTAAACTCAAGGGTAATTTTAAAGATGATGGGCATTGAAAAGTCTTAACATTACTAATGAAAGGGCCATGACCTTTTATGGGTATAAAATAGCATTTTTAGCACTTAGATTCAGATTAAACTATATAACTCATTTTTTAAAAAATTATGTTGTCAGGAGTTTAAGTGCTATGGCAACACTGACAGAATAAAAAACTTAGACTATATACATTTAAAAGTGTTTTTGAAAAACAAAATCCAAACTACTGAAATAGAAAAGATTTAATGATGAAATTTGAATACTTGCCATTGAAAGGAAGTATTGTATTACTTTTTTTCTCCTTTTCTTCTCCTCCA
This sequence comes from Potos flavus, assembly GCA_028534135.1. Classification (NCBI taxonomy): domain Eukaryota; kingdom Metazoa; phylum Chordata; class Mammalia; order Carnivora; family Procyonidae; genus Potos; species Potos flavus. Next base: position 140,973,000 of record CM052898.1, on the reverse strand, counting down.
ATATTATATTACTTATATAGCTCCCTAAGATTATCAAGTGCTAGCAAGTAATTGTCATATTTGGGATGAAAATTTTAATACTGAAGTGTCAGGAAAACATGTTTAATTATGCCTTTTATTTTTAATTTGTGAATGCTACCTTAAAGAGTTAAAGAGTTGACAAGATGAAAAAAAATCCAGTTACAGGTAATTAAATTTATAAATATAAATTTATATTTAAAGTATATTAACATTTTTTTAAAGGTTATTTATTTATTTATTTATTTGTCAGAGAGAGAGAGAGAGAGAGCACAAGCAGGCAGAGTGGCAGGCAGAGAAAGAGGGAGAAGCAGGCTCCCAGCCGAGCAAGGAGCCCGATGCAGTACTCGATCCCACGACCCCGGGATCGTGACCTGAGCCGAAGGCAGCCGCCCAACCAACTGAGCCACCCAGGTGTCCCTGAAGTATATTAACATTTCAATTTGTAATTATCTACATGCTTCTTATTATATGAGCATGTATATATTTATGAGGGTATATGTGTATTACATGTGTATTTGAGTATATACATGTATTGTATATGAACATGAATAATGGTAGGTGTGATGTGTATTATTGGATAAAATTTATATATATATATATATATATATATATATATATATATATATATATATATAAAATTCTTATGTCCATCAGGCATTAGTTAAATAACATCTTATAGCAAATACTGCTGATAACAAATATTTAATTAAAGCCTCACTATAGATGTTTAACTGTGTTAAGGTCTTGGCAACCCTTGCTCACCCTAATTTTAAAGGTATCAAATCAAAGAAAGCCACTATAGTTTAGTGTGGTCGTGAGCTGATTGTCATTAGTCCATGATTACATCATAGTTAAGGGAAAATGGAAAATTTTAAATGAGAAGTTTCTGAAGAAAAAAACCAAATGCCACTTTTCGGTATAGGATTGTGGAGAAGGGGCTTGTGTGAATGAGTTGCTGGTTTCTTGATGTTTGGTTAGTAAAGAATTACATTGCAGGTAATATGAATAATGATAAGGACTTTATAATGGTATAGGATATGTACAATTTAAGGTTTAATCCTCTGTTATTAAAAAATTTAACTACTGGAATTAGAAACTATTTAATTTTATTCTATTTTTAAGGATTGATTTTATTTATTTATTTATTTATTTATTTATTTATTTATTTATTTGAGAGAGAGAGAGAGAGGGATAGAGAGCACCTGCGGGCAAACAGGGGTGAGGGCAGAGGGACAGGTAGAGGGAAAAAAATCCCAAGAAGACTCCCTGCTGAGTTCAGAGCCTGCCCTGCCAGTGGGGCTTGATCTCACAACCTTGAGATCATGATCTGAGCCAAAACCAAGGGTCGGACGCTTAACAGACTGAGCCACTCAGGCGCCCCTAGAAACCATTTTAAATAGCAAAGTAAATAAAAAAACAGAATTATAGATTAAACCAAAATTATAAAACGAGAAATGAAATTGCTGTAAAATGTCAACTCTCCTAAATTAATGCATGAATGTAACTCAATAAACTAATAAAAATACTAATAGGTTTGGGTATAGTAGTGGTGACATATTTGTTTTTTTTAAGTTTTTTCGTGTGTTATTTTTAAAGCCAATCAAAGTTTGTTGAAATACATATTAAGTTACTTTTACAGATGTCTTATAATAACTCGTAACCTAGATGAATGGTCTTTATTGTTTCGAATATCTCCACCTGGCCATTGTCACATTTTCATTAAGGTTTAACAGTGGACTCATTCATTCAATCAAAATATAATACATATTTTATTTAATACTAGTAGAGCCAATGAAAAGGAAACATATTCACAAGAATTATATTTAAATTACCTACATTCAAAAACACTATTTTAAGAAATACACTTCTATCAGAATTCAGGAAGAGCAGCTGTAGAATCGATTAAATAACTGCAGTGACATTTTTAAAAAAGATAGATCAGATTTTTAAAGAGAGACAACTGGCAAATGTCCTGCTGTGATGTGGGGTGTTGGGGTTTGGCTGCTTCGAAAGCTGAATCAGACCCGCGTTAACTCCGGATCCCTGAGACCTCACAGCCTAATAATCCTCCTATTCCTCTGGGACCCCCAAACCCAGGGCACCTTCTGATGCTCTAGGGCCTGTGGCTATAGAATAGTAGAGCCAAAAACGCCACTTGGGAAAAGGTAGCCTTTAACCTCATTTCAATCATTTTTGTTTGTTGTGATCGTTTTCTTTTCTTAGTTCATCGAGTTTTTTCTCCGTCAACAGAGCCATCAAAGGGAAATGTTCTAGAGCTTTTTCTCTCATGGGAGATAATCTAGTTTTGATAAAAAGAAGTGGATTTTTCTAATTCTTTCTCAAGGTCCTTTATTCCAGGATATTTGTATAGCAAACAGCCTTGGAAGAGAGAGAATGTCTCTCTCCAGAGCAAAGGGCAGGTGTGCTTACCACCCAGGAAGAAGATCCGGTTCCTCAAGTTTGAGTTCCCAGCTTGCAACCCACTGTTTGTGCAGGCACCCTCTGGGGCTAGCTGCATCATCCTTGTGGGACTCAAGGGCAAGAGGAACTGACACAAATAGGCTGATGTTCATGTTGTTTGCTGTGCCAGGAATGAGAACATCCTTTTCTCTGGTCAGGAATCTCTTGTCTTCCCACGGCACCTGTGAAGAGTCCACTTCCTTGTCAAGCAACTTGTCAGCTTGCAAGTAAGGGAAAATCTCAGACCTTTTATAGTTCTTGACATTAAACTAAAATTTATATATCATATGTGACTCTATTTATATCAAGTTCAAAAGCTTTAAAGCTAATATATGGTGTTAGAAGTCAGGATAGTTTCTTTGGGGAGCAGAGGCATTGCTTGGAAGAAGCATTAGGGGAGCTTCTGGTGTGCGGGCCATGTTCTGTATCTTGGCCTAAAGGGTGCTGCTTACATAAATATATTCAACTCAAATCCAACAATCTTTGCACTTACTTCCCCCTTCCCCCCCTTCTATGAATGTTTTACTTCTATAAAAGTTCAATTTAAAACTAAAAAAAAAAAAAAAAGAAAAAGAGAAAGCAAGGGTACTGACCAGGATTGCCACATCGATGAATTCAAAAACATGTGGGACTAATTATCCACAACTCAAAGAAAAAGGAAGAAGAACTGAATATTATTAGCCAAAAGGTAAAGAAAACGAAGGAGAGATCTAAGGAGAAAAACATGGTCTTCGTTGGGATTTCAGAAGGAGAGGAGAGTCAAAGAAGACACATGTTGGGATATATACTATTCGAAATTCAGAATTTCAAGGACAGAAAAATAATTTCTGCAATTGTCTAGTCAGGAAAAAGAAAAAAAGGCCAAGTTACCTGAGATGGAAAAAGACAACTGTATTTACAACAGACTGTTTTTATAATGTTCAATGTCAGAACCAAATGAAACAGTAGCTGCAACGTTTTGGAAAAAAAAAAAAGTTATCCGAGAATGCCAAGTTACCATCTGTTTACATGATAAGAGAAATACAGTCTCAGATGTGGATGGATTTAAAAAATATATACCATTCACTTACCTTACTGGAAAAAAAATATTGAAAGAAATATTCCAGCTGCCCAAGAAATAAATCTAAATCTACATCCAAAAACCAGGAAGACATAGTGCAGAAAGAAAACAACTGAAAGAACACTGAATACTTTTAATAGGCTTATAAATTACTCAGAGATGGTTACATTACACATGGGACAATGTAGTAGTCTTCCTGCATCTCAGCCCTGCAAATTGCCTGATAGTGACATACAGCTGTAGATGATTCTGCCCATGCTGAGTGACAAATCTACAAAGATTGAGAAGAAATCTTTGCGGTTGTTGGAGTTGTGAGCTGGGAATAGACTAAAGACCTTCTTGGTATTCTCTCTTGCCTGATTTCTCGGCAGTTTCCAGCTTATCGGCCCATCCCCTCACCGTATATAAACAACTGGTGTAAGGCAACCCCAAGACAATTGAAGTGGGCGAAACTAAGACTAATTTCTGAGGACCATCCTTTAAGTTCAGGCATTAGGTTTATCTGAGGTCCAATCCTTCATTTACATCCCTCTGACATATTTAGCCATCGGATTTAGGTGAATCCATTCCCTTCCCTCCATGTGTCCCAGCAAAATACTAAAGGTACGGATGGATGGCGGTTTATACCCACGAAGCCACCTTCTTTTACCATCCCCAGCTGAACATTCTGATAGATATTAATGTGAAGAGGCCCAGGACAAGAAGGCTGTGGCCAGGCTCCTAGAGCAGCCTACATCAAATACGTCAATCAGGTTGATTGTATTTCCTATCCAGGCTTACAAAACACAACTCTTTGAACTGATCATTTTCACTTCTCTTCTTAAATGGCTTACCAAGAGAGAGAGGCATCTGACACTTCCTGTTGTTGAATAGATACATTTAAATGGGGATTAGAATTTTACCTTGTATGAAACATTCTTATTTTAGTGTAGTCGAGCTGTTATAACAAAATGCCGTAAACTGGGTGGCTTATAAACAACGATTTCTCACAGTTCTGGAAGCTGGAGTCCAAGATCAGGGTGCCAGCATGGTTGGTGAGGGCCGTCTTCAGGTTGCAGACTACCCATTGTATCCTCATATGGTGGAAAGGGCTATAGATCTCTCTGAAGTCTCTCTCATAAAGCATTGCTCTCATTCGGGAGGGCTCCACCCTCGTGACCTAATCATCTTCCAAAAGCCCCACTTATTAATATCATTACCTTATGGTTAAAGGTTTTCATATATAAGTTTGAAGGACATGAATATTCAGACTGTAGCAATTCTCGAAGGGGTTGATATAAATGTCTTGTTCACAAACCATTCAATAGCTTCCCCAATGACTATTAAATATATTCCAAACCTGATAGACTAGCAGGCTCACCATGCCCTTCCTAGTACTAGGGATATAGGAGGTCCAGTGATAGCTTAGTCTTTATTTTCATATAAAAGGACTTCATTTGTTCTCTACCTATGAGCTCACTCTTCTATTGCATTGATCTATCGTTGATTCCAGGGGTTCTCAACTGAGGTTTAAATTGTGGATTTGGGTCTACTGCTGCCCTAAATCTCTCAGTTTTTGTTTTGTGCTTTTCGAAGCTCAACTATTAAATTCATGCATTAAATTCCTGATTTCTATTGAGCATTTAATGTTCTATTTTTATCTCCTTCATTGGATCTTTACCTAGAATTATTTATTAAATAATATTATTTAGTGATTATAACAATATTTAATGACTCTAGAGATTTTAATTTGCATCCTTAACTTATCACACTGTATTTTTTAAAAAATTTTATTTATTTATTTGAGAGAGAGAAAGTACGAGAGGGGGGAGGGCCAGAGGGAGAAGCAGACTCTCCGAGGAGCAGGGAGCCCGATGTGGGACTTGATCCCGGGACTCAGTCCTGGGACTCTGGTCTCATGACCTGAGCCAAAGGCAGACGCTTAACCGACTAAGCCACCCAGGCGCCCCTATAACATTGTATTTTTATACTTCCATTTACCACTTACCTGTTCTTTGGGCTGTTACTGCCCTATATTTTACTTCTACATATTCTATAAAATTCACCTTATTTTTCTTTAAACAGTCGATTATCTTTTAAAGAAATTAAAAATAGGATTTCAAATGTGTTTTATATTTATCCACCTATTTCTCATGTTGTTTTGCTTCAGTAGTCAGATTTGAAATCGTTTTTAATAGAAAAAAATTATGAACTTACGCTTAGACTTCCAACTCAAAACTTAGATTTCAGGATTCTGAACATCTTTAATTTTATTATTGTATTAAATTTTGTTGTAAAGGAAAGTTTTATTTCTAAATATATTAACGTAGTTACATATTTTCTTTATCCTATATTATGCACATATTTTTTAAATTAATTAATTAATTATTTAATTGATTTATTTTAAGTAGGCTTCATGCCCAGTGTGGAGCCCAACGTGGGGCTTAACTCATGACTGTGAGATCGAGATGTCAGCTGAGAACAAGAGTTGGTCACCTAACCAACTGAGCCACCCAGGTGCCCCCACATATTTATCTTTAAAACAACAATATCGATGTAACTATGAAAAATACCAAATGCAGATTAAAATGCCTATATAGTTCTTTTTGTTCTTATAATCTCTGCGGGGATGTATAGTTAAAACACTGATCAAGTCACTTAACATAATTTTTCTAAATGCATGGTTATCAACCTGATGTATAAGCTTGATTCAGTCTGTTTTCAACTTGGGGCCATTTTTTTCTTTATGTATTGCTATTACCTAACTATGCAGCTAATTTTCAAGATTCCAAAGTTAAAACCCTCTACCAAGGTATATTCACTGGAAGTCTCATTTCCATCCTTGACTATTCTACACTGTTCTTTTCCCCCACCAAGGTGTAGCCATATAAATCAAATTAATAAATGATAAAATTAATTTTTGTTTTCATTTTTGACTAAAATTACGCATGTACATATATTTATATTTATATGCTTGTGTATACGTATATGTATGTGTACCTATGTGTGTAGATATGTCACATCCACTACCAATACCATTTTTGAAGTTTCTGAGATGCTGTTAGACTTTAGAGATACTTGCAATGCAGAATAGGGCAGTGCATTTTACACACGATGAAACCCAACAGATGGTTTGAATTCAGAGGTTGTTCTGGTCTCCTGGAGAATCATATACGACAAGGTCGGCATATTTTAAAAAGAGTTACCACCTAAAAGAGATTAAAACTAAGGCGTTTTGTGATATGTGGGTTTTAGCAAATGGAACAACTTTTGATATTTCCAAGGCCGCTAGGGTGCTTTTATAACTCAGGAGTGGTGAGACTTAACCTTAACTGAAATTTTGGAGTTCGATGATTTTACTCCTGAGCATCTGGGCTTTTTTTTTTTTTCTTGGCTTCATTTGTCTGATTGGTTTTTCCAACACATTGATGTTTCTCAAGGGGAGGGGAAATGGAGCTGTGATGAGAAATGTGAGGTCTGCCTGAGCCCCGTATCTGCCTCCATCACTGTTGCCAGCAACCTCCAAATTCTCTAATTCCTCAATTTCACACAAGTATGCATACTTGTCTTTATCTTCAGTTTTAAACCCACCCCACTCTGGGACCAGGCCTGAGTAAGACCAACATTAGGGACTCCTGCATTCAAATGCAATGGGCTCAGATCCAACTCCATTCATGTTGCCAGGCCCTGTGCTATTCTCCTCCCTCATGCTTAATCTCTGGTCACTGTTACTTGGATTACTGACATCCTCATTATACCTGCCCATTTTTATATCCTCGTTTACGTACTTATCTTGATGACCATTTTATGATCTGTCCTTGACAACAGCATGTGTACAATTTTCTCTAACGTAGTTTGAGATTCTTGCCAAGTACAATTCCTTTCTTTTCTCAACGGCCCAGAACTGATAACTGGGAACTGAAAGCATCACCTGGTTATGCAGGGTAACATATGGATTACAGGGATTAATCCAACGTTTCTAGGTCAGCTTCAGCAGATAGATCTAAGGCATCATAGAGTGAGTCCAGAATAGCCCAAATCCTTCTGCTTTGCTCCTCAATTTGATGCTGCAGTAAGAACATGGGCTCTGGAATCAGATTGCTAGGTTGCAATTCAGATTCTACCACTTAGAGCCCTGTAAACTTGGACATGTTATTTGACCATTATGTGCCTCAGTTTCCTGATCAGTGGAATGAGCCTGACAACTACCTGCTCCATAAGGTGATTGTGTGAGTTCAGCAAGTCATACATTTAAAAGGCTTAGAACAATGCTCAAGCACTCAATAAATAATAGATATCTGTTAGGATAAACATTATTATTGTCAAGAGATCATCGAGAATCGTAAGAGGTAAAATATTATCTAGTGATTATTAATGCTTGGTTATGGACCATAGAAAGCCCTAGAGCACAAGACTCAACTTAATATAGCAGTCAACCTACAGGCTATAGCTCGACTATGGATCCAACTTTACTTGGATTACTTCCTCGGAAGACATTCATGATAATACTATTTAATTTGCACTTCTTAACTTGAGACACATACTAAATATTAATATCACTCAAATAAAATTTGATATCCTATCTTTTCCAATCTCTACACAGAGTATCACTCAAAGAAAACATAAATTCCCAGAAGTTTGAAAAATAATTCAGCCTGTAGTTGTCCAGTCTGGAGTTATTATCAATTTTAGCCATTTTAAGGTAGCTTGAAAAAGTTGGAGGTTTCTAACCTGATGAAATTCTGGCCAATCCTGACCTTCCTTTTTTTTTTTTTAACTTCAAATAAAATTATTTATCAGTTGTCAAACTTTGATTAAGACTTGAATAAGTTTATAATGATATTGTCTAAAATAAAAATAAAGTGTATGGGCATATCAGCATGTTAGTTACACATATCTTGATCAACCAAGAAGCATAAAGAGAAAATAGTTGCAATTGTGCCCTCACAGTGCATAAAATGCTTTGTATAATATACAGGAAAGCACTTTGTAACTACCTATAAGCTACTTAGATGACAGTGATAGCTAAAATTTGGCTCATATCCTGTCACTTCCTCTAGTAACTTAACACCCATCAAGTACTTAACAAAATTAGGAAAAAAAAATCATTCTTTTTTTTTTTTAAGATTTTATTTATTTATTTGACAGAGAGATCACAAGCAGGCAGAGAGGCAGGCAGACAGAGAGGAGGAAGCAGGCTCCCTGCTGAGCAGAGAGCCCGATGCGGGGCTTGATCCCAGGACCCTGAGATCATGACCTGAGCCGAAGGCAGAGGCTTTAACCCACTGAGCCACCCAGGCATCCCCAAAAATCATTCTTTTTCTTGCCTCCCATTCTTTCTTCAACTTCTGAAATAGGGTCTTCCACAGATCTACCCTCTTGCAGACTTCTTACAGAAAGAGGATTGATTTAACTGACTGGAGAGTTGGACAGAACCTCTCGCTCTTTTAACCACGTTAACCTTGGGAAGGAGCCCTCGCATTCAAAGCAAAGGAGGCTGTCATCACATCCCTGGCTCTCATTCATTTGTAGTTAGGGAAGTTTGAGGTACACTGACAGCTCCCACATGGCTGGCTGGGTATCTCATTTTAGACCTAACTCTTCTATAAATAAGTCCCCGAGTCAATCAGGATTTAAGTGGAAGAACTGGTAGGAAACATGCTGTCTTTTGACCCAAGCCATGCTCACCAATTTACCATTACCGTTAATGTTACTCTCTTCCCCAATCTGACTTCTTTATGTTTCAATTGGTCAAGGACCTGTAGAGACAGGGGCCTGAGAACAATTCAGTTATCAGATTATATTTTTGTTCAGTTTCTACCTCATTCATCTATACTATAAGCAGTGATGAGCAGTAATGGAATCTTTCTCAACCATGTCACTTCAGAACCTAACAAACTAGTAGGTGCCTAGTATGTGGTCATAGATTGTTTGCAGATAAAGCGATTCCCATGGAACATTTACCCTGACTAACTTCAGATTTTAAAGATCAATCCCCAGAACTTGTTTTTGAACCTATAACTTGATTTCTAACACAGGATTTTCAGTTCCTGTGTTCTCAAATTCAGGGCAAACATTCTATAAAGTAGTAATGTTTTCTTCCTCACATGCCGTTTTTACTTTCTGGGCTGGGTGGTGAGGCTCTTCCTGTTCCTGCCTAAAATAGAACTTTCCAAATGAGTCTGTCATGAATGACTTGGCTTCCTGCCACACCCGACTCTTGGTGGGGAGATGTGGGTTCATAAAGGCTAAGTTTCACAAATCATCTGAGTTTCTTGTGAAAAATGCAGGTTTTTATTTAGGAGGTGAAGACTGAAATTCTACATTTCTAACAACGTTCCAGGGATGCCCATGCTACCAATTTGAGGGCCATCCCTTAAGTAGCAAGAGATTGGATGACCAACTTCACAAACATTATCATCCATTCTTTAAACATAATTTAACTCTACTATGCACCAAGCACTGGGATAAGAAACTAAAGAGAGATGTAACCTAATCCTGACTCATAAAAAGCCCAGAGTCTAATATGGAGGCAAACATAACAAATAAGTGCTATAAATGATGTCCATTAAGAATGAAAATACAAGCCACAAACTTGGGAGAAAATAGTTGCACAAGCCGTATTTGATAAAAGATTGTTATCCAACTATAGAAATAACTCTTAAAACTCAACAATAAACAGACAAGAACCCAATTAAAAAAAGGGGTAAAAGACCTGAATAGATACTTCACCAAGAAGATACATGGATAACAAATAAAAATATAAAAAAGATGATCAATGTCATATGTTAATAGGAAATTGCAAACTAAGACAAAGAGATATTACTATACACCTATCAAAATGGACAAAATCCAGAACACTGACAATACCAAATGCGGATGAAGATGTGCGGAACAGGAACTCTCATTCATTGCTAATGGGAATGCAGAATGGTACAGCCACTTTGGAAAGCATTTTGACAGTTTCTTACAAAGCCAAACATACTCTTACCATATAATCCAGCAATCATGTTCCTTGGTATTTGCTCAAAACTGATCAAATAAACCACATATACCAAACTGGCTTCTACACTGGGAAACCTAAATTAAATGATCTGGGGTGTCTTTCAATGGTGAATATTATAAAGCATATAATTATAGAGCCTATAGAGCCTATAGAGCATATATTCTGGATCTTCTGAACGAGAATTTCTTACTGCTAGGAGTTGGTAATCTGTAGTTTATCAAGTTGTTGAGGCTGTTTTTCAGTACCATAAGGCTTGAGAATCACTTTTCTACTTCATGTCCACACATTTTTTTTTAGTACAAAAGCCAATACCAAATTGATTCCAAAGAAGTTTTAATAACTTTATTATTTATTGCCATATTGTTAATGAAATAAGCCATGCAAATAATACTGAAATAGATTTATGTGGAAAATACATACATAATTCTGACACCCTTTATTAAGAAGCAATAAAAACATAGGTGATTTGGAATTTTGGCAGCATGGTACCAGTGTAAGAATAAATCATTTGTAGAAGTGAAATCATTATCAACATTATCTTTACTATAAGACATGCTAAAAATATAACAATAGACAGAAATTTTTTGTTGCTTAAATTTAAGAAAATTATGAAGGAACTGTTCAGCTTTGTGTTTATCTGATAAGGGCAGCTAAATGTATCCTCCCATACTTCCTGTTTCTATATTTAAGAATACCACAAACAGTTATTCTAATATATCTTTTGTACGTAGTTGCCTATAAATGCAGCTTGGCTGAAAGAGCCTACCTAGAACCCGTTGCTCAAAATTCCAGGTACGGTGTTATCATACTGGCTTGATAACAGTGACTCTAAAGCAATACCCATAATCCCAATCTAAGGGGCAAAATCTTAATGCCAGTGTTGTTAAAGAAGAAAAGCTTCGCCACAAAATCCCAGTTTTATCTTTATTGGGCAAAAAATGTTATGGGGTATCATACCCTCATCGCCATAATTTAAAACATTATTTTCATACATTTTCTTTAGTGATCCATTTGCCCTAGTATTCTGAACCTTTTAGGAAACTGAAATGGAATGTCAGTTTTGTTGGTTTGTCTTTTTACCATTTCTGTAAGTCACCTAGTCTTCCTTCGATACACACACACACACACACACAGACACACACACACATACACACATTCATTTGTGCAGCAGCTCAACTATTTGTTCAAATGGATCCAACCTTTGCTGTCCACTTTGTGTGAGGTGTACTGCCTTATTTAGTAGCAGTACTTGAGAATCCTAATAGCCTCAAGCTATTGAATAAAGTTGTAGGCTATTTTTGAAATAATTAGACTCAAGTACTCTGGAAATTCGGAAACTTTGAAAGCATCCCCTCTTGCTGTAGTCAAGTGGCTGCAACTACAGTATTTTAAAATGAATTGTTATGAAGCCATCTCACATTGCTGTGTATGATTTGCCCTGATTCCTTAGTAAGAAGAGCAGCAAGATACAGATGCGCTTAATGAAAGGATGGTGACCTGTATTGGCCAACTAAATATTCCAGACTTTTCTCTATTCCATTAACTACGCTTTTCATTTGCTATCAGGTCAACCATGACGCAGTTTAAGCTATCAATCTGCACTTGCCAGATGATACTTATTTTCACTGATTTTTATGTTTATTTAGACAACCCCAAGCATATTAATTTAGCAGCATTATGTCACATTTATATACATTAGTCTATGTGACCCAAACGCTGAGTCACAACTTTGTTTATAAATGCACCACGCATTAATACTCCATTACTACCTATGTTTGCTTAGCAGTGTAACAGGGTAGATAAAACCATTTGTCAGGGATGGGGAACATCTACTCTACATTAGTTGGTGTATTCCACATCTTTATTGCACCATTTATTCTTTCCACTCTTTTCTTATATCAAGTCTAAAATAATTTCTTCTGTACATTTAGGAAACCGCAGTATGAGATGGACCGAGGAAAAGTTCTCATCATGGACGAATGACGAGAAATAAACACAATATCATTGCTTTGTTGATGGTTAGTTAGTCAAATTGGGACATTCTTTCTTCGTCAAGAGAGTGTAGTGAACTAATCCAGATAATACAAATCTCTCTTGCCTACATGTGTCGCTTATCCTCCAAAAAATATACTAACTTTGTCCATTGGGTAAAATGTAGCTAAGTTTAAATGTTCTACTACCCTGCTACTCATGATACCATTCAGTTTTGGAGAGAAGGGTTTTTGTGCTGGCATTCAATGCTATAATATAAAAAACTTCCCTTGCAATTTGGGGGGAGAAATTTTAGTCATTTGTCCTATGGACCCTTAAGACCCAAGCACCAACATGAACCTCCCTGAAGTGAAACTTCTCAGGTCGAGGAATATTGTATGACATTTTGTTGGGCTCAGATAATGGCGTTGACATGCTGATCATTCAGTGATCATTGGTTGGAGATCCAGATCGAATTTAACTCCTTACACATATGGCTGCATATTCTGTAGGGGCTTCTTTCACATTCCTTGCTTGTCTTGGGTTTATTCCAATGACAGAATGGTTCAGGGAGGCATAAACAATGCTCTGTTTGTTTTCCTCCAAACATGGGTTAGAATAAACTTCAGACTCTTCCTGGATCCTGAACCAAGGGTCATTATCGTAAGTACTAGTTTCCGATGGCAAGGTTTGGGGATTTTGCCTGGTTCCCACTTCAGTTTGCTCACTCCTAAAGGGCTGGGGTATATCAACCTATAAGAGAAAAAAAGATTGTTTTAACTACCACCTAAGGATGTGATAGTGCATACAATTAGCAAACTATGAGTATATGCTAAATTGAGTCAATATACCAACAGAAATAATTTACTCTTCCTCACTTTTGCTGCTGACACCTACATCTTTAGCAGATTCTTACTTGTTCAAAGACGAGAGGCTTAGGACCACTATATTCCTCCCAAATAGTTATCTCGTGCTTTTTTATTAGTCACTTTTGAAGTCACAGAACACTTCTAGCTATACAAGAACATTACCTGGTAAAAACGAAGATGCCATTTTAATGCTAAGAGTTGTTATTTCAATTTTTAAATACCAGTTTTGTCAGTCAATTTATGTTTTTGAAGTTTGGCCTAGCTCCTTGAAGGCATCAAGTCCACAGTCGTTGACAGTCTACACGCCTTGTCAGGTCCTTTGGCGTTTTCATTTTATATGTGAAAGAGTACATCTCCTACCCCTCCTTGGCAGAATTCTACCACAAGTGCATGTCAGGCCTTATCCTGAGAAGCTAAGCATTAGCTGCGGAGTATCCTGCTTCCCTCTGATGAGGTGGCTGCCTAGAAAATAACACTAAGGCTGAATGATTGATCAAAGCAAGAATCACTTTACCCTTCCCAGTTTCTTGGCTCAGCTGAAAAGTGCCCCAACCTTCACTCTAAGGAGCCTGGTGAAGACTCCAGAGAAGCACCGAAGAAGAAAACTGTCACATGACCTAATAAATAGCCATAAATCCTCAATATATCAACACAATCCCTGTTGTGCTTTCACAATATATATTTCTGTCAACTCAATTACCTGAGTCCCTTTCCAAAAGATGGCTGGTTTCCACGGAAAACTTAATTAAAATGAATGAGGTTAAAGAAACATGGTGCTCTGTGGCTGACCGTACCCCATGGCATCTCAGCAAAGTGCATGGATGCCACAAGGGGTGCGCCATACTGTGGCTGATAGAGATGACAAACGCCAAAGCAACTATCCTATTCTATGTTTGTATGGCATTTTACAGTTTACAAATCACTTTAAAAAATACACAGCTGAGTGTTTTTTGGTATTCAAGTACATTTACCCTCCAGGGACCATTGTGAAATAAGACGAGAACCTTGGCTTTTATATGTACCTGCCATGTTTTAAGCAGTTCTTTTCTCTCCTTGATTTCTATTGCACTGGTTCCAACGCAAGTCCCTTCCTAAGAAAGTTTTAGTCTCAAAGATCTAATATGACACCACTTTATTTTCTTAAATGTTGGCCTACTCAAATGACACAAAGTTCTGAATTCCTATGAAAGACACAGACATCTTAAAACAAAATTCCTGAATAATTGCACACACAGAGAATCCCTCTTGAATTCAACTTCAGATCATAAATAATTTGTCCAGCCTACACAGGAAGAAATATGACTACATTTTAACCAACCTGGGCTTAACTTAAATAAGAAACTATTTAGATTATCATTGTAAATGGTTTCATAGATCTCAGTCCTGATTGTAACAGAATGTGATTCATTGGTGTTCACTATAGGAAGAAAGAAAACATTTAAGAACATTTTCCTACTTGAAGAAACAAAACCTTAGCACCCAACACAATGTTGCCTACTGCCACTTACTAAAAACTTAGTATGAGTTTACAAAGTTGAATGCATTTGGCTTGATTTAAAAGTGGGCAACTTGGTGGGGGATGCTGAATGTCATTTAGTATTATATGAAAAATTTTGGCTATATCTGCCTGTGGCATTTCTGGAACTTTTGAGAGGGTGACTACATCTTTCTCTACCCTTCCACCCTGAAACATGCGTGCACACACACAAGTTCCTTCGCAGTACCTCATTTGTGACTATTTGCTTTTAACTAAAGAAATTTATAAAATTTTCAGAAATGTATTGCTTCATCTTATATATATTTTTTGAGTTCCAATATTTACACAACATTGAACCCAAAAGAAAACCCCAAGTTTATATTCCAAGAACTTGTAGGAAAATTTGGCCCTGCCTCCAGAATGGCTTAGGCTTTGCCTGGGAGGTGTCATCCTTGATGAGCCCACACACATTATGAAAGACTTTTGCATAGTAACTTTTTCCGGTCAGCCTTCTATATCTGCTGATGATCTAGGAAGAAATCACACATTATTTTATGAGATATTTTACGGTTCATTCTTTCATTAACTCTCAACTCTCTTCCAGAAAGACTTTGAGGTATTTTTTTGTGAGAATAAATGAATATCCTGAAGTTACGTAACAGGGCAAGAGCAGAGTCAAGGTTATATAATCCAGTCTCTGATTCTTCTATTTCAGTTCTACACTGCCACTCATGCCTTTCCAAAAGCCACTTATGTGAGTCTTGTTAATCTTGAAGAATCTTTGCTGCAGATGGAGGTAAATGTAAAATAAACACAATTTTTTTTTTAAAGCAAGTCGATACATAGAGACAGCATTTAGACAGTTCCTGGCACAGGGTGAGTGTTACATAGCCTTATCAAATTTAAAATAATATATTAAGATGAACATGGTTAACAGATTGCATTTACTTTAACAGATACATAGGACATACCAGGTTAATTTCCCTTCCTGCTGTATCAGAAGGCTTCTTTTGTTCTGCTGAAATTCAAAAAGAAAAATAAGAAAACAAGAAGAGTAAAGAATAACACAAAATTCTTCCTTAATTCCCTGTAAGTTGAGGTTGTGGGAAGAATATGGGTTCTGGAATCTGACTGGCTGGTAGAAATTCTGTGTCTAAGGCAGAGGGGGGCTGCCTCCCCACCCATATCCACCCACTTGCACGCCAGTGGCAGTATTATTATTAGTTTTAGCTTGTTTATTTGCTGGCAGGTACACCTCAGTTTGTGACCATTCACTTTTTTTCACTGGTTCTTTACTTCTTACTCCAGAGAGCCCTCCAGCATATCCAAGAGGAAGGGGCAGGATCTAGTACTTCACTTTAAACACTCTGGAAATCCTTGTTCTGGGGATATTCTGTACTCGATGTCAGACACACTGCTGTCCCCTCACCTACATAGGCAAGGATCTCCCATGGCCCAGTTCACTCCAGATGTGGTAGGTCAAAGGATTTATCCCTGCCTCTTTTTCTAAAGTTTTTTGAGGCAGCCTCAAGAAAGATGGTGAAAGCTGGGGAGGGACCATGGAAAGAATCTTGGAGTTACAGATGTGACGATGGGGTTATAGAGGATTCCCTCAGTATTCTGAGAAGGTTCTGGGCCCCGGAAGTCCTTACCACAAAAGACCAGAAGTACTTTTGCCCAGACAAAGCTTTCTCTTGTGGCAGAAATAAGGGATGCTCTGTCTAGCTTTATTTCTATAACTACACTGTGGCTGCCAGTATGGCAAATGGTGGGCGGAGATGGCAGAGAGGGAACAGTACAGACAGAGAGAGAGCTGGGGGGTTTCGGATTAGAGCTACATCAGAATTCTCCACACATCTCTCTCTTACTGTGATTAAGTGTCTGCTCATGACTCTGAAGGAATTCTTAGAAGAGCAGAAAGGAATCGCTTCTAAGATGTCACACCTCTCGCATCCTATCCAAACCCAGATTTTTCAAATGCATTATTTTGGGGTTACGGTTCAGTTCAGGCATGTGTTTGTGATGGCATCAGAAAGTACAGACATAAGAGTTTCCTTTGGGGATATTTGGTCTTCATTTAGACAAACGTGTGTATGATTGGCATGATGTGGTGTGGCTGTGAAAAAGAGAATGAGACTAATTCAAATCAGACATGTTGACCTGAGAGATTATTTCAACCTCCCTTTCGATACTCTTAAAGTTCAGAAGAGCTGCTTGTCACATAAACTTAAGATTGACACAAGTAGAATGGGTAAGTCCCGGCAATGTGCCCTCCTTATCACAACCCCAGCCTGGAGCATGGTGCTGTGGTGACCGTGCCTCACCATGACTGGAAGGGACCTGAATTAATCCATCTGTCTTTTTGGCGGAAGGATGAGTTGTCCCCAAGGAAATATTATCTATGGTTCCTCCCAGAATATTGGGAAAGAAAACAATAGTAACCAACTAAAAATTAATCAGCTCTAATAACTAAACCCCAAATGTGTGGCACAAAGCAGCAGATGGAAGATGGAACCCACCTTTGTGCCTTCTAAGGCAGCAGAAGAGGTAGAAACAGATAATGAGCAGAAGCAATGCCCCCAAAGGAAGCAAACTATAAAACATCCATTGTCTTTCATCCGTCACTTCTGCGGAGGGTAGTCCTGAGGCGCTGGTTGTATCTGAAATGTGAGTCAATGCTAAAGACAGTTAGGAAATTGGAGATATAATAGGATCAGTAACACCTTCTGCACCATCACAACTTAAACGAAGGAGATTTCCAGCTGATGCTTCTCTTTGTCTTCTGGAAGCCTTCCCCAAGAACCCTGTGCTTCGGTGTTCTCACCCACCTCTTGCTTTGTTGATGAGCATATGTGGGTGGCTCTGGGTTATAATTCATCTTTTGTAAGAATTTTTATTCTGCTAGGGTTAATCCCCTCTAAAACAATACCCATAACAGCTTTCAGCAAGCACTTCACAAGCTCTTTCATTGAAATTGTCTTACTTAACTTTCATATTCAGCCCTGAACGAAAGTAAGGAAGCCATTATTTTTATCCAGTTTCATGCCTTGATAAAAGTATTATTGTTCCAGGACTTGTCCAAGGTCAGATAGCTAGTAAGTTGCAGCTGGGACTCAAGCCAACGTGTTTCTGATACTAAATTCCTGTTCCTTTAACACGAAGGCTTTTTGTTGTCTCATAACTCTTTGGGATCTCCAAATACGAAATGCTTTTCTTATCTCGAGATACCTTTGTTATCACCAAATACGCTTTGCTGGGCCTACATTCAGTGCTCATTGCGATGATCAATGTTGACATGAGTTAAAGTTCTGTTTGCCCGTGGTAGATTGCAACTCACTGACGAGTCATGAAACAATTTAATGGATCACAAAAAACCTTAGAAACATGAATTGCAGCAGAATAGAAAAATAGCAGAAGGCATGACACATCATTAATGTTGTATATATGTTAAATTTTTTATGCAGGAAATTTTTACTTCTAAATATATTAACATCATTATCGGTTTGCTTCCGCATGTGCTTGGTTTGAGGTAAAGATGGACAGGAGATACTGAGGCTGTGCAAACAGTGGTTAAGTAATTCAGACTGGTAACAAATGCTGTTGTTTATGCTGCAACTGCTGCTTGGGTTAGAACAGCAGCCAAGTCATGACCAATGATTACAGACACAGCTGTCTGGGGGAAGGGTATAGACAAAAATAGGGATGAAAGTTCCCACATAGATAACCTAATACAAACAAATCCATTCAGTTAGAAAAATCAAACTTTTATTATTTCTCTGACCACCAAATAATCTAGTTTCCTTACTTTTATTGGGCTAGTTTGATACTTACTTATCAGAGGGTATTCTGAATTATTTCTAGTCCATTCTGAAATAGAAAATCAAGATAAAGAAGTGAAATTGGTTGTAGAAACAATACTCAGGTGTGTCCAAAATCAGAACTAATCTCCAAGAGGACTCCTGTGTTTGCTCACTAACAGAATCCAGTAACCCAGCTCAAAGGAATTTGCACAATTTGCAAATCATCACCTCAAGAACATGGACACAAAATAAGTCTCTGGATTTATTTTGAAGCTTGAAGTAAGACTGTAAATACAACACAAACTGTGTCTGTCTGCTTTGATTCCCTCTTCCCCATTACTTAAGTATAAGGATAGAATACAGCCTGTATGACAGCTTTCAGCTTGGAAAAACAAGATGTTCATTCAACAGGTGCTCCAAGTGAGTGGGGAGAGTCACAAGGAAAGGATGCTTCTGATGACATCTGACTATCATTCTAAAACAGATGGTGCCTCCCACTTCCTGCCCACTCATACCACCCCAACTTTCCTGCTGAGAGGATGACGACCTGCCCTTGTGAAGTTCCTGATCAGGGATTGACCAAGGGCAAGTTGGGGAGGATGGAGTTACAGGCCAATGTACATTCCAGTGACTGTTTTCCAGCTCTGTCAACTTTTCTCCTGGAACTTTGATTTGCAAAGCATTTTTTATTCATTCTGGGAGAATATTGCTTTCCCAATAGCATCCAAGCCCTGACTCTGCCACAGCCCCGTTTGTACATGGACCAATTCTTTTTTTTTTTTTTCCCCATGGGCCAATTTTTAACTTGAACATAAAAAGAAAAAGAGAGTCAGATACAGAAACAGGAAAATTCCCAATAGCCCCTAAAAAAAGATATTTCAAAGGGAGAAAATGAAATTTTTTAAATCATACCTCCACATTATTTTTATGAAAAGCATCATCCCTAAATATAATTTCAGAGTATATTTTCCTCCGCCAGTACTCAATTCACTGAATATCCCCAGATACAGAAGGAAAAGGAATTTTTCTTTGACGCTTTCCTTATTATGTTTGTTTTCATCACTTCATGAAAGGAAAATACATACCCAGTTCAAAGCTAATTCTGAAATAATTCATTTGGCTTTTGTGAAGGAAGCAAGAATGACCCAGAAAAATATGACACAGTTTCTGCTTCCCAGGATGTTATAATTCTTCATGGGATAAAGAACATTTCCACGCATTACTACAGTACAAGGAAATGTCTGATAAATCAGAGCGACAGAGCTTAAATGGCATGAAATATGCAAGAAGAGAGAAATCACTTCTCCTAGGGTGAACCCTGAAAGGCTTCATTAAGAACTGGGAAGTGAGCTGGGCTTGGCAGGAAGGGCAGAATTGTGGCAGGTGGAAGCAGATGAATGAGTGCCCTGTGAATGTTGAGAGGAGGATGGCGAAGACATGTGATGGCAGGCAGAGCTGTTGGGCTGGAGCAGAGACTCAAAGTGGAGTCCATAAACAATCCAGAAAGGCAGGTGGGGATGGACTGTGGAGAGCCTTGAATGCTGGTTAAATGGGAGCCCAACTTTGGAAGCACTGAAGATGCTCTGCCAAAGACTCGATAGAGGAGTGGCATGATGGAAGAAATTTATTAGGCAAATTAAGTGTACTGGGAAGATATTTAGCTGAAATGGACCAAAATAGGAAACACTAAAGACACAGACTCCATACAGCTGATTGGAATATTTGGAAGAAAGACAATGAAGATTTGAGATGCTCATGAAGCTGTAGGAGGGAGGCAATCCCAGACCGAAGGTTGCTGACGGACAAGAGTAGAGGGCCAAAGCGAAGTCCTGGGGAATCCCCTTGGTCAGGAGCATTAATTCACAAAGTGATAAGAAAGGTAGGAGAGTACGAAATTAGGAGAACGGAAATCTCCAAAGGGAAACTTAAAAGGCCCTTCATGTCTCCTATGTAGTTTTCCCTCTCACCACTTCATCTTTATCTCTCATCTCCAGTATGATCCTAACAAGCGCATCCTTTCAGGGCACAGGGATCGATGGAGAGGTTGCCTCTCTTGCTTTCTTCTCTTCAGCCCCCTCCTCCCCAAGGGAGACCGACTGCTGATCCTAATTTTAGCCCCAACTTGATTCCTAGAACATGGCGTCTTTATGCACTTTACAAACTGTGCAACCATCTGTAGTGGCTGTGGAATGACCCCAATATGGGACAGAGGAGACACAGTAATATCCCTGGGACACTTCCATGTCAGAAGTCGTTATTGGCTTGCCCCTGACACCAGTTAAATTCCTCCCTCTTGTACGGAAGGGGATTGGTTCCCATGAAGGAAAAGAGAGTTACACAAGAAGGCAGCTTTTCCAAAGAATGTGAACTTGATGCCACTGCATTTAATTTTATTATACATTATATTAACATATATTATATAAATAATCTAATAGCATTCAATTATTGTATATTTTGTCATATAATTAATATCCCAGGAGTAATGTCTTGCAAGTTTGGCTTGTTTTTATCATTTATTTTGCCAGTTAAAAAATTAATACTTCTTTAAAAATTCGATATCTCATTATGTGAATTAATAGTACAATTTTCTCCAGAAAGCATTCTTTCCATAATCTTCAGTATAAGTTTCTCCAGATTGTTAAAGGGAATTGTTTCACTTGGCACAGATTATGTCATTTAATTCATCTAGGAATTATAAAAAAATATTTATTGAACACCTACCATGTGCTATATACTATGCCTTCTGTTTATAGAGAAGCAAAGATGTTTAAGACACAGCTTCCATTCCAGAGAGGTTGATAAGCCAGTGTGTGGATAGTGGATGGCAATTAGCATCGCCTTTGACCCCACATTTGCAAAAGCAGAGTCTGTAACTCTGCCCTGAATGCCTTCTACACTTCTGTCCTTCTTATAGAGGGTTGCAGCTAGCTCTAGAGTACTGTCCATTCCCTTACTAGGCTGCTTTCAGAGGTCTTAAAGTAATTTAAAGGATTTTAAAAGGATTTAAATGGATTCCTTCATTCGGCTACTTTAAGAACTCAGAACAAGGGACTGAGAGTTTTGGAGGGGAGGGGGTGGGGGGATGGGTGAGCCTGGTGGTGGGTATTGAGGAGGGCACGTATTGCATGGAGCACTGGGTGTGGTACATAAACAATGAATCTTGTAACACTGAAAAAATAAAATAAAAGTATTTGGGGATAAAAAAAAAAAAGAGAGTTAAAAGGCCGACTCCAAAGTGTGCATATAAAGTAATAAATTAAATTTTTAAAAACACAGTGTATGCATTCAAGTGAATGGTCTCCACTGAAGAAGTAACTGCCTAAGTCTGCATGTAGATTCCAGTGCACAAAAGCTCTTTGAAATTTATTTTTTGCAATAATCTTCAAGGTCAGTTTATGGGCCACAAAACAAGCTCCGTTTCATTTCTTTCAACAGTGCTCTTCTTTGATCCAAGTATTTTTTTTTTTATCTTGGTAAAATATATATTAACATTACTATTACTATTTTAATCATTGAGAGCATACAATTCAGGAGTATTTAAGACATTCGCAGTTGTACAACCATCACCACTATCTAGTTTCAGAACATTTTCATCATCCCCAAAGGAAATTCCATACACATTAAGTAGTTACTCCCCATTATCCCTTTCTGCCAGCTCCTGGCAACCATTAATTACTTTCTATCTCTATGGATTTTTCTATTTTGGGTATTTCAAATAAATAGTCATACAAGAGTAATCTTTTGTGTCTGGCTTCTTTTAATTAGCACAATGTTTTTGAAATCCATCTATTTTGTAACATATATCAGTACCTCATTCCTTTTTATGTCTGAATAATATTCCATTGTATGGATATAACACATTTTCTTTACCTATTTATTAGTTGGTGAACATTTGGATTGTTTCCACTTCTTGGTTTTTGTGAATACTGCTGTTATGAGTATTCATGTACAAGTTTTAATGTGGACATATACTTTCATTTCACTTGGCTATTACTGGGTCTTGTGGCAACTATGTTTAACCTTTTTAAGAAAGTTTGCCAGACCTTTTCCAAAGCAGCTTAATCATTTTACATTCCCACCAGCACTGGTATAAGGGTTTCAATTTGTTCACGTCCTTGCTAACACTTATTATTTTCCATTTAAAATAAAATTCTGATAATACTAGTGGGTGTAAAGTGGCGTCTAATTGTGATTTTGATTTGCATTCCCTTAATGACTAATGACATAGAGCATTCCTTCATGTGCTTATTGGCCATTTATATATTTTCTTTGAAGAAATGTCTATTCAGTCTTTTGCCATTTTAATATGGCTGCTTGTCTGTCTGTTGTTGAGTTGTAAGACTTCTTTATATATTCTGGGTACTAGTCCCTTATCAGATATATGATTTGCAAATATTTTCTTACATTCTATAGCTTGTCTTTTCTTTCTTTTGATAGTGTCCTTTGATGTATAAAGGTTTTTTAATTTTTATGAAGTACAATTTATTTATTTATATATTTATTATTTTGATGTATCAAAAAAATTGACAAATCAAAGATCATGAAGATCTACTTCTATGTTTTCCTTACGGAAACATAGTATTAAAATTTTATGCAAACATATATTTTATTGTTTTAGTTCTTATATTAAATATCTGATTCATTTTTACTTATTTTTGTATGTTATATGAAGTAGAGGTCCCAATTCATTCTTTTGCAATGGGTATCCAATTGTCTCAGCACCGTTTATTGAAGAAACTATCCTTTTCCCATTTTAATGGGTCTGCTAGCTTTGTTAAAAGTCAAGTGGCCATCTCATTGTGGTTTTGATTTGTATTTCCCTGATGATGAGTGATGTTGAGCATTTTTTCATTTGTCTGTTGGCCATTTGTATGTCTTCTTTAGAGAAATGTCTATTCATGCCTTCTGCCCCTTTCTTAACTGGATTATTAATTTTTTGGGTGTTGAGCTTGATAAGTTCTTTATAGATTTTGAATACTAACCCTTTATCAGATATGTCATTTGCAAATGTCTTCTCCCATTCCACTGGTTGCCTTTTAGTTTTGTTGATTGTTTCTTTTGCTGTGCATAAGCTTTTTATCTTGAACCACCTAATACCTGTCAGAATGGCTAAAATTAAAAACTCAGGAAACAACGGATGTTGGTGAGGATGAAAAGAAAGAGGAACCCTCTCACACTGTTGGTGGGAATGCAAACTGGTGCAGCCACTCTGGAAAACAATATGGAGTTTCCTCAAAAAGTTAAAAATAGAACTACCCTACATCCCAGCAATTACACTATTAGGTATTTATCCAAAGGATACAAACATTCTGATTTGAAGGGGTACATGTGCCCCAATGTTTACAGCAGCACTATCAACAATAGCCAAATTACAGAAAGAGCCCAAATGTGTCCACCGACTGATGGATGGATAAAGAAGATGTGTTATATATATATAATATATATATATATAACATATATATATAGTATATATATAATGGAATATTTCTTAGCCATCAAAAAGAATGAAGTCTTGCAATTTGCAATGATGTGGATGGAACTAGAGATTGTAATCATGTGTATGAAAGGAGTCAGTCAGAGAAAGACAAATACCATATGATTTCATTCATATGTGGAATTTAAGAAACAAAACAGATGAACATAGTGAGTGGAAGGGAAGGAAAAATAAAATAAGATAAAAATAGAGAGGGAGGCAAACCATTAGAGACTCTTGACTACAGAGAACAGGCTGAGAGTTGCTGGAGGGGAGGTGGGGGTGGGCTAAATGGGTGATGGGCATTAAGGAGAACACTTGCTGTGATAAGCACTAGGTGTTATATGTAAGTGATAAATCACTAAATTCTATTCCTGAAACTAATACTACACTATATGGTAACTAACTTGAATTTAAATAAAATATTGAAAGGAAAAAAAAAAAGTAAATTGGCCGAAGATGTATGGATTTATTCTGGACTCTTTATTTGATCTTATTGATCTGTATATCTATCTTATGCCACTGTTTCAATTATTGTAGTTTTGTAGCAAATTTTTAAACGAAGGAGTGTCAGTCCTCCAACTTTGGTCTTCCGCAAGATTTTTTTTTTTTTTTTTTTTTTTTGCTATTTGGGTCATTGCAACTGTATGTGAATTTTAGGGTCAGCTTTTTCATCTATGCAAAAAAAAAAAAAAAGGTTGCTGGGATTTTGATAGGAATTATATCGAACCTGTAGATCACTCTGGGAAACATTGCCATCTTAACAATTTTAAGTCCTCCAATGTGAATGGCATGTCTTTCCATTTATTTACATTTTCTAGAATTTCTTTCAGCCATGTTTTGTTCAGTGTATAAATGTTAAGGCTCCCAGGTAAGTTTACTTTATTCTTTTTGAGGCTACTATAAATAGAATTTTTTTTTAAATTTCCTTTTCAGATTGCTCATTGCTAGTGTATAGAAATACCACTGATCTTTTTTTTAGCTGATCATACAACCTTGTTGAGTTCATCTATTAACTCTAATATCTTTTGTGGATTTTAAAGGATTTTCTGTATATAAAATCATGTCATCTGTGAATAGAGATTAGTTTCACTTCTTCCTTTCCAATTTGGATGCCTTTTATTTCTTTTTTCTTGCCTAAGTATTCTGGCTAGCACTTCTAGTTCAGTGTTGAATAGAAGTGGGAAAAGCAGACAGCCTCGTCTTCTTCCTGTTCTTTTTTTTTTTTTAAGATTTTTTTTCTTTGTTTATTTGAATTAGAGAGAGAGCAAGCATGAGCAGGGGAAGGGGCAGTGGGAGAGGGAGAAGCAGGCTTCCTGCTGCACAGGGAGCCCAATGTGGGGCTGGATGTGGGGCTTGATCCCAGGACCCCGGGACCCATAACCATATCCAAAGGCAGACACTTAATTAGCTGAGCCACCCAGGCATCCCTTTTCTTCCTGTACTGAGAGGAAAAGCTTTCAGTCTTTTACCATAGAGTATGATGTGGGATTTTCATAAATTAAACATGTTCATTTATTTTCCTCTACTCCTCTCTGTTTGCTTTCCATGTTTTATTCAGTTTGATTTTGCCCAACTTAACCTCATCTTGTTATCCCGATGTTTGAACCTGTTGAGGGCCTCTGCGAGGGACTGGGGAAGGAGCTAAAGCTATGAACATCCTCAAAACTCATCAGGGAGTCAGGTTTATTTGTGTGCAGTTTCTTCTCTGTGCAAACTATGAATTATTAACAAATGTATAATTATCTGAGCACCACAAATATAACTTCAAGGATTTATTATCAATAAAAGGACTGGTAAGTGCAAGAAAAAATAAAAGGAAAAGAGGACAAAGGATAGAGAGCTGTCTACTACAACTGGTATTCACTTAGTAATTTTTTCCATATTTCAGTGACCTACTTATGGATTTATCAAATAAATGCTATACCCCCTAAAGGCAAGAACAGTAACTTTTATTATTTTTTTTCTCTATTTTTCTCTACCTTACCCCAAAATTACACATACACTTGCTCACACAGATGACAATCTGAGGAGTGTGGCAACTTTCCGATTTACATGACTTCAGTGTCTAACATAATCGCTTCAGAATCTGGGTCCTCCTTTCCCTTAAAACATGATGAAAAAATATGAGATAGTCTTGGTGTGTAGAACTTACCTGTCACATTAATGGTTATTGAATGGCTTTCAACAAGTCCAGATGAAAAATTCGCAGAACAGCGGTATGACCCGGTGTCATCAGGCAGCATGTGTTTAAAGTGTAGAATAAAAACTGAAATATCCTCCTTTTCATCCCAATTTGTATATGTATGATGTTTATACCCAAGAGATACACAGATTTTTCCTTCAAGCTTGCACCAGATCACATTAGGTCTGTCAGTACAGTATTTCACAGGGCATTTCAGATCAAGTGAATTCCCTGCTGAGACCGTGTATATGGAATATCTCTTTACATACAGTTGTTCTCTACATGATTTTTCCCCTGAAAGACAAAAAGAAAATTAAAATCAAATATGCTCTAGAAAGACCAGATATTTGCCACTCAACAATTTCTGCCAAAGATTTTATAATTTTATAATTTTCCCAGATAACATTTTTCTTTTTTTTTTTTTTAAAGATTTTATTTATTTATTTGACAGAGAGATTGAGAGAGAGAGCACATAAGCAGGGGGAGAGGGAGAAGCAGACTCCCACCAAGCAGGGTGTCCGATGTGGGGCTCAATCTCAGGACCCTGGGATCATGACCTAAGCTGAAGGCAGAAACTTAACCAACTGAGCCACCCAGATGGCCCCTCCCAGATAACATTTTTTGGTATATTAACCCTTAGCAGAGTGTCTGGTACATAGTAGGCACATAACAAGTATTTGTTGAAAAAAAAAATTTCCTGGGGCACCTGGGTGGCTCTGTCAGTTAAGCGTCTGCCTTCGGCTCAGGTCATGATCCCAGGGTCCTGGGATCGAGCTCCCCATCGGGCTCTCTGCTTGGGCGGAAGCCTGCTTCTCCCTCTCCCACTCCCCCTGCTTGTGCTCCCTCTCTGGCTGTCTCTCTCTCTGTCAAATAAATAAATAAAATCTTTAAAAAAAAAATTCCTCAATTGTTAAATAATTTCCTTAGTTGCCAAAATATTACTGATACCTTTATTATTATAAATGTTATTTTATTTTATTATTTTGTACTACTCCAACAGTAGCAAATAATAACAACAATTTCTGGTCGATAATTTATTATATTCCAGGGGCTGTGCAAAACACATTAAATAGGGACGCTTGGGTGGCTCAGTAGGTTAAGTGTCTGCCTTCGGCTTGGGTTGTGATCCTGGGATCCTGGGATCCAGCCCCACATCAGCTCCTTGTTTAGCAGGGAGACTGCTTCTCTCTCTCTCTTTGCCCGCCCCTTACTATCTCTCTCTCTCTTTCAAATAAATAAAT
This sequence comes from Potos flavus, assembly GCA_028534135.1. NCBI lineage: Eukaryota > Metazoa > Chordata > Mammalia > Carnivora > Procyonidae > Potos > Potos flavus. The sequence continues at coordinate 140,945,458 of CM052898.1, read as the reverse complement.
AAAATCCTTAAAAAACCACATTAAATATTCTAACTTATTTAATCTTTACAACAAAAAAATATATTATTATGACACCTATCTTACAGAGGTAGTAAAACATTTGCCTAAAGTTATATGCTAGTAATTAGGGGAATCAAGACTCAAACTCATACTAGAGTCCATTACTCTGTAATTCATTTACCATTACTCTGTTATTGTTTCTTGAGAAGTAGTAACACTTTCTATTACTAGCTTTGATATATTCTAATAAGTGGGAGAGAGGAACTTTTGCAGACAACTATTTCCCTATTATACTTGGCATTAGAAATTTTTGTTACTTGTTTTTCAGAGGCTGTAGTGCTGCCTTGCAAATTTTTTCCATGACTTTTTCTATGTACAGCACATGCAACTCAAGATCATTATTGAAAGATAGGATGTTCTGACATAATATGAATGTTTTGTCTTCCAAAGTGGGAGGAGGAACAGTGATGCACTTCTTTTGGAAGTTCTGCCTTTTGGCCTAACATACAGGAAGTTGCCTCCCTTTGTTTTGGAGGGGAGAGCTTTTTCCTGGAAACAGATTTTCTGTTATCTTCTATGAACCTTCTGTTAGTAATCACCAGTTGCATATAAATCTGCAGCCAAAAAAAAAACTTTTAAATTATCTATTACTATTGAATAAGTTCTATTACCCTTAACTTACTATGAAGGTATTTTCCTGGAAACCTCAACATCTAAGATGTAACTGAGAACCAAGATACATGAAGTATTCCCTAAACAAGCAAAATAGATATCGCAAGAACCCAAACTCATCTCACTTTATACATAATCCTTATAATTCTGTTATCATTTCCTAATCAGGTTAGAGGGCATAATTGTGTTATATTACAGAGTAATAACTATATTCATAATGAGAAGACTGAATCAACAGCAAAACTTTCAATTAGGCTTAATATATCCATTTTTTGAAACAAAGAAGAGTTCAATCCATATTACAAAGAATTTCATGAGAAATGGTCACATCAAAAAACATTTTGGCTTCTAAAGGGGCAAACTTCAGTTACTCAGAATATATATTTATGTGGAAGTATTCATTTTTGGAGAATTGTTGGATTATATTGTCCCTTTGGAGACTTATGCACATGAGCAAGAAAAATGGCACCAATTTATGACAACCACTTAATTTTTTTGCATCAGTTACATCATAAGTGTATATAAGTCATATTCTACTACTGAATGGACTCCTTGTTCTGGTACAACAAAATAACCACAATCAGCCAGATTCCTTTTAGTTAAGAATGCGATAGTGGTTCATACCTTTTTATTTTTCCATTAGAGCTAAGGTCTTGAGAGTGTTTTCTCTTTAAGTTCCCTTCCCTACATCCTTATGTTTTTTTCTTTTTTTTTTTTCTTGACTCTGTCTTTCCCCGCTTTGAATTCTCTCTCAGCAATATATCCAATACATCCCCTTCATTAATTTCTTTCATTCATCTCCAGGTGTTCTTCTGGACAGAAGTACTGTCTCATATCAGCATAACTGAAAGGATAGCCTAAACTAGTTTTTAAGGATAAAGCAGGCTAAGGGCAACTCGGACGTTGAGGCGGAGGACAGCTTTTGGCCCTGCCTTGCACATACTGCTCTACTTAGCTGAATGTTCCACTTTATTTCTGCACTCTTGCCAACATAAATATTCTCATTTTTAGCCATTTCCTAACCTCCAAAAAACCTTTCAGTATAATTTCTGCTCGCATCTCATCAACCTCCGTTCAGAAACCTGATTGAGTTTCCAGGAACCAGACTGAGAACTGTGAACTTTCAGAAACTTGTGAATATTTATATATTTATAAATACATTGAAACCTCAAACAAGTTCACTTTAAGACTTACTAATTCAATTGCTTCCAAAAATTCAAAATAAAAATGAAAGCAAACTAAAAGTCAAGTTATAAGGATGAAGTTTTCAAAAACTTGAAGAGAAAGGGTAAGATAATTTACCAAAAGGAAGTGCCTAACAGTATAACACCTGGATGTGGTTAGACTAGCAACAAGAAAGCGAAGAGGCCAGAGGCAGAAAAGCCAAGTGAAACTCACATTTCCAGAACTCCATTCCTCCCCCTAAAGTTAATAAACTACCTCAGCCTCCTAACTTCCCTTTTCATGTACCTGGATCTGGATAAGTCAGTCAAGAGTTTATGGAGACTAGAATTCAGTGCCAACATTGTGGAAAACAACAAGATGGTTGTAGAAAAAGCCTTCGTGCCCTCAAGGAGCTTAGCATTTAAATGATGAGACGAGATTAACTAACATAGCCACTTTCCCAGAATAAATTTACTATCTACCATGCTTTTTATCTTCAAATTTATCTGAGCTGAAACTAAGGCTCAAAGGGACCCTGTATGTCCTTGTATGTTAGTTGGTAGGGGGTATAGAAATAAATAAGACACGGTGTCTTCCTTCAAGGGGCTTGCCTTCTAAGGGGAAACAAAGACGCTTGACAGATGGGAGAATGAAATAACACTATAAAGAGGTGCAAACTTTGGGTGTGCAGAGGATACTCTCAGCTGGGACTATTGGTACAAAGCTTAATGAACCGTAGTGAATGAGTAGCCCTTTGATAATCAGAGCAGTGAAAGGCACAGGGAGGGTATTCTAAGACTGAGGACAGGGAAGAGCAAAGGCGAAGAAGCCAGGAATCTCATGGCAGATTCAGGGAATTGATATACACTTGGATTACGGATTGCTCACATAGTGACCTGGAGACCACAGGTTGATTCAGAATAAATGAAGTAAGCATTAGTTGAGCCGCGTCTAAACTCTGCTTATTCACCATGAGAAAATACAGAGCCTGATTTTTTTGGGATAATTATAAAAGTCATGTAAATACCTCAAAACTAGAATAACCATTCAACCATGGTTGCTCAAATACTCTCAAATACTAATATATTCTGAGATGTTAAGATAGCCACACAGTCTCACTGGACCTCAATCTCTGTAAAACAGGATGAAAATAAGAAAATTCTCACCCACCATTCTCCCCTACGCAAACGCATCCACAAATTCACCTCCCTCAGTGTGTGACTGACAAGATAAAACGAGCTCTAAGTCTGTGTTGCCTTTCCATTTAGCCATTGGGCTGTCACCCAATGCTAGGAGCACAAGTGAACATCCCTTTGGGTCCCAGCCTATGTGGCTATGTGTGTGGGGGGGGTGTACAGAGCAGGGGTAGGAGAGGAGGAGAGCTAGCTGATGGTCCTGACTGCATCATTGACTCCCAGTGGTGTTATGGAAACATCGCTGGGGTTCCTGCGTATTCTTATCAGCAAGGTGAGGCTCACTGGCTGTTACATTGGCTGGCACAGGGAATTTTCTTGAATGGAGGAATGAATAGATGAACGCAGGCTTGCCAACAGGCATTAAAAGCCATCAGGAGGACTCTCTCTTTGTTCAAAGAGGGTATTTACATTTCCCATCCCCCTGAGACTCACACGGATGTTTGTAACGCAGGAATGCTACACAGACCTAAATGGCACAAGTCTAATTCTCCATCGGACAGCCATGTTGACCCTTTGCTCCTTGTCCTGAATTATGTACGGTTATTTCATGACATTCAAAAGCTGTCCCCAAGGGGTTTGTCTTGTCAAAAAAGCATTTTCTGAAGAGAGGTGAGGAACACAGTTGCTCTTGGATGGGATGTATCAGCCAATGTTGGTTGTTCCTGCTGTTATTCTCAAACATTCATAGCTAATGGTGGGGAATTTTCAATGTCAAAAATAACTCAAATGAACATATGCAGTGAAAGGATGAAACCTCTACCATCCTCTGGTTTTCGTATGATGAAGTATCCCTTTTTAAGTCACTAGAGGTTTCAGGAGACTTACAGGTTGGGTTTTTTGTTTTTTTTTGTTTTTTTAAGATTTTATTTATTTATTCGAGAGGGAGTGTGATCTTGAGCAGGGCATAGGGCAGAAGGAGAAGCAGGCTACCCGCTGAGCAGGGAGCCCAATGCAGAGCTCAATCCCCGGACTCCAGGATCATAACCTAAGCCGAAAGCAGACGCTTAACTGACTGGGTCGCCCAGGTGCCGTGGAAGACTTACGTTTCAAAAATCTTTATGATTTTTGAAGGTATGGTATGCCACGACCAGGGCATACCTAGCATATTTGATGCCCAGAGTGCACCATTTCTAACAACCCCCTCCTATATGGAAAAATGTTTTCAGAGATTATGAGTTGAAATGAACAATAAAATGTCCAGAAAAGAAATACAGACAGTGAATATTTCCTTTCATTGAACTTCATACATAAAACCATGGAAGTTAAAAAAATATTTTTAAAATATTAGAATCAAAAAAAGGTAAAATGCACCAAATTATTTATTTAATAGTTTTGTAACTACTTAAACAGTGTGAACTTTGATCCTTTAGTTATAGTCTGATGTAGTAGTCTACATAACTAATTTTCCAGTAGCTAATAAAGGAATTTTATTAAAACCGAAATTCTAAAAAAAATAAAAAAATAAAAACAAAACAAAACAAAACAAATTCTGCAAAAGATACAATTTAGGCAATTACCGAATTATACTATGAATGTGAAGTTTTATTTTGATTCATTCTTCAATTTTAAAACAACACTTTAAGGAGAAGAACACATTTCAGTTGTATAAATATTATCCAATAAAATGTGAAGTTTTAAACTTCAAAACTAAAGTTTATACCTGAAAACAAACTGCACCGCACAGTTTGTACTGCTTCACTTTTCGATTTTAAACAAACAAATATCCAAAGTGGTTGTATAGAATGAAAGCAATGAAATGGCTCACATTCTGTTTCTTTGGCTCCAGAGTCACTGTGGTAGTGTTATTTATTTAAAATCTACTGCTGAAATGAAGGAATATGTAGGGGCACAGGGATCAGAGACGCAACTGCCTGGAGCAAGGTCAGGTGATACTGGACATTATAAACTAACTCATGGGGGCGCCTGGGTGGCTCAGTGGGTTAAAGCCTCTGCCTTCTGCTCAGGTCTGATCTCAGGGTCCTGGGATCGAGCCCCACATTGGGCTCCCTGCTCAGCGGAGAGCCTGCTTCCCCCTCTCTCTCTCTGCCTGCCTCTCTGCCTACTTGTGATCTCTCTCTCTGTCAAATAAATAAATAAATAAAATCTTAAAAAAAAAACCAAACTCATGAAATGAACACATGAATCTGTGTGTGTGTCCAGGGTCAATTCTGTAACTGGAAGTTCTCTGAGTTAGCGTTCATGTAGAATACAATGCTTATCAAGGGGGAAGTACTAAAAATGTGCTAATTTGAAACGTTCATACATATCATTAAAACCTAGGAATAACTATAGTAATTATTTAGAATTTAGAGTGAAAATATTTTTGAGGGGAGTATTTTATCACTGATATTATTCAGAATTGCTAGTACATGGTGATAATTAAGAGTAGCTTTATTTGTTTTAAAATTCTGCACAGATAATGTATCCCCTTCTTGCCCAGACCCGCAGTTGTGGCCATCATCCTGTCTATAGCTACTTAGTAATGTGCCAGTTTCTAGTGCAAGGGGAATGCAAAAGGAGACTTCCATTGCTCTTCAATTTTCCTTTCAGATTTTTCCTTTTTATTTTTTTTTTAATCCTGAACAAGATACAATCCCTCAGAGCTTTCAAATTTCTAAGAGGGAGAGAGCCCTCTGGCTGGGTCAGTCAGGAAATGCTCCAAAGAGGAAACCCAAGCTCACCCTGGGGCAAATCTTGTGCACTTTCTATTATCACAATACGATACTATCACCTACCTATGGCCAGAACCTGGAAACCCTCTTGGTTTCTTTCCTCTTTCCTGCCCCATTCTATCAGTCATCAAATTAAGTTGATTGAGCATCCAAAATGTCTTGCCAATTTGCTTCTATAAAACTGCCTTAATTTGGGTCTTATTTCATGTGGATTATTATCACAGCCCACCAACTGGTCTTCTACATTCCAAACTTGGCCTTGCTCCCCTGCCCCCATCGCATTTATTCTCCACATCACTATCACAGTTTGCATTCTCAAAATGAAAATCCAATAGAAGGATTTTGTACCTTAAACCCTTCAGAGACTCTTCAATGCCTGCAGGAAATGTCCAGACTCCATCGAATGAAATTTAACCCTTACCTCCTTTTGCAAACTCACCTCGCCCCCATCCTCCAGCAACCCAAGTCCATTGGACATCCCCCACTCAGTGAATGTCCCATGCTGTTCTGTGTGACATGCAGCATTTCTTTATAATTAAATATGTGTTTATGCATCTGTCTTCCTACCAGGTTCACGACTTTCTTAATGAGATAGTACCTGTCTCTGCAGGAGGAGGTGGGCTTAGTATGGAAGGAAGAAGGCCTGAAGTAGCCTGAGACTGAACAATGAGAGCTCAGGAAGAGAAAAATTTCCTGTTCACAACTCTGACTAATGCTCTCTAAGCACTAAGGGAGCAGAGCAGACACATCTGAGCTATTACAAAGGTGGCCTACAGGGCACTGAGGTGAAGAATGTATGCATCTCAACATACCCCATAGTGGTTAAGTTATAACCACTAAAGAAAAACTAGACCTTGCAAGTATACAGTGTGGGAAGGCCTGATTTATGTCCACTGAGGGGTGATATTCAAAATATTTAACAAGTGATACTCTGTGGTCATCCAGACACCTGGATCAGCTAATCAGAAAGGCATGTCAGTCACGAAAACTCCACGGGCCAGTACCTTCCAGCTGAGCAACTGCAGATGTAAATACCGAGAGGAGGTAGATAATTTGTGAAACCTATTAGCTCTTAAAAAAAAAAAAAAGAGCTTTGTGATTATGAATCCTATGCAAAGTACAATTATTTCTAATTTTTAAAGACCATGCACCTTGAGTATAACTGTTACCACGAGGAAAATCCCCACTGAGATTCACTCTTGCTCCATTGAAAAATTATTACACAGGCATGGAAAGTTCAAACCGATTACATTTACTGAAAGAAATGAATGACTGTAATGAATGCGGACTGCCTTGATTTGAGCTATGAAGGAGTTAAACATAAAAGTATCAGTAAATAATTTTTGAAAACCACAATGACCATGAAAGATATAATACATTGATAACTTTCTGCGGTGTGAAGCAGGATTTTAGCTTCCGTCAGAAGATATTGTGATAGACAAACACAGAAAAAACCCCCAAAATTAGATACATGGTGAGGAGGCTACAGAAGGAGGGAAGTCTTCAGACTTAGGAGGAAAACAAGTCTCCCAAGGAGTCCAGTGGTACAATTTGCCTTTTGAGGGCCAGAGTGGTGGACGGTGGGGGAGATCTGATGACCCCCAAGGAAGGGAAGCAAGTGCCTGTTCTCTGGCAAGTTGGTATGGGTTCAGGGGTCCACTGAGGCAGTGGGTTGAACAAAGTCAAGGCCAGTTCATGCACAGCAATGGCAGCCATGGAATCACACATCAGAGGTTTTTGGAAGGTTCCTGGACACCTTAAGGAATCACATGCACAGCATCAGAAAGCCCATGTGGCACACTTCTCATCATAAGCTAGCTGGCATAGACTCCGGAAATCAGAAATGTGGTGACATGAGATGAAGGTGGTGGACATACAGACACCACTAATTTAATGTATTATGTAGTGTGGATTAAGCTTACCACTTTAACTCTGTGGTAAACCATCCTACTACATAAGTAAGATATCCCCAGAGGTGCTAGGAATATCTGGGAAACTTGATGTATGTATGCAAGGTTAAAACAGAGCTTCTATTATAAAGAGTGACCATCGGTAAGCTAAGCCAAACCCTGTGTCATGATCTTAGGGGTACAATAAAAACTGAGAGCTTCAGTCCTCACCATAACATATATCTACCTAAGAAACAACATGCAGTGTAACATGGATCAAAGACGTAGACATAGTATGAAATAATTGTTCAGGTTTTTCTTGTTCTCTGTGGATATTGTCTGGTATTGGTCTTTAGGCGGGGATAGGCATCTCTTCCCTGTCTAAACACACACATGCAAACATGTACACAAAGAGAGAAAGAGGGAGAGAGAGAGAGAGACTCACATTAACGTAAAGTTTCTTTAGCAAAAACGGAACTGGAAAATATTAAAGAATTAACTTCACAACAAGAACGTACATAGTATGAATCCAAATTCATTCCCGTTGCTTAAAAGGACAAGAAATGAGAAAATTGAGAGAATTTTCACAATCATTTCTATTACCATTTCCTCCTTAAAAATCTCATTATACTGGTATGTGAAAACTTTCTTTAAGTTTGCTTTCATGTGGTATTTATTTAGCACATCGAAGCAATTTCTTCTAGGGCTAGGATTTCTCATTCTGTGATATGACTATTTGGGGGAAAATTTGAAGACTTTCTTTTCAATCTCGTTTTATTGAGCAATGTAAGACTTTAAGCCATCTCTTGGTTTTGCCTAGTTTGGGATAAGTCTAAAATTATTTTGTCTTGAAATAGTCATTTTAGTATTTTTCATAACTTTGTCTAACAGTCAGCAAAGCTTACAAAGTACCTGTGCCATTTCATCTCCTTGAGATATTAAAAGACGACCCACAGGGAGCATCAGCGGTCATCAGGTCAGACAACACATGGGTAGCATAAGTCACATTTGGGAAATCACCTCCAAAATCACTGCTTCACATTCACTGTCACATGTTCATAAGCACACAGCACCTCACCTTATCAAAGTGCTGCAGACCCACCCTAGATCCTCCTGATGGGAGGAAGATAGGGACGTAACTAACATTTTTGAGTTCTTATTATGGGCTTTTCACTCTTAGGTACCATACATATATCGTTTTCATTTGAATCTTAAACTCTTATCAGGTACTTATAGTTATCATCTTAACTTTTAAGCTGGAGAAACCAAGTATTACAGAAACTAAGCCACTTGCTGAAGACAACCAGCTCGTGGGAGTCTGAGCTAGGACCAGGACTTGTGCCCAGGCCTGGCTAACTCCAAAGCAAATTATATGCCAGGGTACTTGTGGAAGTAAATGAGAACACATAGGAAGAGTTCTTAGCATTATGCTTGGCTTGTAATAGACAACAAAAAAATACCGGGTATTATTTTTTCTTAGGATGAATTTAGGGAAGTGACGCAGTAGTTGAGCAAAGCCTGCAGGTGGCAGAGACAAAACGGCCACCAGAAGGTCTGCCTCAAGTGCCTCTGCACTGAGCAGTTATTCCCAACTGAGTCAAGGCTCAGCAGTGATGCAAAATGCCTGGCATATACATTGGGCAAACAAGTATAATAGACACAGAAAAGGCAATATATCCCATAGGAAAATGTCCTTTTGTATGATACATGAAATCCTACAAAATTATACTAACCAAGAGCCCCCCCTGGGTAGCTCAGTCAGTTAAGTATCTGACTCTCGATTTTGGCTCAGGTCATGATCTAAGGGTCATGGATGGAGCCCTGTGTTGGGCTAAGCACTGGGCATAGAACCTGCTTAAGATTCCTCCCTTTCTCCCTACCCCCTCTAAAAACTAATAATAAAAATTAAAAAAAAAAATTATACTAACAAGCAAGGCCAGCCTTGGTCAAAAGTGGGAAGTAAAAATACCTTTGCCTTTGGATACTTTTCCAAGCTTTGTCTCAGTACTTCTCCATTACATCTCTACTAAGTGACAAATGTCCCCTTGTGGTTCTACCCTACTGGTCACTGACTTTGTCTGTCCAGCCAAAGGATTCACATGTGTTCCATTTCTGCAGAGTTCTGCCCACCCCATTCGACAAGAATGAGTATCTAGTGGAGTGTTAGCCAATTCTGCAATCCTCTCTGTGGAATAGCAAACGTTTTTAGCCAGTTTAGTGCGCCCCAAAGAACAATGACTCATACTGACAATTTAGACAATAGTTCCAGAAGTCTTTGACTGCCTGCTCCTGAGATACCCTGTCCTTCAGAAATGCTAGGCCCTCCACCTTGATCACAGTGCCTTCTGGAAGAAAAGTAGTGCAGAAGAAGCCTACAGCATACCTTTAGAAGCCGTGGCCAATAGCATCAAAGAGAGCCTTTGTCATTGTATCAGAAATCAACATATGTATTTCTAAATATTGCCTTCAGTGATAATGTGGTTACTTGGGACGCTCAGGGTAAGCACGGGTTCTGTGTTGCTGTAAAGACACAGGGAAAGTCCACCTCTACTTCTTTCCCAGGTACTACCTCCCCTTCTTAATGCACTCTACCACAGAAATCACACTGAGATTCACCAGAGTTTTCAAAGCCCTAGAAGATACTTAACAATATTCATGTGAGCAGAAACTGCCAATTGTCCCCCAATATTAATTCTCCTCTTCTAAATGGTAGAAGAAAATTAAATAGGGCCACAGCCACCCAGCTAGAACCTAAGTGCCCCAGCCTGCCTTATAACCGCTTCTGGACAATGAGCTGTTTATGACATATTGAGTTCCAGGTTGTGTTCACAAGATAAATATGGCTAACAGGAAGGAGAAAAAGAGAAGTTAGCTCTACCAGCTAAACCTGGAGTTTCCCTATGACTGGCCCAGATAGCCGTTCCAACACTCTCCTGGACTCTGTTCAAAGTGAACCTCAAATTAGACAAGTTTAGATTCTGAGCATTCGAGAATGATACCCCTGCACATGCATGCACAGGCACTCGGTAATTGCTTCCGTAGAGGTAAGCACATAAATCAGAGGCCATGCCCAGGAGAGGATAGATGGGTAAGACTGAGCTTATTTTGAGGTAATGGAATGGAGACTATTAGAAAAGTGAAGCAAAATGCATGCGATAGAAGAGCTCACAAAGACAATATCACTGAAGTCATGTGACGACTAAAGCCTTGTTATTTCTTGGTAACTGTGGATGATTGTAGATAATGATATCAAGAGTTGTTTATAGACTACTTTTATCAACCCCAAACAAGAGATAGCCTCCCAATCCTCCTTGAAGGGCACTATCAAGCTAATTAAATTTTGGACTAAAAGAAAAAAAAATTACTAGCTGAAGTTACACAGCACTTAATGATGCATCAAGTAAGTCATAGGAAATCCTCAAGATATAAAGGTTAAAATTAATGTGTTCTAAGTGTTGTATAGAATTAATTCGCTTACTACAGCAACCCCGTAAGATCAGTGTCAATGTTGTCCCCCATTGTTTAGATGAGGAAACAGAATCAGAGAGGTTACAGTCACAGTAAATGGCAGAGATGGGACAGTAATCCAGGCTGTCTGGTTCTCGAGTCCCTGATCCTAACCTTTCCAAGAAACACAGCAAAAGATTGATTTAATTTGGCAACCTGATTATGAATGCCTATGAACACTTTTCCTTCAACAATTTGGAACTCTTAACTAAAGATGAAACTCACAAGTAATGAAAACTAAGTAGGAAAGCCCCAGCTAAGCAAGATAACCAGCATTTGACTTCAACACTTCATCAAAGGAAATTTTGATAGTGGGACAGAGGAAGCAACAATTAATTAAAGAGCTTCTCAGGGTTGGGAAAATATATTCAAGGCTCTTATCAGCACACAGGTTAATCTTTTCATGCCTTAATCCAGGAAGTCCTATAGCTGCAGAATATTTTCCTAGACATTTACGTAAAAGGTAATCATATTTTGTGGCAGGCATTTTTGTAATAACAATACACAGGCATTTGGCAGAAGAAGGAGTTCTAGCTCCAGCACACAAGGTAAGCGTTTCAATAGGAACAAGTAGCTAGAGCCATAGCAATAAGCCTGATAAAGACACTGTGTTATCAAACAGGAACTCCAAAAAATGATAGGTGCAGAGTACTTTCTGCCTTGTTTTTGCTCTGACCCAAAGATATGGCCAGTTCTCGGGGAAGGGACAGTCTGAGTGGGATGTGGGGTATGGATACATGGACCATACTGAACTATCACAATAAAGGAGAAAAAGAACACAGACAAGAGCCAAATGGAGACTCGGACCAAACTACTGTGTTCTTGATGGAGCCAAACCATAAGTGGCTGCTGGTACTAGATTAGGATTTTTTTTTTTTTTTTGTCACAATAAGTAGTGGTCAGTCAAAGATTTCCTACTGCCTTCATGTCAGATCATATTTAGTGCCAAGTGGTACCCAGACACCCAGACACTAACTGTTGTACTCCTGCCTGCTTGAAGAATGGAATCCTTGGTTGATCCTCAATTGAACAAGTGGTCCAAAGCCTGGCAGCTGGGAGCTGCTCCCTGGTGATGCTTCTCCACTTGCAGCCTAGTTCTTTTCAGTATGATCTGCCCATCTGTACATGAAAGGAAGGTGCTGACATCTTTATTCCTTTCATCAGGACGGAAATAAAAATCATAGTCAGATACCAAGTGGCAGAGTTCCCTCTAATTTTTTTTTTAAGAAACACAAAAAGCAACCAAGCATAATTTTATTATAAAGAAGGACCTTAAACAAGAAGTTTATAGAGAACATAACATTTTTTTTCCAACCTTATGATAGATGCAGCCTCATTCCTGGGAAGAGGCACACAGATCTCATATAGCTTTTCGGTGGAAGGAAAGAAATCCATAAAAATTAAAGAACAATTAAATTATAAATTAAAAAAATAAAAATTTCAGAATCTGAAACTGGGCCAGTGTAAAGAATTCAGTAATTTAGTAAATCACAGGAAATCCCCAAGATAAATAGGTTAAAATTAATGTGGTTTTAAGGAATGGAGTCATCAGCTCTGTCTGGGAGAACAATTCTCATCAAACATTTATCTCAACCTATATCTTAAATTTAATGCAAGTAATGCTTCAATCTACCAACTGCTTTACAGTAGACCTCGTTGGCACTTTGAGGCTTTCCATTTCATTTTCCAAATAATTTGATTCTCTACAGTTGGGATCAAATATATTGTGCTATGTATTTTATTCATTTTTTTATCTTTAAAAGCTCAACCATTTTAAATGATAAATTAGCACTTATTTCCCATCTAACTGAATTTTGTGGGGGTGCTTGGTGAAAATAATATTAGCAAAAACACCATTAACATTTATCACCTTTTATTATGTGCACTTGTTGTACCAGACACATCATCCATATATTATATTTATAGTCTTCATTATAGGCCCATATGTTAGGTACAATCATTATCTCTATCTTACAAATGAGGAGACTAAGGATAAGAGAGAATAAGAAACTCGACCAAGGTCACACAGTAAGTGGCAAGGCCAGTAAACAAACCCAGTCCTAACCCCCCAAGTCTAGCTTTGTAAACACATTGGGAGGGTAATAGAAGTTGTACTCCACTGTGATATAGCACTGAATATTCTTTTTTTTTTTAAGGTTTTATTTATTCATTTGACACAGAGAGAGAGTACAAACAGGGGAAGGGGCAGAGGCAGAGGGAGAAGCATACTCCCCTCTGAGCAGAGACACACACACATCGTGCCTCCGCCTCCCCTGCCCCCTGGGGCGCCCTGACTTGGGGCTCGACCCCAGGACCCTGGGATCATGACCTCAGCTGAAGGCAGAAACTTAACTGACTGAGCCACCTAGGCGCCCCAGCACTGAACATTCTTTTCCTCCATTTCACAGAGGAGAGTTTATGTGCTGTTCAAATTGGTATGAATTCTATTTAAGATATGACTCCAGTAATGGCTATGTGATTTTAGGCGTCTGATGGAAAATGAAAAACCCAGACAGCCATCTAAGCAGCTCACCAACGTAATACCAAATTACTCGCACATATAAAGAATACTGAGGTGCCTGGGAATTTTTATTGTGCACCTGGTTGTGTACCATCCTAGCATCACGAAGGCAAGTTCCAAACCAAGCAGTTCCGGAATTTAAGATGACATTCAGTAGGATTTCAGTCACCGTATTTTCTGATTTAAAACCACAGCACACAAACTGATAAGAGTATGTGTGTTTGTGGGAATAAGCAGGCAGGACATTTGAAATCAGACCTGAGACAATCAGGAACTTCTGCTAGTTGTTTACAGCCTTTCCAATATACGGACCCCTGTGTCCATGTAAGGGAGCAAATGAACTCACTAGAAGAAAGTAATTGCTTTTTTGCTCTCATAAAATCTTTGCAGAGATGGCCACACATCTATGTCGACCTCAAGGTGTTTTCTATGCCACATGACACCCAAGTAGGAACCATACTCTTTCAGCCTAATAGGAACAATGACAGAATGCTCCAATCTTCAATTTCTGAGCATTTGCTCACACGGTGTTCTCCAGGCACACACCTTACTGAGGCAAATAGGGCAACTCTGTTTAGTGACATTACTCAAGAGTAACCACAGAGACAGGTACAACCCCAGTTATCCAACTGAACACTACAGCACTCTACTTGACTTCATTTCAAAGAGACAAACTATTAATCATCAGGATGGCATCCAGAGCATTTTTGCTAGAAGTAGTAATAAATTTGTACCTTATTTATAACATCTGCCCAATTCTTTCCTTACCATCAGAACATGTTTTTAAGAAAATCAGCCAAGCCATGACTTGAAAACCATGTTCTTGTTTGGTTGATGTTCTAGAACCTGCTCAGTGAGCAAATCTCACTACATGGTTTCATCCACCATTATCCGCTTGACATAAAATAACACATCCTACTGACACGGCAAGCAAAAACATTCCCTCCACCACACCCTGGAAAATAAAACAAGAGATTATCTACGTAGATGCCTTACCGTTGATACTCCAGATGCCCAGATGTGGGATTAGGAAGAACACTGAACACAATTTCCCAATTCCAAGCATGCCAGGCAATGTCTTCATTTCCTGTGCATATCAGGGACAGAAGAACTTCACAAGTAGACTTCTTTTCCGCCCTTGAATTCTTCAGGATTGGACCAGGTTACCTACCTCAGCGACATCTGCGAAGTAAGTAGAGAAGAGCAAGGAGGTGGCAGAAGACAGTAGGAAGACCCTGAATCGTTTGTGAAACAAAGCGAACAGAAAGACGATATGGTACTCTATTCTGTGGTTTTTGCTTCTTGTCAAATCGGCTGTTCACTTTCAAACACTGATCTGCAAAGCAGCTCAGTCCTTAACTTCTCCTTCCGCTTTACCACCCTTTTTGCCCCACATTGAGGTTTTTCTCGTTCAAAGTTGAGTGACATGAAAAATCAAACTCTAAAGAAATCTATATTGTCGCAATCTTTAGGTTGAGATTTTAATCAAATTAAGGTCAGGGAATTCATGGTAAAAAGTACCTATGGTAAGTATGCCTTTCCCCCCTTTTCACGGCTTGAGATTATGAAACTTCTTTTATGTAGAAGGTTTTAGATTTTTCTTCCTAAACACCATGTCATGGCAAGATGAGAATGCTTATTGTGATTATACCAGTGATTTATCTGAGGTTATGGAGAATATGAGTGACAGGAAGCACTTCCTCAACAGATGAGGGAAGGGCAGGTGTCTTTAATCTGTAGATAAATATCAATGGAACAAGATCATTGTTACTATTAGCTACATTTCTCCCTCTAAATAATAAAGTTCCGAGCTAAATGACATCTTGAATATCAATTAAAGGAAACTTTCATTTTCAACGTTCTTCATGTGGTTATTATATGGATGAAACAGAAGAGAAGCAACAAAAGGAAGAAATGGAAAAGTTCAAGATCAGATAGCTCAGGGTCAAGGTGGGACTGTTTTCTCCAACGCCACTTGTAAAAATTAGCTGTGCTTCTAATTATACATACATATATACCTAAATACATACGTATACACACACACACACACACACACACATATATTTAAGATTTTTTTATTTATTTGAGAGAGAGAGTGAGAAAGAGAGAGCACGAGTGGGTGAGGGGCAGAGGGAGAAGCAGACTCCCTGCCAAGCAGGAAGCCCAATCTGGGGTTCAATCCTGGGACTCCGGTATCATGACCTGAGCCGACGGCAGACGCTTAACTGAGTGAGCCACCCAGGCACCCCTGTGCTTCTAATTATAGGAGCTAAATTCATCCATTTGAGATTCCAAATGAGAAATCTAGATTTGTGACATCTGTGGTCATTGACAGAAGCTGATTTTGTAAGTCTTTCTCCTGGAGGCTGGTGATTTTCTTCCAAGGCCAAACTTCAATGGTTTTAAGTACCTAAGTTTAAAAAAACAGTTATCATTGTATTTATTGATTCAGACAGACATTGTGTGATGGTTGGAGGCCCCAAGACGAATGATTTTAAAGAGCTCAGTGAATGAGTTACTATAATCTCCCTGTATCTGTCTTTATTGTTGGAACTGAAATATTCATGTATTTCAACCACCACAGTTTAACACAGAGTGACTGTACCTATCTTAGAACATCCATTACTTACCGAGTAAACATCCTGTGAAATATTTACCCAGCATTTACACAGCTTTCTTTCCCATGCTCAAGGTGGAATGCAAACTTCCTGTGGCAGCTGAGGCAAGGCTCATTATCCATTTAAAATGGTCCCAGAAGTCAAAAGTCATAAACCGTAGCCATGGATTTCAGGCTATTGTCCCAAACCAGAGACAAGTCATATACACTTTATTTCAGCATAAAACCTTTTTAATCTACTATTTTAAGGATTTTTTTTCATGTAAAAAAGTCCATGCTATTGAGATAAAATTTGGAAACAACCTTACGTAACATCTAGTGTATTTTTTAAATTGTCTATTTTATTACTTTTATCAGCATGACTGGCTCTTTATTTCTCCTCAGCTGGAGTCCTGAGAGGCCTGCTGTAGACAGAATCCTCCCTCAGAAACTGACTCCTGTCTTCATTCTAATAAAAAAAAAAAAAAAAAATTGAAAGAAGCCTGGCTCCAAAGTTTGTTAGCTCAGCTACAAGTCAATTTTGCTTTAAATTTCTACCTCATCTGGCAGTCACCTTTCTATTCTGAACCTTGTCCCATTATAATCATGTACTGTTTGATTTAAAAATTGTACTTTTCATTAAAACATGCAAATTTAAAGAATTTAGTACACTTTTAAAGAATTTAGTACATTTAAAAAAGTGATTGCTTTGTGTTTTAGAAATAGTTTTAAAAACATGAATCTATCTCCAATTTTATCATGAAAGACAAAAAGCAAAGTAGAATTGGGTTTCTTAAAATTCATTTCCGAACATCTTAGGAGCTACATACAGGGCAAATTCTTCAGTTCACTTACAGATTCAGTTGCTTTCATGAATCATGAGGCAACTGTACTTTCTCCATTATTTTTACATCAGAGGGGTCAGAGAAACAGCAAACACAAGACAGATGCAGGACCCTAGAGAGAGCTTACCACTGATACTAGACAACATCAGCCCAGAGGGATAAATTTGGTTTTAAAATTTTTAGCATCCCAAAAAACATTGCATAGCTTCTGCCACAAATATAGTCCAGTATTTAAAACTTTTTCCATTCTGAGGGTGGCTAAGGGGTAGGGGCGGGTAGGGATAGGGTGGCTGGGTTATGGACATGGGGGAGGGAATGTGCTGTGGTAAGTGCTGTGAAATGTGTAAGCCTGATGATTCACAGATGTGTACTCCGGGGCAAAAAATAATTATGTGTTAATAAAAAAAAACAAAACAAAAAATCTTTTTCCATTCTTCTGCTTGGTGTACTCTCCTCATCAATGTTCTTGATAGCAATGATTTCCAAATATCCTTGCACTTTAGAATCAGTCTGAGCACTTTTTATGCACTAGGTGGAATTCCTAGATCCCATCTATGTCCATTGAATGAGAATTTCACAGGATTGAGGTCACATATCCCTATTTTAAAGAAATCTCCCAAAGCGATTCTGATAGCTGACTTGAATGGATATTTGGAAACCAAGCATGAATTGGTGGGAGACATGGATTTTAAGTCACAAAAGACTTGCTACCAAATCTTTGCCACTTATTAGCTGTAGAATCTTTAATAAATTCCTGGATTCTTAGTCTGTAGTAGACACAGAGTTGTACCACTTGGGTGAACTTTCAAGGACAGATTTGCTCTTGGTTGTGGGGAATGCAGTTGGCAGACAACTTCCAGGTGTAAACTTCTTTAGTGACTGGCCGGCCAGGTTGAGACTTACCTTGTCCAAGGTCATGCTTTTCCATGACAGCCTGCATCCAGTGATGGAGCAAGAAAAATGTAATAAAGGCTGGCCATTTGGGGCTCCCAGGGGATGCTGATGGGCAATACTTGACCCAGAGCTCCAGGTTGTCAGCCAAGGTTATGTCAGGCCTATATCACAGTTGGACTTCTTCCTCTGTGCAATCATGCTTCTGCCTCCTTACTTTCACAGATGCTGACCACTAATCTATCTCATGTCTGTTTCCAGAGAGCCAAATCTATTCCACATCTCAATTTCCTGTTCTCTAGAACACAGATGGTAATAACATCTATCTGTTATGTTGGTGAACTGAGATAATGTATGCAAACTGATCAGTAAATTACACCTATAATTATTCTTGAAACAAGGTGGGCTTTAATTTGGACAAGATGGATACCAGGAAGCCCTATGTTCATAAGCCAAGAAATAATGATGGCGGGACAATTTGAATATGTTTATTTGCTAATGGGAGTCATTGTTGCATGGAGATTGAGACTGAATAAATGTGGTGACAAAGCTTTGATTAGTAAAGAAATGTAGCAGATTAAAGATGGTCTGAATTCCCCCTAAATTCACAAGGATGGATCAGCCATGCAGGGAGGCCTCAGTAGTAAAGGGTAGAAAGAATTAGAAGTCTTAGAAGGGCAGGAGATGTAAAGAAGGGCCCACATTGGGAAAGCGCTCTAAACATCCAAAAGACTGGAAGGGGTCAAAGCAGTGGTGCTGTCACATCAGGACTAGAGGGCTGGACAGGACACTCCCTGAAACTGAAATACAGAAAGAGATCAGTCATTGGCCCCACACTCCAAGATAGACAAAGAGACCAACTTGGTACTGAGCCCTTCCCCTTTGCTCCTTGAAGTGTCCCTTCGGTAAGAGGATTGGTTCAGTACTGTGAGGTGGATAGGGTTGACCCAAAACACGATATGAAATACGCTCAGCTACAAAACTTAGAAAACTAAAGATGCTTTGGGGAAAAATAAGTAAAAATGTATGTACAGAGAATGCCCAAGAATGCCCTTCTCCCCTTACTTCCCTACTGGCAGACTTGGAATGTATTCTGGATCTGTCATTTACTAGATGTGTGACCTTAGACAAGTTATTCAACCTTGAATCTAATACCTCCTTGAATCCTGTTAGTCTGTAAGGCAGGAAAAATAACACCTACCTGAAAGGTTGTTATAAGTATTCAATAAGGGACTTAAATAATACTATATATTGGAAGGTAGCATACATGAAACCACATACCACAGTGCCTGGCACAAAATTAGGATCCTTACAAATGCATTTTTCTCTCATACCTCCCCATTTTTTCTCATAGGCATCTCTCCTAATCTAATCCTTACATTTTCCATCCTGTTTTGGAGCCTGCATTTGGAGAAGCCAGTCTAACACATTCTGTACAAGGTAGGAAAGCATGAAAGCTAGTTCGTAAAAATAGCAGGATTAAGTTAGTCAATTTGGGAGAAACTGTAAAGATCAGCCAAATCGATGGAGAAAATAGTGAAAACACAGGCATAGAAAGGAGACAGAAACGTGGAAAATTCACATTCCTTCAAGTATAAACAGTGAAAGTAGCTAAGAGCATTGTGAGAATCAGACCCCCAAAAAGTGAAAAGCTTTTTCAGCACCGCACTGCACATACTCATTCACATTTGTCTTAGCGGCAGAGTCCTCTCCTTATTTATACGGCTTTTTGAGGAGAAAAAAACCCCATGTAGATGAAGTAAACAGTAATTTGAAGCAAAACACAATGGAGTTAGCTTTATTTTGGAGTAAGCTCAAAGAAATAAATTCGGGAGAAGTTTGTCCTGAAATGAAATATATACACACTTCATAACCAGGATGGCACCAGTCATGTCCAATGCTGGCTGCAGAGCTGGGACAGCTTTCTGGAGGCCCCAACTGTGCCAGTCATTGTAGTTGCTCAATAATTAGGAGAGCCAAAATGAGAGGTCCCAAGGAAGGGTTGCAGGAAGTCGGGGCAGAAGCAGGGAATACTTGAGGGCTCAGGGCGGCAAACTAGGTGCCATTCACCAACTGGTCCTGAAGTGCAGTATTCATATTGACTACCTTTTGGTCATTTATCCCTTTAATATCAATTAGAGTTGGTGTTAGTAAACCCAAATAACTATATAGTTGACCCTTGAACAACATAGGGGTTAGGAGTGTCAACCCCCTACACAGTCGAAAATCTGAATATATCTTTTGATGCTCCCAAAACTTAACTATTAATAGTGAGAGCCAGGAGAGGCCACTTTTTACTGCAATATTAATTTGCTGGCGAGAGTTGCTGCTCACACAGAGATGCCTAGCCTCACAGGGCATTTTAAGTGGATACTCCCAACACTCACTGCAATAGCAACAGAAGGTGGCTAGGAAATTATTACAGCACTACAGTATGTACTACAGTATGTTTCATTCAGTTACAATGTAATACTATGTCTTTATGCTTGTTTACATTTCTCTCAGCTGTGCTTGGCGCCATGTCCAGCCTTGTGAAGTGTGAGTTTTGCTAAGTTTTAACTTCATATGATAGATTTGTGTATATCTTATAGTAGTAAATAATAAACTAGACTAGAAGCTATGCATTCATGACATAACTTTTTCTTAATTTTTTTGATAGTTCTAGGCTATGGGGTTCATCTGCGAGTTTTTTCAAATTGTCACAAATCTCCCAAAACATTTTCCAATATATTTATTGAAAAAAAGAAAACCCACATGTAAGTGGACCTGCTCAGTTCAAACTCATGTTGTTCAAGGGTCAACTGTAACTCTAAATTGTCCAACATAATGGTTTGAAAGCCCAGGGAGGCACATTCTCCCCAGCCTTATGCAGATTTTTAGCTGTCTGCTCAGCTGCCTGGCAAGATTGCTCTTCCTGCCCTTATCATGGGCATTTCTCCAAATGATTTAGAAAAAAAATACACTCTAGTAACATATATTTAAATAGCTGAATAATATGCCATCTTATAGTTATAGGACTATTCAGCCATTTTCCTATTATAGGACATTTAGGTTTCTCCAATTTTTCACATAAAGATGAACACTTTTGCTCTGCTGCATTTTGGATGATTTCCCCAAAGTGGAATTACTGGGTTGAAGATACATTTTTTGTATTCTTTATATGTAGTGCTACATAACTTCAAAGACCAACATACATTCCTAAAGACAAATTATGAGATTTTCTAGATCTAGGTTAACTGCACCCTTTACCATTAAAAATGTCTTGTTATGATCATCATATTTTTAAAGTACAACATTTAATTTATTCTGGGGTTTCATATTTAATGAGGATGAACAGATTTTGGGGTGTTTTATCATATGTGAGTTGTCACTCATGTGCAAGTAACTGCTTGATTATCAAGATATTGGAGTCAGTGGCTTTTTTACTATTTTTAAATTTAATAATGCATATATTGACTGTATTAAACTCTTGTCACCTTGCCTGTTATATTTCAGGCAGATAGTCTGTTTTTGCCTTTTAACATTTTATTTTTTTTTTAATTTTATTTTTTCAGTGTTCCAAGATTCATTGTTCATGTACCACACCCAGTGCTCCATGCAATACATGCCCTCCTCAATACCCACCACCAGGCTCACCTAACACCCTACCCCCCTCCCCTCCAAAACCCTCAGTTTGTTTCTCAGAGTCCACAGTCTCTCATGTTTCATCTCCTTTTAACATTTTAATAGTAGCTTTTGATTTATAGAACTTGCCTTTTTAAAAGTAACCATATCTAATAATTTCTGTTGCTTTTAAATGAGGAAAAAACCTCTCCTGCATGATTTCTAAATCAAGATGTCTAGGCGACTATGGTAGGCTGAAAAACAGCCTCCCAAATATGTCCACCTCCTAAAACCTGGAACCCTGGACCCTCGGCTACCTTATATGGTGAAAGTTACTTTGCAGATTTGATTAAAGATCTCGAGATGGAGAGATTATCCTGGGTTATCCCCATGAGCTTGATATAATCATAATGATCCTTAGAGA
This sequence comes from Potos flavus, assembly GCA_028534135.1. Classification (NCBI taxonomy): domain Eukaryota; kingdom Metazoa; phylum Chordata; class Mammalia; order Carnivora; family Procyonidae; genus Potos; species Potos flavus. The sequence continues at coordinate 140,923,478 of CM052898.1, read as the reverse complement.
GATATGGGAGTCAGAGATGGAGAAGGCAATGTGACAACAGAAGCAGAGATTGAGAAGATGTGGCCACAGGCCAAGAAATGTCAGCCATCTGTAGAAGGTGCAAGAGACAAGGAAGGGATTCTCCCCTGGAGTCATCAGAAAGAATCGTCTTTGCTGATATCTTGATTTTAACCTTGTAAGACTCATTTCGGACTTCTGATCTCTGGAACTGTAAGAGAATAAATCTGTTTTGTTTTAAGCTACTGAATTTGTGGTTGTTACAGTGGCAGTAGAAAAGTAATGAGTGACATTATTTTGCTCTCCATCACACAAATTCCCAGTAAATATAAAAAAGTTTAATGTCTAGTAAATATTCTACATTAATACAAGAGAAAGCTTGCATCACTCTAGAACCTTCATGGAATTTCTTTTAGAAATAGTGTGATGTGGCTGAACTGTAAGAAGCTATGATATTTCCAAGCCTAATTATCTCCTATGCATCTCAGTGTACCCAATAACTATGGGGGACACCATCTTCCCTTGGAAAGGGAAGCTTTTTTAGGATTTTAAGATTTTTTTAGGATTGTTTTAGGATTACATCACTTCAATTCTGTATCAATTTGAATTAAGTTCAGCATATATAGTGGGAAAATCCAAAATTGTGACAGCTTAAATAAAATACAAGATTGTTGTTCACATGCAGAAGAGGTTTAGAGGTAAGCAGGATGGGGCTAACATCTTGGCTCCTCCTTCTCCAGTGACCATGTCTCCTTCTGTCTTTTTGCTTCACTTCTTAACTTTGACATCTGGGTCCATGGTCCAAGTTGGATGGTCTCAGCTCCAGTCATCATATCTGACTTGTAGGCTCAAAGAAGGAGGCAGAAAGTCAAAAGAGGCAGCTCATGGGGATGAGTGAGACCCTTTCTGGAAATCCAACACCAAACTTTCACCTACAACACACTAACCCCAACTTAATCATATGATCTCATCTTCCTGCAAGGGAGACTTGTAAATAGAATCTATCCAGGAAGGAAAAATGCCCAACTAAATTTCTAGGTTTCATTATTGAGAAAGACGGGCTGAAGCTGTCTCTACGACATCCACCACTTTGACCACCTAAATATCTATGAAGAACACACTCCCTTCTCCAAAAGGGACAATACCAATATCTCACCTTGCTATCTTGTCCAAGTCAAGACATTTGGAAAACACATGTCCTCCTCATCAGATTTGTATTTCTCATGGTTCCATGACCTATGACCTGAAAGGCAAGTTGTATGTTCCCAACATTCCCATATAGTGTCTTTAAAATTTTCCATGTGCAATTTTTGATTGTTGAGTGAAGTTGTTCCTTATAATAATAAGACATAAGGGAGTCCCACTTTTAAAAATACTCTGCCAAAATGAGGAACAAATATAGTATTCATAGCTTAAATTACTCTATGGATAGTAATCAATTCTAATTGAAAAATATTTGGCCCATTTTGATTAAAATAACATGTTTCTGCATTTTTTTTTCCTAGACCATGGTGCATCAGTGCTCCATATTATGTAGGAGTCTACTTTAAGCCAAGGGCAAAAGCATCAGTACGATTTCTTTTCAGTTTTTAGGAAAAAGACACACACACAGAAAAATTTATAAAGAAAATGAAGGTCAAGAGTGAGGGTTCCCTGCTAGAACAGTGGACAAATTCCTTGTTTAGTGAATCCGGTGCCCCAGCCTCTGCCTTCTGCAGTTTCTTCCTAGTCCCTGAAGATTAAGTTCCCTGGGAAGCAGACTCTGAGGTGGAGTTTAGGATACAGGAAATTTATTAGAGAATGCTCTAGAGATCCGTGAGTGTGGGGCCAGAGAAGAGAGCAGGACTAAGAAGAAGGAGCCCTGAGGATGTGATGCAGTCTCAGCAAAGGCCTCAGGCACCCAAGAGAGGTCTGGCACTGGTTCAGCCCCTTGGAATAGTTTGGTTAAGAAGACAGGGGCTTTATGTATCCTCATTGACCTATCATTGGAAATAAGCTATCTCTAGGAAAGGTCCTTTGGTGAAGTACTTCTCCTTATCAAATTCCAAGACAAGATTGGCAGTTGAGGACTCATAGCCAGGAACACTCTCAGTAGCTGAGAAATAAGTCCTTCAGTTCTTTTTCTTTCTTTTTTTTTTTTTTTTTTTAAGATTTTATTTATTTATTTCACAGACACAGATGGCAAGTAGGCAGAGAGGCAGGCAGAGAGAGAGGAGGAAGTAGGCTCCCCACTGAACAGAGAGCCTGATGCAGGGCTCGATCTCAGGACCCTGAGATCATAACCTGAGCCGAAGGCAGAGGCTTTAACCCATTGAGCCACCCAGGCACCCCAAGTACTTCAATTCTGAAGGGAATCTAGAAGTGCATCATAGCTTCCACCAACTGGTCCTTTTTCCATGAGTAGAAAGTACAGAAAGTTCCAATATACTTCCTATATAAGTTCCTTATACTCCCAATATACAGCCTCCCCCACCATCAACATCCTGTACCAGAGCAGTACATTTGTTACAATAGATGAACCAACCCTGACACATCATTACCACCAAAGCCCATAGTTAATATTAAAATTCACTCATTTTTGTATTTTCTATGGGTTTTGACACATGTATAATGACATTACAGTATCATGGAGACTGATTTTATTGCCCTAAAAATCACTGTGCTCTGCCTACTCATCCCTGCCCCTCTCCTCTCCACCCTCTTACAACTACCATAGCCATAGTTTTGCTTTTTCCATAATGTCATGTAGATGGAAACATACAGTGCATAGCCTTTTCAGATTGGCTTCTTTCACTTAATAGAATATGCATTTAAGATTCCTCTATGTTTTTCCATGAAAATGGAAATGATAGCTCATTTCTTTTTTAATCCCAAATAATATTCCATCGTCTGGATGTACCCATTTGTGTATCCATTCACCTACTGAAGGACATCTTGGCTACTTCCAAGTTTCCACAATGATGAATTAAGCTGCCTTAAGCATCTTTGTGTGGATTTTTGTGTGAACATAAGTTTTAAATTCCCTTGGGTAAATGCCACAGGCGAAATTTTTTTTACTCTGCAAGATTCCAAATTACTGAAGGTTTAGTCTACTTAAATTGCAGGCCACAAGCCCATGGCCTTTCTTAGCCAAGTGCTATTTCCTTCCACCTCCACCTTGAGTTGATCTGTATCTTGCAGGATTTTGCTGAAAGAAGCAGGAATCAGCACACTTACACTAATATTTTGAATTTTTCCTAACATTTTGGTTAATGTTACAGGCGTAGTTAGCACGGGTTCTGCCATACAAGGATTGTTTGACATATAACTTGGTTCACAAGCTCTCCAGTCTACAACATCTAAATCCTTACAATCTTTCTCCCTACTTCCTTTTTATAGCCAAAGCTACAGTTTGGTTGTGACACTCTCTGTGCACTGATAGAAATGACTATATTTCAGATAACAGAATTGTTTATAGCTAGTTTAATTAAAAAAGGATTCATTTTAAATTTCTTGAAGCACCAGAAAACCAACTTAGGTGTTACACAGTGAGAAGAAATACCAAAAAGACATATCTAGTTATCCAATAGGGTTGTTACAACAAAATCACACTGCTGCCCCTACAGTCAGTATCTGTGAATCCAGAGATTGGACCCTTCCCACTACTATTCTAGAAATGAAATAAAACAAATACCTCCATGATGATGCTTGTCAGAAAAGTCCCATGGCCGCTGCCTTGTGATGTTCACTTCCGTGTTCCAAGTGTGACATACAGAATCCTAACTATAGGAGGGTCTGGGGAATGTGGTCCTCAGCTTATCTGTCTCCAGAGTTACTGGAAGGTAGGATACAAAGGAGTTGGATTTATACAGAGGAATGGTTCTCACCAAGGAGTAATTTTGACTCTTCAGCATGAAGAGTCAGACATATCTGACAATGTCTGGATACATTTTTGGTTGTCACAGCTGGGGTGGGGGTAATAGCAGCATCTAGTGGATAGAGGCCAGAGATGCTGCTCAGCATCCTACAACGCACAGGACAGAACTCACAACAAAGAATTATCCAGGCCAAAATGTCAATGGTGTCAAGGTTGAGAAACTGGTGCAGAATGAACCAATCTGCAGTATCTGCCTCAAACTTCCTCCTCAGATTCATATTCCTGGGGGCAGTGGAGGACCTAGAAATCATATCCAGAGACTCAGAATGCAGGGTTTTAAACTAAGTACTGAAGAACCACACAATGATAATGTCTTTAAAAAAAAAAAAAAAAGGCTCTGTAACAAAGATAGGGACTATGCTTTGTGACCACCTGAGTTTCAGGCTTCCACCCCATTTCCCAAGGTTCCTGCATTACTATCTTAGAAATGAGGAAAATTTGTAATAAATATAAAACTCTCTTCTCCTTTGATTCAAACTTGACGAATTTGAACAAGTACCTACATCAGTCTCTCACCAAAGCCATTTCAAGTCCCATTTTAGATTGGGTTCCCCCTGAAGCAAAACCCAATTTGAGGACTCAAGCACAAACAGTTTATTTGGAGGTGTTCCCAACATAGTAGGGGAGTGAAGAAGACAGGAAAAAGAAGGAAACTAATAAGTGGTTTGTTTTCTAGCGAGTTACTGCTGTGAATAAGGTACTTAATCCTCACCTCTGGGAACCCTGAGAGTCAATACTGAAAGATGCCTCAGAGTCATCCCACTCAAGGACTAAAGAAGCTAGGGCATTTAACCATTTTATTAGATTCCTATTGCTCCTATAACAAACCTGGTAGCTTAAAATAACACGAATTTATTATTTTACAGTTCTGAAGGTCTGAAGTGCAAAATGGGTCATACTAATCCAAAATCAGGGTGACAGCAGGGTTGCACCTGGAGACTCTAGAAGAGAACCATTTCAGCTTCTAGACCCACTTGCATCCCTTGGCTGGTGTCCCCTTCCTCCATTTTAAAGCCATCTTCAAATTGCTCTCTGGCTGTGACTTCCTTCTTTTAGTTTTAAGGACTCATAAGACTGCACTCACATGGATAATCCAAGATAATCTTCCTTCTAAAGATCATGAACTTAGTCACACCTATAGAATAACTTTTGCCAGGTAAGGTAACATATTTGTAGATTTAGGGGATTGAGATGTGAACATCTTTAAGTGGGCCATTTTTCTATTATATTGCATCTGCTCTCATCAGTCATTAGCTGAAGACTTGTCCCAAGAGGGGCACTGGCATTTCTAGCCTGCTGCTCAGGTAAACCAAGCAGACTCTGATGGTCAGGGAAAGCCTATATGCAAAGGAGTATAGGTGCCAGCAATTGGAAGTTGGGCAGTATTCACCAAAACGGTGAGGGTGAGGGATATAGGTGGGGCTCAGACACCATCTGCTGCAATTCTTCTTGGATATAAGTCAATAATTAGAAAGCACAATCCTTTTATTAGTTTTTGTTTTGGTTTAAGAGGGAAAGAAAGGAAGGCAGAAATGGAGTTAGAGAGGATAAAACCCAGAGGATATCTATGTAAAGATAATGTTTACATATAAGAAAATATTCACATAAAGGTGGAGGAAAGACACAGATTCAAAAAGCAAGCCACCATTTTTTAAACATAATTTAAAAAAAGGAGATAACTCTGAAAAATCAAAGGAAACTTCTCCTTTTGGATGAGATTTATTAAGAGAAACAATAAATTTTGGAAAATTTTATGTTCTTAACATGATTCAGGAGTTCACAGTTCATTTTGGGAAGTTGAGGGTGGCAGCAGCATATTTTTGAATTCTTCCAAATCCCCACAACAAAACAGTGCACCTATATAACAAAACCAAAAACTTGTAAATAACGTTTACCAAAACACATGCATAAACACACACACACACAAAATAAACAAAACCCCAGATAACGAACTTCTCTACAGACCACAGAGGAAGACAAACTACCAATAGGCATAAATCTACATGATATTCACTCTGTCCTGGAGGAATAAGAGGGATGTGCTAGGCATCTCTCAGATATGAGAATAAGAGAACCCACACATAGCTAAGAGAACTAAATCCCTGGAGCCTACAGCAGGCCAAATGGAAAACAGCAGCTGAAATTGGGTTGGCTGTATCCACTCCATCAGCAGGTAACCACAGGAGTCCAGCTGTTAGAGGGCTAGAGAAGTCGGGTCCCCATGAACTCTCAAAACAGGGTCCCATGCTCCCTCCCACAACAGGGCCCTATGTGGAGTAGTAGCTATTAGGAGTGACATCAGAGCAGAATAGGATAGAGATGATGAAGATGAAGAGAAAAAAAGTTCATATAAAGGTGGGGAAAGGAAATAGAGTTCAAAAAGCAAGGCACAATATTTTTGACTTTTATGAAAAAGAGAAAGAAAATAGAGCATTCTGAAGTTAGGAAAGCTATACTGAATCATTCTTCCTTTTAAAAATTTGGAAAAACTAATTAAGAAACCGAAAAGTATTGAGGTCAAATCCCATACAAAATTATAAGAAAAGAGAATAAAAAACAATAACTTCCCCACAAGCAATGAAAGTGCTGCATAACAGAAAGACATATTTGCAGAAGAGATTCAAAGAGAGCCAAAAGAAATTATATAACATAAGACATGAAAGAACAACATCATTCGGATCAGAAAAACTCAAATGACGTGACAATTCAAAAAATAATTAGAAATAAAATAACAAAACATATTTCAAAAACAAAGACCTAACAAGAAAGAACACGAGAGGCAATTAACACAACAGAATGCCTTAATGAAAAAGAAGGCGGACCTGAGACAGGTTTTTAAATTCAAAAGAAATCAATAGGTAAAAAGATTTGTGAGAAAATAACACAATTGAAAGTAGGCAAAGAAGATCCAATATGTAACAGAGAAGAACTACAAATATAACCATAAAACAAGTAACAAAATGGCAACAAATACACATCTATCAATAATTACTTTGAATGTAAATGGACTAAATGCTCCAATCAAAAGTCATAGGGTGACAGAATATATAAAAAAAACAGGACCTTTCCATATGCTGCCTATGACAGACTCATTTCAGATCTAAAGACCTGCAAATTGAAAGTGAAGGGATAAAGAAACATTTCTCATGCAAATGAGTGTGAAAAGAAAGCCAGAGGCAGCAATACTTATATCGAAAAAAATAGACTTCATTCATTCATTCATTCCCTTATTTAAGTTGGGCTCCAATGTGGGGCTTGAACTCACAACCCTGAGATCAAGATCTGAGCTGAGATCAAGAGGTGGATGCTTAACCAACTGAGCCACTCGGGTGCCTCCAAAATAGACTCTAAGACAAAGACTATAGCAAGAGATAAAGGACACTATATAATCATAAAGGGGACAATCTAACAAGAAGATATAATAATCGTAAATATTTATGCACTCAACATGGAGCACCCAAAAACATGAAACAGTTAATAACAAACATAAAAGAAGTAATTGATAGTAATACAATAACAGTAGGGGACTTTAACACCTATTATATCAATGGACTTATATCAATGGACAGATGATCCGAGCAGAAAATCAACAAGGAAACAGTGGCTTTGAATGACACATTGGACATTTAACAGATGTATTCATAACATTCCATCCTAAAACAGCAGAATGCACATTCTTTTCAAGTGCACATGGAACATTCTCCAGAATAGATCACATAGTAGGCCATAAAACAGGTCTCAACAAATTCAATAAGATTGAAGTCATACCACACATCTTTTCTGATGACACACTATGAAACTAGAAATCAACGACAAGAAAAAAATCAAGAAAGAACATGAATACATGGAGATTAAATAACATGCTACCAAACAATGAATGGGTCAACCAAGAAATCAAAAAAGGAAATATAAAAATACGTGGAGACAAATGAAAATGAAAACACAATGGTCCAAAATCTTTGGGATGCAGCAAAAGTGGTTCTAAGAGCAAAGTTTATAGCAGCATGGCCTACCTCAAGAAGCAAGAAAAATCTCAAATAAACAACTTAATCTTACACCTAAAAGAGCTAGAAAAAGAATAAACAAAACTCCAAACCAGTAGAAGGAAGAAAATAATAAAGATTAGAGCAGAAATAAACAAAAGAGAAACTAAAAGAACAATAGAACAGGTCAAAGAAACTAGGAGCTGATTCTTTGAAAAGATCCACAGAATTGATATAACTTTAGCCAGACTCATAGAGAGAGAGAGAGAAAGAGAGAAAAGATTCAAATGAACAAAATCAGAAATGAAAAGAGGAGAAATAACAACTGACACCACAGAAATACAAAGAATTGTAATATAATATTATAAAAAATTATATGCCAACAAAGTGGACAACCTAGAAGAAATGGATAAATTCCTAGAAACATATAACTTCCAAAAACAACCAGGAAGAAATAGAAAATTTGAACAGACTGGGCACCTAGGTGGCACAGTTGGTTAAGCGTCCGACCTGGTTTCAGCTCAGGTCGTGATCTCCGGGTCCTGAGATCAAGTCCTGAGTCAGGCTCTGTGCTCATTGTAGAGTCTGCTTGAGATTCTTTCTCCCTCTGCCCCTCCCACTCATGTTCCCCCTCTCTGTCTCAAATAAATAATCTTAAAAAGAAAAGAAAAGAAAAGAAAAGAAAAGAAAAGAAAAGAAAAGAAAAGTGTGAACACCAGCAATGAAATTGAACCAGCAATCAAAAAACTCCCAACAAACAAAACTCCAGGACCAGACAGCTTCACAGGTGAATTCAACCAAACATTTAAAGAAGACTTAATACCTAATTTTCTCAAAGTATTTAAAAAAGTAGAAGAGAAAGGAAAGCTTCCAAATTCATTCTATAAGGGCAGCATTACCCTGATACCAAAACCAGATAAAGACACTACAAAAAAAGAGGACTATCGGCCAATATCTCTGCTGAACAAACATGCAAAAATCCTCAACAAAATATTAGCAAACTGAATCCAACAATACATTAAAAAAAATCATTCACCACAATCAACTGGGATTAATTCCTGGGATGCAAGGGTGGTTCAATATTTGCAAATCAATCAATGTGATACAACACATCAATAAGAGAAAAGATAAGAACCATATGATCATTTCAAAAGAGGCAGGAAAAGCATCTGACAAAGTACAACATCCATTCATGACAAAACCCTCCACAAAGTAGGTTTAGAGGGCACATGCCTCAATAAAGTAAAGGCCATCTGTGAAAAACCTACAGCTAACATCATACTCAATGGTGAAAAACTGAGAGCTGTTCCCCTAAGGTCAGGAACAAGACAAGGATGTCCACTCTCACCACTTTTATTCAACATAGTACTTCAAGTCCTACCCATAGCAATCAGACAAGAAAAAGAAATAAAACTCATCCAAATTGGTAAGGAAGAAGTAAAACTTTCACTCTTTGACATGATACTATATTTCGGAAACCCTAAAAACTCCACCAAAAAACTACTAGAACTGATAAATGAATTCAGTAAGGTCTCAGGATATGAATTCAGTATGAAGAAATCTATTCCATTTTATATACTAATAATGAAGCAGCAGAAAGAAATTAAGAAAGCAATCCCATTTTCAATTGCACCAAAATAATAAAATACCTAGGAAGAAACTTAACCAAGGAAGTGAAGATCTGTACTCTGGAAACTATAAAACATTGATGAAAGGAATTAAGATATTCCATGTTCATGGCTTGGAAGAACAAATATTGTTAAAAATGTCTATACTACCCAAAATAATTTACAGATTTAATGTAATCCTTATTGAAATACCAACAGCATTTTTGGTTTAGAACAAACAATCCTAAAATTTGTATGGAACCACAAAACACCCTGAATAGCCAAAGCAATCTTGAAAAAAGCTATAGGTATCGTGATTCGATTTCACATTATATTATAAAGCTGTAGTAATCCAAACAGTATGGTACTGGCACAAAAATAGACATATAAATCAACAGAACAGAATAGAAAATCCAGGAATAAACCTGCAATTATATGTTCAATTAATCTTTGACAAAGAAGGCAAGAATATGCAATGGGAAAAAGTCTCCTCAGCAAATGATGTTGGGAAAACTGGCCAGCAATATGCAAAAGAATGAAACTGGACTTTCTTACACCATACACAAAAATAAACTCAAAGTGGATTAAGAACCTAAATATGAGATCTGAAATGATAAAAATCCTAGAATACAAGCACAAGCAGTAATTTCTCTCACATTGGCCATAACAGCTTTTTTCTAGATATGTCTCCAAAGGCAATGGAAACAATAGCAAAACTAAACTATTGGGACTACATCAAATAAAAAGCTTCTGCACAGCAAAGAAAACAATTGACAAAACTAAAAGACATCCTACTGAATGGGAGAAGATATTTGTAAATGATACATCTGATAAAGGGTTAGTATACAAAACATATGAAGAACTGATATAACACCAAAAAAACCCCAGACATTCCTCCAAAGAAGACATACAAATGGCCAAAAGACACATGAAAAGATGCTCACCAATCATCATCATGGAAATACAAATCAAAATCATGATGAGATACCATCTCACGCCTGTCAAAATAGCTAAAGTCAAACCCACAAGAAACAGTAAGTATTGGCGAGGATGTGGAGAAAAAGAAATCCTTGTGCACTGCTGTTGGGAATGCAAACCAGTACAGCAACTATGGAAGAAAGTATGGAGGTTCCTCAAAAATTTAAAAATAGAACTACCATATGATCTAGTAATCACGCTACTAGGTATTTACCCAAAGAATATGAGAACCCTAATTGGAAAGGAAATATATACCTCTATGGTTACTGTAGTATCATTTACAATAGCAAATTATGGAAGAAGCCGAAGTGTCCAATAAATGAATGGATAAAGATGTGGTGTGTGTGTATATATATATATATATACACACACACACACATATATATATATATATGAATATGTATGTATATATAATATTATTCAGCCACGAATGAAATCTTGCCATTTGCAACAACCTGGATGGATCTTGAAAGTATAATGCTAAGCAAAATAAGTCAGTCTGAGAAAAACAAATACCACATTGTTTCACTCATATGTGGAATTTAAGAAACAAAAGAAACAGAAGGAAAAAAAAGAGACAAACTGAAAAACAGACTTTAATTATAGAGAACAAACTGATGATTACCAGAGAGGAGGTGGGTAGGGGGATGGGAGAAATAGGTGACGGACATTTAGAGCACACTTACCATGATGAGCACTGAGTAATGTATAGAATTGTTGAATCATTATACTGCACATCTGGAACTAATATAACACTGTATGTTAACTACACTGGAATTAAAATAAAAAATTAAAATGAAAAAAACCCAAAACAAAACAAAAAAAGATCTAATGTGGGATTAATATAAATCCTTGGTGAAGAAAAAATAAAGCAAGAGAAAAAATACTTAAAAATATAAACAGCTTTGGGGCGCCTGGGTAGCTCAGTGGGTTAAGCCTCTGCCTTCAGCTCAGGTCATGATCTCAGGGTCCTGGGATAGAGCCCCGCATCCGGCTCTCTGCTCAGCAGGGAGCCTACTTCCTCCTTTCTCTGCCTGCCTCTCTGCCTACTTGTGATCTCTCTCTCTCTCTGTAAAATAAATAAAATCTAAAATATATATATATATATATATATATTTATAAAGTTTTCCTGAAATAAACAAAATATTGTCATCTAAGACTATTATGTGTGTAATATAGGATAAAGTAAATATGTATTTATAGGATACTCTAATTCTACCAATTCCTATGTCTCTGAGAATCACGAGTCTCTGTGAAAGAAGGGAGATACAGGTGTAATGTGGAGGTCAAAGACTCTGTAGCGTTCCTAAATTTTGGATGGAGGTATTAAATATTTTATCTTAAAGTATGTCTGTGTATGTATGTATATATACATACACACAGAGCTAGGGGATAGTTGGATAAAATAAAAAAAAGGAAAGGATGGGTAGGAGGAGGAGAAGAAAAGACAGAAGGGAGAGAAGGGAGGGAGATCTTTCCAAACTCTATCCACCAAAGAAGCCTAATAACTGTGACAAACCCTGTAGCAATGAATATCTCTAATACTGGAATTCTCGTCTTGACATACCATTTCCCACTTAAAAACAAAACAAAGCAAACAAAAATAACAGCTCAAAACCAGGGCCTGTTGCAGAAATTCAGGGTCTGGAAATGTGCAAAATAAATCTAGAACATCTTGTCAGAAATAGAGCAAGGAAGCTATGAAAGATTACTAAGTTATATCAGAAGGATTTGGAGCAAACTTGAAGAGGCTCCTAATGGCCAAAGGTGGGACAATTGAGCATTTAAATAGATAACTGCAATTTATTAAAATCTCTCAAGCGTGAGGAAAGAAGTGAGCAGGGAGAATAGAAAGTGGGGTACCCATTCTAGCAAGACCAAGAGAGAAAACTTCATCTCAGTTCGAGGGTTTAGTTTTCTACAGTAGATCGAGCTTAGTGATACTGAATCATGACTTTGCAAACATGATTCTAGGACAATCTATTACTCAAGAAAGATCAGAACAGCCACGAGCCTGCCGAAACCTTTACCCAGAGTCAGGGCAGGCTTATTGCTACTAAATAAAGTTTGAAGGAATGGTGAAGGATAAAAATAAAGTGATGTTTTGATTATAATCCATGTGATTTATTTATTCAAAATACCAGTTACATGCAAAAAATAGAACCCTGCCCCCACTGAATGGATAATCTAAGAAAGATTTTACATGTACACAAATAACTATAATGTAAAATGGTAAGAAATTAAGTGACACAATGGAGACACAATCAAAATTCTATAGTTTGGTAGACAGGAATATCATGTCTGACAATGGTGAAAGAAGAGTAGGATCTGAGCTGGTCTTTAAAGGGTAAGTGGCATGTGACAGGCAGAGATGAGGGAGATCCTGCTAGCCTGAGGAAGCAGCTGGAACAGAAATGCAGCATAGGAAAGTACAGGGACTGTCTTAAATCACAATAGGAAATGCCAGTTGTCTGGAGAGGAAGGGATGTGATGGAGGAGCGAGAGACAAGGCTGGACAGATGGATTGGGACCAGGCAACTAGACAGGCCTTCATCATCAGTATAAAGGCTTGGAATTTATCTCATTAAGAGAGAGTCACTGAAAGTTTTTAAGTGGGATAAAGTCCTACCAACTAAAGAGCATTTTACAGTATGTGAAAGATATGTTCAAAGACAGAGCACGCAGAAGCAGAGAGACCAGTGAGGAGGCCACTGTAGTCGTTAAAGACCTGAGCTGCCATGGTGGCCGTGGGGATGGAAAGGAAGCAGGAGGCGCCAGAAATATTTTGAATGAAAACTCAGAATAGATTTTGGATGAATGACTGGATAAGGAGTTGAGAAAATCAGGTAAGGATAACTGAATCTACTTGATTGGAAAGGGCTATGACTGGAGAAAAGAGAAATTTGTGCTTCCTAAACTTGAAGTATGTTCACCGGGAGGAGCAAGACAATTGAAACGAGAAACTAGAATCAGCGATTTGCTGGGCAGGAAACAGTTTTTTGAGACAGGCTCATAATGCAAGTCGGGGGGAATAAATGAGAACTCAAGGGGAGTGCAGAGGAAGAAAAGAAGGGAATTGATGACAGGCCCTTGGGAGAGGCTGACACTTGGTGAGGGCAAGAGGAATCAACGGAGGGTAAGGCAGAGACCTGGTGCAAATTCTCTGGCATACGCCAGAGTCTCCCAGGGCTTGGGCTGCCCCACAGTGCAGATTATATCAACCTACCCTTTCCATCAGGCACTACTTGAGAGATGGCACACTGCAGAGCAGCACTTCACAACCTGTGATGAAAGACCAGTTTTTTCTTTCCAATTTGTCAGAACCAATACTTCTGTAAAATCAGTATGAGTCAATCACAAAAAAACCAAATGATCAAGAGCTTGGATGTTTTGGCAATGTCAACCTGTGAAATTTTCGGAAAGCTTACTTTCAATTTCTGTACTTACATTGTGGTAAATATAAATACCAACATATTTGAGTAGTGCTAAGAGGAACTGACACCAAGACAGGATGCTATTTCCAGTTCTGTTATTAGCACTGCAACTATAAGCAACCCTTTTAACTTCTCTGGGCTTACATTCCCTTGTTTGTAAAGTAAGATGATTACATTTACCCTACAAAGTCTAGACTGCATGGTGTTTAAATGTTAGTTGACACTGATATGGCTTAAATTATCATTCTGCCATACTCACTTTTATACCTAAGTGGGAAGGAGCTATTTTCTTCTCCTGGGAGCCTTCCCCCCTTCCTAATGTTTTGAAGTGTATTGCTGTTTTTGGAGGCTGGAAGGCTAGTCAGGAAGAAGGACTTCAGGGAGCCAGATTTTCTGCAAAACTATTCTGAGCTAACCTCTAGTTATTTCTAATCATGCCACATCAAAACCACAGGAAACCTAAAACAAAACCTTTTCTGAACCACGGGCCCAGTTTACATAACAGGATCCATGATTCACCAGCTCAGGATTTCAGGCTACAGTGTGCGCACTTCCACATGCCCCAGTCAACTTGAGATGGTCAGTGACGTTTATCATATCCTGTTCATCTGATGTGCTAGTGTCAAACAGTGCTAGGCATACAGTAGATACCTAACAACTCTTTCCCAGGTTAATAAATGAATGAGTGTGAATGCCTCACGTCCTTCAAAAGCCTTCCACACTCCAGGCTGACACTAACTTTTCAGTGTCCCCCTGGCACTTATTCCGTGAAGAAATTACCTGTTTCCTGTCATTTGCTAAAGGAATTGTGACTCACATCTCTAAAAAATGCCTATTTGGACCGAAAGTGTCCAGTGTCCTTCCTCCTTCCAATTCATATATTAAAACCTAACTCTCAATGTGACTATATTTGGAGACAGGACCTATACAGAGGTTTTTAATAAAGGTTAAGAAAAGTAGTAACAATGAGGCCTTAATCTGACAGGGCTGGCACCCTTAAAAGAAGAGGAAGACATTTCTCAATCTCTCTCTCTCACTCTCCCCGCACACCACAGAGGAAAGGCCATATGAAGACATAGCGAGAAGACAGTATCTATAAACCATTAAAAGACTCCTCACGAAACAGAATTTGCCAGTATCTTGATCATGAACTGCGAGAAACTAAATTGTTGCTTAAGCCATCCAGTCTGTGATGTTTTGTTATGGCAGCCCAAGTAGACTAATACAATGCCCTTCCCTGATTTCTCTCATGTATGCATTAGATGATGGAATGAAACTAGGTCAGTAACAGCAAGAAAACAGGAATATTCACAAATACATGAAAATTAAACAATTCTTAAACAACTATTGAGTAAAAAAGGAAATCAGAAGAAAATTTAAAAACATCTCAAGACAAATAAAAATGAAAATAAAACATAGCAAAACCTGTAGGACGCAGGAAAAGCAGTAATAAGAAGGACATTTATAGTGATACATGGCTGCATTAAAGAAGGAAGATCACAAATAGATAATAACTTTACACCTCAAAGAACTAGAAAAAGAATAAACTAGGCTCAATGTTGGCAAAAGGAAGGCAAAATGAAGGTCAGAGCAGGAAAAAAAATGAAATACAGACTAGAAAAACAATTATAAAGATCAATGAAACCAAGAGGATAAACAAAATAGAAAAATCTTTAGCTACACTAAGAAAAAAACAGGGAAGACTTAATATTACTAATGAAAGGAGATGTTACAACTGATAACACAGAAATACTAAGGATTATAGGAAACTACTGTGACCAATTATGTGCCAATAAATTAGATAAACTAGAAAAAAAATGAATATAAACTACTGGAAACATATAATTTACCAAGACTGAATCATGAAGAAACAGAAAATGTGAATAGACCATTAATGAATAAGGAAATTAAATCAGTAACCAAACATCTCCCAATAAAGAAAAGTTCATGAACTATCTGGCTTCACTGGTAAATTCTACCAAACATTTGAAGAATTAATACTAATCCTTCTCACATTCTTCTAAAAAACAAAAAAAAGAGGGATCACTTCCAAACTTATTTTCCAAGACCAACAATATCCTGCTATCAAAGCCAAACAAAGACACTAGACGAAAATTACAGGTCAATACCTCTGATGAACATAAATGCAAAAATCTTCGATAAAATACTAACCAAATTTAATAGTACATTAAAGGAATCATACACCATGATCAATTGAGATTTATTGGTGAATGGTTCAACAAATGCAAATCAACAAATATGTTACAACCCATTAACAAAATGAAGGATAAAAATAATATGAACACCCCAAAGTATAAATAAAAAGTACTGGCCAGAATTCAACACCCTTTTATGATAAAAACTGTCAACAAACTGGGTGTAGATGGACTGCATCTCAACATAATAAAGGTCATCTCTGACAAACCCATAGCTAACATCATACTTAATGGTGAAAAGCTGAAAGTTTTTCCTCTAAGAGCAGGAACAAGTAAAGAATCCCCACTCATGCCACTTCTATTCAACATAGTAGTGGAAGTCCTGGCCAAAGTAATTAGGCAAGAAAAAGAAAAAAGCCATAGAAATAGGAAAGGAAGAAGTAAATTTCCTCTGTCTGAAGATATTATATATAGAAAACCCTAGACTGCCAAAAAACTATTAGACTAATAAAGAAATTTAGTAAAGTTTCTGGATACACAATTAATACACAAAAACTAGTTGTGCTTCTATACACTAACTGTGTACTATCCAAAACAGAAATTAATAAAACAATCCTATTTATAATAGCATCAAAACCAATAAAGTATTTAGGAATAAATTTAACCAAGGGGGTAAAAGACCACAAAAACTATAAAATATTGATGAAAGAAACTGAAGATGACACAAATAAATGGAAAAATATTCTATGTTTATGGATTGAAAGAATACTGTTAAAATGTCTGTACTACCAAAGGCAATCCATATTTTTAATGCAATCCTTATAAAAATTCCAATGGTATTTTTCACAGAAATAGAAAAAAACAATTCTGAAATTCATATGGAAGTACAAAACCACCTTGAAGAGCCAAAGCAATCTCGAGCAAGAACAAAACTGGAGACATCACATTGCCTGCTTTCAAACTGTATTGTAAAACTATAGTAATCAAAATAGTATGGTACTGGCATAAAATCAAACACACAGACCTACGGAATAGAATCAAGAGCCCAGAAATAAACCCACACATACATGGTCAATTAATTTTCAACAAAGGTGTCAAGAATAAACAATGTGGAAAGGAGAGTTGCTTCAATAAATAATATTGGGGAAACTAGATATACACATGCAAAAGAATGAAATTGGGACCCCTACCTTATACCGTACACAAAATTCAACTAAAACGTATTAAAGACTTGTAATAAGACCTGAAACCATTAAGCTCCTAGAAGAAAACACAGCAGGTAATGTCCTTGACATTGGTCTGGCAATGATTTTTTGGATTTGACACCAAAAGCTAAGGCAACAAAAGGAAAAATAAACAGGTGAGACTATATCAAACTAAAAAGCTTCTGTACAGCAAAGAAAACCATCAACAAAAGGAAAAGGCAACCTATGAAATAGAAAATATTTACAAACCACATATTCAATAAAGAGTTAATACCCAAATTATATGAGGAAGTCCTATAATTCAATAGCAAAAAACCCTCATATATCCCAATTAAAAAAATGGGCAAAGGACTTGAAAAACATTTTTTTCCATAAGACATCCAAGTGGCTAGCAGGTATATGAAAAGATGCTCAACATCACTAATCATTAGGGAAATGCAAATCAAAACCATAATAAAATATCACCTTACACATGTTATGACAGTTATTATCAAAAAGAGATAACAAATGTTGATGAGGATGTGGAGATAAGGAACCTTGTGCACTGTTGGTAGAAATGTAAACCGGTACAGGTACTATTGAAAACAACATGAAGGTTCCTCAAGAAATTAAAAACAGAACTACCACATGATCCATATATCTCATTTCTGGGTATATTCTAAAGGAAACAAAATCATTATCTCAAGGAGATATCTGTACTGTCATGGTCATTGCAGCATATACTGTCATAGTCAAGATATTGAAACAACCTAATTGTCCTTTGAAGGAGGAACGGATAAAGAAAATTTAAGACACACACACACACACACACACACACACGGAATATTATTCAGCCTTTAAAAAGAAGGAAATCTTGTCATTTGCAACAACATGGATGACTCTGGAGGGCATTTCACCAAGTGAAATAAGCAAGATAGAAGACAAATAACACACATTATTACTTATATGTGGAATCTTAAAAAAAAAAAAAAATCAAACTCTTAGAACTAGAGTAGATTGGCGGTTGCCAGGGGCTCGGGGAAATAGGAAAGGTTGGTGAAAAGACATACTAACTTTCAGTTATAAGATAACGTATCAAGATGTATTGTGTCGTGACTATAATTGTTTTTTTTTCTTTTTTGTGACTATAATTGTTAATACTTTATTGTATAATTGAAATTTAGGTACGAGAGTAGATTTTAAGTGTTCTCATCACTTCCCACAAAGGGAAATATGTAAGGTGATGGATGTATTGTGAGAATCCATTTACAATTTATTTATATATCAAATCATCACTTTGTATACTTTTGAAAAAGGATTTTATTTATTTATTTATTTATTTATTTATTTGAGAGAGTGCTACCGAGCACATGAGCAGGGGGAGGGGCAGAGGGAGAGGAAAGAGAGAATCCCAAGCAGATTCCTGTGGGCACAGAGCCAGATGGGGCCTGATCTCACAATCTAGAGATGGAGCCCTGAGCCGAAATCAAGAGTCGGACACTAAACTGACTAAGCCACCCAGGTGCCCCCACTTTGTACACTTTAAATACATCAGCATTTGATCCATTACACCTTGATAAGACAAAAATAATTTTAGTCCATTTCCTTCACTTTAGAAATATAGATGTGAAGGACAAGAGCGGTGTTAGGAGATTGAAACTGCAAATAATTACAAAAAACAAAACCCAAAATATTTGTAAACCGCATGGCTGATAAAGGGTTAATAACCAAAATAAACCGGATGCACCGCTGTTCTTCAGTAAATGGAGGGATGAGAATCTCAAGCACATTGGAGGCTCACCAACATCATCCATTTCCTTCTTCCATTACAACAAAAAATAGAGGGAGAAGTGATTTTCAGTAATGAGCATCTCCAGCATGCTTTAGCACTTAGATCTTGTGCTAGTCTACTGCCCTCTGCTGGATCTTGTGATACTTGCAACCTCAAAACTAGTTCTAGAGTGGTAGCAATAGTGATCATTATCATCGCACTAGCAGCAGCATTAAAGGTCAAGCACTGTGCTAAGTGCTTTACATGTACTATCTTATTCAATCCTCTTAATAACTCTATGGCTAGAAAATGCTATTCTTATAGGTGAGGAACCTGGAGGTTCAAAGGCAAGCAAACTAAGTTTACACAACTAAAGTAAGGGAATTGGGAATTAAATACTAACTCTAGAGCCCAGTTCTTAGCTATCTCCTGTTTACTAAATATAAACTTTTATGCTACCAACTGTATTGGAGATAAATCTGGAAAGGTATTATCATTTGAGACCTGTTGATTCATTGATTAATAATGGAATCAAGAAAACAACTTTTATTCTAAAAGGCACAAATAAGTATCTTCTAATTTTTCCTTCTTAAGTCCTAAAATTATTCAAAAAGAAAAAGTTTACTCAAGAGCAGGACAAAGTGTTTCTTAGGGCTTCTCAAAGTGTGATCCATGAATCTCCTGCATTAGAATCATGTGAGTTTCTGGTTCAAAATGCAGAATCCCAGGAACCAGGATGTACTGTGGAGGTAGAGAGGACAGGACCTGTTACTGAGACATGGAATGAGTTACTATGTAGGGGTGGACAGAAAGAGGAAGAAAGATGATTCCTAGCATTTTTCTCTTAGCAACTGAATTGGTAGTAAAGACATTAACTGAGATGGAAGATTGGAAGAAGTTTTTATTGGCAGCAGCTCAGTTGTGGTAGCTGGTGTTTGGTAGTGGATATAAAACTGGGAGTTTTGGTTTAGACATGTTAGGTTTGTAGTGTCTAATGGGTAGCCAAATAAAAATGGAAAACAGCGGAAACTACAAAGGAAATAACTGAGACCCAATTTTTGGATTCAGAACTGTATTTAAGATCTATCCACGTTGTGTCATGTTTATCTAATTGCTGTACAGTACCTTGGAACCCTACCAATGAAAATGGCCAGATCACTTTCAAATCCTGTTACCACAAACAATATAGCAAAGGCATCCTCCCAATCGTCCCCTACAAAATAATAATAATATATAGATTGGTCCTTGCCCTCCGTTCTTGACACAGGGATCCTAAAACTCCTAGAAATTCCTAAGTGATGAGAACACTGAGGTGTTCTACTGAGGTGATTCTGGGTGGGTTCTTGGTTGGCAGCTGGTCACCAGAAAGATCAAACCATGATTAGAAGTTTAGAATTTTCAGTACCATACCTCATCCTTCAGGGAAGGGAGAGGGACTAGAAATAGAGTTGACTGACCATGCCTATGTGAGCAAGTCTTCACAAAATCTCAATAGTAAAGGGTTCAGAGAGCTTTAAGTTGGCCGAACACATTCACACTGGGAGGGTGAGGCACCCCAACTCCACAAGGACAAAAGCTCCTGTGCTCAGGACCCTCCCAGACCTTGTCCTATGTATCTCTTCATCTGGCTGTTCATCTGTTCCTTTAATAAACCAGTAAACATAAGTGTTTCTCTGAGTTCTGTGAACCCTTCTTGCAAATTAATCGAATCTGAGGAGGACATCATGGGAACCTTTAATTTTGTAACTAAATCAGAGATAAGTTATAACCTGGGGACCAATCATTTGATATTGGGATCTGAAGTATGGTGGGCACAGTTTTATAGTACTGAGCCCTTAACCTGTAGGTCTGATACATCTCCAGGTAGTGAGAATGGAATTAAATTGCAGGACACCCAACTGGTATCACAGAAAACTGCTTGGTGTGGATAAAAATCTCTATACATTTGGTGACCAGAAGTAAAGTCTTCTACATGAGAAACACAGGTGGAAAACTGAGTTTGTCTAATACATCCCTATAAGGTCTTTTGCATCCGTTTCTTTGTACACTCAGGAGTGAGACATTCTTAATTTGATGAAGTACTACCAGATTCTTTCCTAAAATGGCTGTACCAGTCTACACTCCAGCAGTGCACAGGGTTGGTTCCAATATCTTCACATGTCTTTGAATGCCTGTCATTATCCAACCAAGTGTTTGCCAACTAAACAGGTATAAAGAAACATCTTGTTTTAATATCTCTCTGGTAAGTTTATCTTAATACACTTCTTAGCTTTGGGGGTTTCTCTCCTATAAATTGCCTAGTCATACATATTTTATCTTTTTAAAAAAATTAGAATTCCTGGCTGTGGACTTAGTCTATAAGATGGCTCACAATGATCCTTGCCTCACGGCATTCACATCTTTGCGTAGTTTCCTTCCACACTGGATAGGGCGGATCTGTGTAACTAGTCGGATATTAAGGAAATTTCGGTGTATAAATTCTCAGAGTAGGTCATAAAAGATACCGTGGTTTCTGCTTTATTCGCTTAGATGACTTCCTCCGGGAGAAGCCTGCTGTCATGTCCTTAAGACATTCAAAGAAACTTATGGAGAGGTCACAAGGTGAGAAAATAGCTACCAGCCAGCACAACTTGCTGGTCATCTGGCAAGTGAGTGAGTTGTCTTAGAAGTGGATCCTCCAGGACCTGAAGTCAAGCCTTCAAGTATCTGCAACCATGGTCAACATGCTGACAGCAACATCATGAGACCCTGACCCAGAAACAGAGCTAGGTCACTTCTAAATTTCTAATCTACAGAGACTGTAAGAGATAATAAGTGCTTATTATTAAGTAACTACACTTTGGGGTAATTTGTTATACAAAAGATTAACTGATGCCCTGATAGTTCCCTGTTGTTGATTTGTAGGACTTCCTCACATAGTCTACAAAGATGAGTCCCCTGTCTATGGGGACTCCTTATAATATCCTTGTCCAAACTACAATTGTCTATTAAATTTGCCTGTATTATCTTTTTAAAATAAATCCATAATTTTGATATAGTAAAATCCATCTATTTTCTGCATGCTGGGTAGGGGGACGGGCCGGTGTTTAAGACTTCTACATCCTAGGTCACAAGATATTTCCTACATTTTCTTCTAGAAAGTTTTTAATTTCACCCTTTATGGGTGTTTTTGTCCTACTTCTATACTCTCATCAGACCAGGTTTACCTCAATTCAGGCATATATGATTCTTTACTGCAAGAATATGCTCCCTTGTTTGGATGTAGAAAGAGTATAAATAATAAATACAAAGCATTTTCCATACAGTATCTTAACAAGTAGTAAGTTGATTACCTATGAATCAACTTACTAGAATTCCTTCTAACAAGCCTATTTTTTTTACTTACCTAATACTTTAGGAGAATCTAGGCCTAAGTTGCTTGGTTGTCTCTCCTTACTGCAAATAGAAATCCAAATCCTACAAAATAAAGTACATTCTTTAGACAACTGAATTTTGCAGAGTGCTTTGGGAGCTCTCAAGTCATTATCACACTATCATGTATTTCCAGGTTAAATCATTTATGTGCAGAGGTCAGAATAAACATTCTTCCACCACTTGGTTTAACTGAATATATCTTGAAATTGGTGTTTTAAAAAACATAAAGACTTTTTGCCTCAAGATGTAGAGACCTGGAAAAAGTATTTCTTCTATGCTTGCAGCAAAAAAAGAACAAAACTAGCTTCAAATTTAAGACTATATGTGAATCCATAGGAGACGTAAGGTTGCAAAATAAACAACTGATATAAAGTCTTCCCTTCAGGAAAAAGGAGAGATGACACAAGCCCGCCTGAGGTAGCACAGCTGGTATAGCTGGCATACGTGAAGGCAGACTCCAGAATGGCAGAATACTGTGAACCCTTGGGGCCAAAGATACTAGGGGGAGTCCCCATTGTCTCATAGGCTCTTCTTCCATGAACTCTACCTGGCACTCACAGAAAAGATCAGGAGCCCTAAGAAGTATCCGCTGTGGTGCAGATCTAGGGTAGGGGAACAGCAGCTCTGCACGAGGGGCAGAAACACCACAAAGATCTTTCCCTTCTATCTCCACTATAGAGCAAAATTCCTTCAAGAATACAAACTATCAAACTCAAGAATAAAAAGTTAAGTATAAAGAAATTGAATCTATATTTAAAATTTTCCAAAAACTCTCAAGGCCCAGGTGTTTTCACAGAAAAATCCTAATTCTATAAAGTATCTTCAAGAAAATAGAGAAGGAACACTTCTCAACTCAAAGGAAAGGCTAACATTACTGTAAAACCAAAATCAAAGACATGAGAAGAAAACCACTGACAATATACCTCATAAAAACAGATGTAAAATTCATCAATAAAATTTCAGCAAATTGAATCCCGCAGTATGTAAAAATAATACATGGTTCATCTAAGGAATGCAAGGCTCTCTTAATAATCAATGTAACCTCTATTACAGATATAACACGAAATACTATATGACTGTTTCAATAGATACAGAAGACAAATTTGACCAAATCGAACATTTATAATAAAAATGCAGCAACCTAGAGACAGAAGGGAGATTCCTTAACCTTTTAATAAAGGGCATATACAACTAACATCCTATTTAAATGGTGAGAAACTGAGTGCTTTCTCCCAAAGATCAGGAATAGGTAAGGATGTCCACTAATATTATTCCTAATCAACACTGTACTGGAAATCCTACCCAGATGAATGAGTTAAGAAAAATATAAGATACATAGATTGGAAAGAAAGGAGTAAAACTATAATTGCAGAAGATATGACTATCTATGTAGAAAATCTAAAAGGTCTTGCAACAAACAACGGGAATTAAAAATGAATTTGGCAAGGATGCAGAACACAACATCATTATAGGAAAGTCAGTTGTATTCCTATCATGAACAATAAACAATTGGAATTTGAAAATAAGAAAACAACATATACCACCTTAACCAACTGCTTCCTAGTGGTATTCTTCACCCCCCCCAATTTTTTTTGAAGATTTCATTTGTCAGAGAGAAAGAGAGTGTGCACGCATAAGCAGGGGGAGCAGCAGGCAGAGGGAAAAGCAAGCTCCCTGCTGAGCAAGGAGCCTGATGTGAGACTTGATATCAGGACGCTGGGATCATAACCTGAGCTGAAGGCAGATGCTTACCCGACTGAGCCACCCAGTCATCCCTTTTCTCAAAATTTTTAACCTCAGTCTAATCATGAGAAAACATCAGTTAAATCCAAATTGAGGGACACTGTACAATATTTCTGACCACTACTCTTCAAAAGTATCAAGGTCATGAAAGACAAAGACAGAAACTGTCACAGATTGGAAGGGATTAAGACATCACAACTAAATGCAATGTAGTATCCTGGATTGGATTCCAGAACAGAAAAAAGACATTAAGTGGGAAAACTGAGGGAATGTGAATAAAATATGCAGTTTAACTAATGGTACGGTATCAATGCTAATTTCTTAGTTTTGATAAACATATCATGGTTATGTAAGATATTAACATTAGAGGAAGCTGAAGGAAGGGTATACAGGAGTTGTGATACTTCTGTAAATACACAATTATTTCAAAAGAAAAGGTCAAAAAAAAGAAAAAAACTATTACCATTTGCTACTATTTATATAAATCAGACATTTAAGAATACCATGAAGTTAATATAAAGGTAAACTGGTTGCAAAGGCTTGTAAGATTGTCATCCATAATCTGAATTTCATCAAAACAACACATTGCTGTCATAAAACTCCTATGAACTTATAAAAACACATTTATATCCTTAACAAATCCATTTTTGTTTTATGTATTAAAGATCCCTACAAAGATTTCAATTGGAAAAAACATCTGAAACTAAAAAGGTTTGACCAGCAAAATTATTTATGCCACCCAGTAGTGACTGAGATAAATATGACTGATAAAAAGATTTGAGGTTATCTGTACTTTTGATAAGTAAGATTTAACTGGGAAAAAATGTGGACAATGTGATAATATCTAATAACGGATATCATTTAGACTGCAGGTATTCAAAAATAGAATATATCAGTAAAATCAGTTTGGAAGGTTAAGAAAGGAAAAGAGCTTGCTGGCTTTATGAGCAAGCAGGATACGTGAAGTATATTAGAGGATGATGCCCATGTTTGTATCTCCATATTACACCATATCGGACAGCACCTTAACACTACCAAGTCATTATCTCTATTATGGAGACATCCTTGCAGTACAAGAACTGAACTACAATTGGAAAAAGGAGAAAAGTAAAGGGGCACTGAAAGTAAGGAGAGTATTCTTGAATGATGAGAAGAGAAAAAAAACAACTAAGGTTCCTTAAAGGCAAGGTTAGCCACTCCATTATGTGCAGAATGGAAAGAACAGGGACAAGAGGCAATAAATAAAGAGAATGTCCTAATGGCCATTCTGGTCCTACATCTTGGCTGTCCCACAGTAGAATGCATTTGACCTTTCTGAACTCCTACATCGGATTTACACACTGATGTGACACAACAAAGAGATCCTTTTAAAGGCTAATATTCTACCATGCAATCACAACAGGAAAAATATTCCTGAATCTTTAATATAAAGTAATTTTGGTGGTATCAACTCACTAAAACAATCAGGAAACAAGGTAAGTATTAGCACATTTCCTGCCACATAGTAAGTGCTTCATAAATATTAGCCATTAGCAGGTAGGAGACTTGGGAAGAGGGGAGGGGATGGAAAATAAAAAGAACAAAGAGGAAGGGAAAGGAAAGGTATGTCTAGCCTGCAGTATTTCTTAGTCCTAGTTCACACTATTACAACACATTTAATGCACTTCTCATAAATGTGAACCAAAAATACTCTTTTATCATCCTGTAGGAGATACTTCATTTCCAGAGTTCTTAAAAGAAAATACTGTTATCACCTCTTGATAAGAAGCAAGAAAAACAGTCTCTTTACACTCATTTTTATTAAACAAATAAGTCTGGTAGTGGAACTTTTTTTATTTAATGCATAAACATATAAGTCCCTTTATTAGAGAAATTGTACATATTGGTGAATATGGTCAATGGTCACATCTATGGGTTAATTTTTTAAAAATCAGAAACAATAATTAGGATAGATTCTATGCTCTCTTCGTTACATTGTGAAGTGTCTTGTGTAGTCATATTCTATTGTTGGAATGACAGCTTGTACAAACTTCAAGAAAATTAGAAGATACCTAAAGGTCTTTAGCTAAGGAAAATAGATTAGTAAATGGTACTATGATTTAAACTAACATCGTAATTATCTCAGAAAAAATATGTAAGACAAAATCTTAAATCAAGTATATTAAAAAAATTTACTCATTCAAGTTTGTGTCTATTCAACATGAGGTTCTCTATAACTTTAAGACGGCTCAATCCATTCCCATTTAATATCTGAATGTGAAACTTCCTAATGAGTTCACAGGAGCCCAATTATTCTGATATAAAAATAAGGACAAGGGTGTTCATACTTAAATGAGTGGGAAATGGTTTCTTCACCGCCTGTTAGTTTGCTAGGTTATGTTAGAAAATAAGGCAGGGTAAAGAATATAAATGCACCGAAGCAAAAGAGAAAAAAATAAAGCGGAAACCCTCTGTAAGGACTGATTCTAAGTTAGTTTAGGTACATAAATTTGGAAGACTCTGTGTTTAATAACGACTCATCCATTCCCCCAGTAAAGCTCTTAATATTTCCAAGTACAGTAGAACACGGAAAAAAATTCAGGATTTTAGGGGCGCCTGGGTGGCTCAGTCGTTAAGCGTCTGCCTTCGGCTCAGGTCATAATCCCAGGGTCCTGGGATCGAGCCATGCATGGGGCTCCCTGCTCAGCGGGAAGCCTGCTTCTCCCTCTCCCACTCCCCCTGCTTGTGTTCCCTCTCTCGCTGTCTCTCGCTCTGTCAAATAAATAAATAAAATATTAAAAAAAAAAAAAAATTCAGGATTTTATTAGAGTAGCCACAATGTCTTCCAAGTTCCTACCTAGCCTCCAACACAGAGATGAATGCTCAAGTTATGCATCCTACAGTTTCAGGAGTAAATCTGGTTTGGACCAAAAGTTCTTGGTTTCTTTCAATGTCCAATGTGTCCTCTGAGGAACACACGTTATTAGCAATGCTTTAGTTATCTGTAATTCCAGGACAGGGGTGACCCCTCACAGTCTACATCTAACACTGAGTGCCATGAACTATCAAGTGTAATATCAATCTAGCACCAAATTAATTCAAATTATTTGGCATCTAAATCATTGATTTTGGCTGCTTTTGATGAATCCATGCTATGGATATATGTACTTCAGGATCTAGCAGTTTACTTAGTTTCCTCTTGTCAACCACAGAGAACTAAGTAGGAAAATCATAGTAAGATATAAGAAGGGTGCTTTTACCTGGAGAAAACTGTATTTTAAGAATATCTGAAATATACTTTGTGTGCTTTACTTTTTAATTAACTTATTTGTTAAACTGAATTCTTTGCTTCGGAGACCTTAGAACGACACAACCTAAGTTTACTTATACCTGAGGGAAGCACATTTTTTATAACAGTTAAATTGGAAATATACTTAGGGAAAAGATACTCATGTGTTATCTCCTAAATTAGTAGGTTACTCTTCTTTCATCAATAAATTATGCCCGCTGAGTTTCTTTTCCATCAAGAGCAATGGTTTTATATTCACATGCTCTTAGCCATTGCCTCTTGAACAAAAGAACTGGCAAGCTGCTGCCTAGAAAAGTACATACTGACCTGAGGCTCTGTAACAAGGCAGAGCTGACTGGTGCACAAGGGACATGTGCTAACCAACTGAACAAAGCAGAACTATCACGACATAACATTTTCCAAATAAAGACTCCTACTAAGACTTCCACATATGAGGGGCTAAAACAAGCTATAGGTACTGTGGCACTAACGCTGTACCAACATTTCCCAAAGAGGAAAAAAAAAAATCCCAGGAGCCATATATAGGTAAGGATACATATGAACACCAAGTTCTCCCCCTCCTTCTGCAACAGTCTCAATGATTTTCTTCATCACCTCGGCATGCCTAAAAGCAAAAGAACAAATAAATCTTATTAGCATAGATCAATTAGATCAAAATAGGAAAAGCAAATTTTTGTTTGTGAAGAAATCTACCTTATTAGTCTCAGTGATTTAATTTTAACATAATAGTTATATTATAAAATATTCTCCTCCCTAATCCCCAACAAGTCAGGTTGTTGAGAGTCATATACAATGTTTTATTGGAACACAGGCTAAATTTTTAAAGGCTATGATAGTCAAAACACAATAGCACTAGTTAGTTTTCCTATAAAGGGGTGGAAGGAGTGGGGTGGGGGTAGCACAGCAGAAAGCCAGAGAAAGGGAAATCATGCCAGGGTATAATTGCAGAGCAAGGGCTGTCTGCTCTAAGAAACAAACAAGAATCAGACCAGGAAAATTCAAAAAAGCTACATGGTAACAGCTAATCAAAAAAATAAAGACATACTTCTAATGCTGTGATTTTGACTATTCAAATATATAGCAGAGAATAAAACAAAATTGGGTTTTAAAAAAGTTAACTTGGTTAGAGTCAAGAAGTTTATGTATTTTTTCTTTGTCCTACTGCATATTATAAAATTTATCTGATTTTTTTTTTTTTTTTTTAATTTGAGAGACAGCCTGAGAGCATGGCGGGGGGAGGGTGAAGGAGGGAGAGAAGCAGACTTCCCACTGAGCAGGGAGCCTGACACAGAGTTTGATCCCAGGACCCTGAGATCATGACCTGAGCCAAAGGCACATGCTTAACCAAATGAGCCATCCAGGCACCATCTATCTGATTCTATTTAGAAATAATTTTTTGGCTTTATATAAAGAAATATGTTTATCTGAAGTTTCTGTTCAATCCACAAATCTCTTCATAGTGAACCAGCGTCTTTCCTCTGCTATAGAAAAATGATATCAAAATAAGTGCCTAAGTAGATGAACTGAGAAAAAAGCAGCACACAAAAGAATGATCTTTTAGATATATTCTGGCTTAAATAATGCTGCTTCAATTTTTATGAATATAAACTTCATGACAGAGGCAGTCAACTTAGAAGATGAGAGTAAATGTATTAGCTCTGCGAATCCAAAAACATAACCTGAGATGGCCCATGGCAAGGCCTGAAAGGTACTTGAAATCTCACCCAACTTTTTTGACCTATTACATTACAGTGCATAACAGTCATTTATTAACATGTTTAACACTAATTACCAGTTAAACCTCTTCTTTCTTTTCCAAACTAAAATTTACACCTGAGACAGACATGCCTCAGTTTGATAAGCACTGTCCTAAAACCTCAAACCACTACAGGAGCGGACAGAATAAAATGAAAACCTTCTAGATAATACAAAACTAAAACTAATGACTCTTGAATTACTTTCCAGTTAGCAATATTAACAACTCTTAACATAAAAAGCTGGAAAAATGAACTATACTTTCTATATGATAAAGTTTGAGAATCGAGAGGCTGCAAAAAATGAGAAGAAAATATTAAAGAATTTTTTAAAACTAGAATGTTGCATCTAATTAGTGAATGGAATACCAAATTTTTCATCTTGAAAGTATTGCTACCAGAATTTCTCAATGTTTTGTGAAAGCTACCCATTAGAAATAACTGAACAAATCATGCATACAGACTCAGTTTACTCATTTGGCCCTGAAAAAACAATGATACAAAGAAAATCCCAAATTATAAAATGCACTTGATTTAGTAAGGCTGAACATCTCTCAACTGAAGAGTAAAGGAAAACAGAACTCTGCATACATCTCCCTTCACTAACCAATAAAAAGAGATAAATAGGTCACAGAGAAAAACACAAGGATAACTTCATGCTCCACATTCACAGACGGCTACATCACAATAGGGCAAACCGAGTCTAAACGACGGTTATTTTTTTAATCTAAAAAGCATCTTCTAAATTATTCTCAGAGCTAAAAATAGTAGTAAAAATCACAAGGATCTATGCTATAATTAAACACACAAAGAGAGCAAAAAAATACTCTTATTGAATTAAAATAAATTGGTGACTTTTTCCTTTTTCTTATATATTTTAGCATAAGAACACTTCTAAGAAAGACAAAAGACAACTGTACTTGCTTATTACATTTTTTCTGTTAGGGCACTTTGTTTACAGATTCCCAAGTAATAAATCCATGAAGTATGCACAACGCGCGCGCGCACACACACACACACACACACACCTGCATGGGTGAACTGAACACATAGGAGGCGGTGGGAGATGAGGGTGATTTTCAATGGTCACTGTTTTCTTCACATGATCTTGACTGATGTCTTCATACATGTGTTCAACTGTTAAAGGCTGCCTTTGCTGAAACAATAAAAAAAATGTTTTGAAATCACTATTTAAAAACTTTTAGACTTAAAGTTCCATGTTTAAAATATATTTATCTCCACCTCCCACATCATTTGTAATACAGAATTCCAGACTATTTAGAATTACCAGACTTTTTGGGGAAGAGTTTACAATCCATTTATACCAATGAAGGGAGGAGAGAGGAGGAGTCTGTACATCAATGCTATGTGACTTCAGCCACCACCTAATGCAATAAAGATCCCACAAAAAAGCAAGTTCATGGTTGTCAAAACATTTTATAACTTTATAACTCATCTTTTGGGTCTGTTTTGTTTCACTTTTTTGCTTCCCATTTATAGTCATAAGAATGATAGGTTAAAACAAGTTAATTTTATTTCAGTTATCCTTTAGTTCAATTAATAAATGAGTTAAAAAAAAGGTTTTCTGTCTTAAAGAAAAAAATACATGCCAATATGATCATTCTGTAAATGCTTTGTATATTCAACAAATATAATACCCAACAAATTTAATATAATCAACTAAGTTCAATTTCCCTTATATTTTGAAGGAGTAACCCTCAGGGACCAAGCAATAAATATGTAACAGATTATTTCTGTTTGATTCTTAGTAGTGTTATTGTCACACTGAATAATTCATAGTTTCTTCAAAGTAAGAATCAAGTTCAATATTAATCATGAAATTGTAAAACAAACGATTTCTAAAATTTAAAAGGCCACAATATATACCCACAGACCTAATGATAAAGAAACTAAATCCAACGATTTAAAACATTTACATTAAAATTTATTTTCTGTTTTTACCTCATCATACCCGAACAACCATAGTCGTGGTGTCTGGTAATATTTATCATAAGTGATATAAAGGTCATAAGTTCTTGTTTGCAAAATAGCATCTTCACCTCCAGCATCAGTTTTAGTTTTACAAGCTTCTACTATTTTCCTTGTGTCTAGGGTAGCCTGGCAATATGGGAAGAAATTTATACCCATTAAAATCAGTATGAATGTGACAATTACGAAAATGTTTTTCCCACCCTATATATTTTTTTCAAAAACAAACAGAACATAAAAGCCAAAGCTAAAACATTCTATGCTATAACCAATACAAACATATAAATAAAGGTTTATTGGAAAGATCAAGATACTATTAGGAATACTAATTCCCAAGTTTATTCACTAAATGTTAACTAAAAACTCAATTTACAAACCTCATCTGTTTCCAACAATCCACTTTCTTCATATTCTGTTATAAAAAGCAACAAAAGATTAATCAAGTTCAAGGAAATTTCCTAAACCAAACTATATATTACTTCAGAGTATCATTCAAAACGTGGGCTTTTGCTTTTTGTTTTTAACTGAAGGTATCAAACAGGTATGATGAACCTAATTTTACACTTCCAAAGCAGCAGCTTCTTTAACTGACAGGGCCAGAGAAAGTTAGCTTGTCAATGCCTGGTCCAAGCTATAGTACATAGTCTATTAGCAACACCGAACAGCATACTGATACTGTAGACACTCAGTGACTTCATCGCATACACAAGGCTATTTATATAATTGCATAAAATGTGCTGATTAAAATCATTATAGGCTTCCATGTTGCTGAATCCAGGGATAAATTCTCAGTTTTCATCTTAACTGATCTCCCACAGGGCCATCTGGATGATTTAGTCCCACCTTCTTTGAACACTTTCCTTGGCTGTTAAAATATTATATTTTCCTGGCTTTGTCCTTCACCTCACGGGCTTCTCCTTTAATATCTAACTATGCTCAATTCTTCCTCAACTTTTTTAAACTCTACAGTAGCCAAGGGCTCAGTTATTGGACCTTGTCTTTTCTCTATCCGCCCTTACTCCTTTGATGATTTCACCTAGTCTCAATGGCTTTAAGTGCTAATAATTTCCAAATTTATCACTGGCTACACACTTGGATATTTATTTATTTATAGCTCTACCGGAATGACTAACATACGTTGCAAACAGCACACATCCAAAACTGAACTCCCAAACTCCCCCTCCAAAGCTATTCTAGTCCTATAATTTTCCTTATCTCAGTTAAGACACCTTTCCAGACACTGTCAAATATCCTTAGAGTCAGAGACTTGACTACTCTGTCTCTCTCATGCTACTCCCCCTCAGCAGCAAATCCTTTTGACCCTACCCTCAAAATATGTCCAGAATTTTGTTTCTTATCACTTTCAATATTACCACTTCTTGCCTAGATTATCAAAATAGCCTAACTATTGTCCCTAAACCTCTTCACTCTGTTCTCAATATAGCATTCAGAGTGATTCTGCTAAAATGTTGTATCTCATTCTAAGTTTCTTTTCTACTTAGAAAAATCCTCTAATGGCTTCTCATATCACTGAGTTAAAGCCAGGGCCCTACATGATCTGGTCCCAAGATTATCTCGCTGACTCCATGCCTTACTTCTCTGTTTCTGCCCTTGCTCCTCTCTGAACACAGGATATTTATTTTTTTAAAGTAAGTTCTACACCCAATGTGGGGCCTGAACTCACGACCCTGATATCAAGAGTCACGCGCTCTACCGACTAAGCCAGCCAGGTGCTCCCGCTCACAGTATTTTATATAAACTACACAAGCTCCTACCTCAGGGCCTTTGCATAATTCCTTAGATATCCAAATAGCTTATTCACTCACTTTCTGCCAGGCTTTACTTAAAACTCATGTTCTCAATTTTTCTTGACCAACCTATTTAAAATAACACTCATCCTTTCCCAAGACTTTCTGTCCCATTCCCCTCCTTTATTTTTCTCCCTAACACTTAGAACCATCTAATATAGCATATATATTGCTTATCTATTATTTTTTGTATGTCTCCCATAACTAGAATATAATCTCCATAAGATCATGTCTACTGCTTTATTTCTAGCACAAGAACAGTACCTGATATATAGATAACTATCCTGCCCATTGTTTGTTGAATAAGGAACGAAAATTGGCTGTTATATTAATTGTTGTTGTTATTACCTGTTATACCATCAACACTGTTTTTTAAGCAAAATTCCATATAAAGCAATTTTTTCTTTAGCTCTATCCAAGGGAAATGTAACAAACACACTAAAAGGCTGTCACGTATTTAAGGCAGTCCCACCGCTTGTGGTCTAAAAACTATGCTTTACGCATACTATTCTTCCTACCCTCCACCCCGGCTTGGGTAACTGTACGTAATTCAGACTGATGGAATGCAGAAACTATTTGTACAAGAAGATGGTGCCGACAATTATAAGACATTCAGGTGCAGGTGAAGATAAACATGTACATTTGAAGTTCAGGAGATCTGGACTGGAGGTTTAGATATGAAGCTGATCATAGAGATGGTATGTGAGGTTGCTGTGAGCAATTTGGATTACAAGTAATTCATTTTATTTCTTCAAAGGATGGGAGTTTACCATAAAAATAAGGACAAAACTCTTACTAGAATTCAAGAACAGATCTACACCTAGGTTTCATGAGGACTTAAAAGTAATTTAGGAAACAAAACTGAAAAGTACTTTAAGGTGCACCTGGGTGGCTCAGTTGGTTAAGTGTCTGCCTTTGGTCTAGGATCTGATTGAGCCCTGAGTCCGAGTCCAGCTCCCTGCTCAGCGGGGAGCCTGCTTCTCCCTTTCCCTCAGCCCCTCCCCCTCGCTTGTATTCTCTCTCCCTCTCTAACAAACAAACAAACAAACAAAAAAAGGTACTTTGAGTCAAGGCTACTCTGGCAATTTGGCTATGTGTCACCTCCTCATCAGCAAACACCACTTGCTATTATGGTGCTTCAACTATACGTGGCACTATCTTCCACTTCTGCATGCTAGAGAACATTTCTATCTCACCATAAATTCTATGTATTTGGTCAAAAAGAAAAAGAAAAGAAAAGAAAATACACAATACATGAGCAAACTTTGTTCTGCTCTGAAATAGTTTTTAAGAATTAGCTTAAGAATCTGTATCTTTAAACTTTTAACTGCATTAAAGATTTATAACTAAGATGTATCCCACTGGAAAGAATGCTTTCAAGGCTATGTCCTAGGTAAAGTACAATAGTCCGAGACTGCTCCGCACTAACTAAATTTAAACTAAACAAAATTCTCTCTAGGCTGTTAAATGTTAAAATATAGAACTCAATGGAGTATAATTCTTGTCCGCTTCAATTATAAATATTCCAAAATCAACATTCTAGTCTGATTAAAGAAAATTTAGAACATAAATACCTTCCATATCTGCAGCTTCTCCTTCATCTTCTTCCTCCTCCTCACATATTGCTGAGCAATCTTGAAGTTTTATACTGTCCTTTTAAATAAATTATATTTAAAGTCACTTAAACGTGTCCATTAGTTCAAACACTGAATACTCATGTGTCAGCACAGTGCAAACCACTGAGAAAATAAGAGTGGTAAAGACAGTTCTTATCCTCAAGAAATTCCTATTCCAGTGGAGATGACAAACTCATAAACCAAATATTAAAAGTGATGTGCTAAGTGCTGTGACTGAAAAATATAAAAAATATCATAGAAACACCAAGAATCACCTAAGCTAACAATTTAATGATTTTTGCACTTCCAAAAAATGGTATTTTTATTTAACCAATTCATTAATATTAGGAAACTGGTTCAGAGTTATAATTTACATATGTAATTTAAAGGAGGAAAAAGATATATATTTGTAAATCACAATACATTTTTAGTTAAACTTACTATTATAAATCAAACATTATATTCTAATTTGTTAACAATATCTTAGGCTGAATTAAGTAAAATTATCAGACATTACTGTTATAACATGTAAGATTTCAGTCCAATTTTTAAACTATATTTGCAGTAGAATAAAAGAATATCAAAGACAAGCCTAATATATAATTATCATATCACAGAATCAATATTCTAAAAATCTGAAGTCAATGTAGTAAAAAAAGAATTGGACATCTAGTTTCACCTAATTTACAATTTTACTTAGAGAAGACTCTTTTTGCCACTAGAAACTTAAATTGTATGTTATCATTACCACACCCAAAATGTGAAATCTTAGAAGACAGTATCTAGATAATTATTAGATGAGCCAATATCTAACAAACTAATCATTAAGGGAAATTTTAATCATGTTGATGCTATGGTGATCATACTTGAAACAGAAGAATACAGTAAAATCAACAAGAAAGATTGGGTCTGGACAATAAGTATTTTAAGAAATTATAAAAAATAATGTAAATTCTATATTAAATAGGAAATGACAGGAAAGACATTCAAGTTGTACATTATTCTAAGCAGTCATCCTTTAGTATGATATAAGGATGTTAAGTGGGATACCAAGTACCATATTAACCATTATTGCATTTTTAAGAAGTTCTTGAATTACCATAAACCTATCAACAAATGCTATCCACACTACTCTGCCATTTATCATTCCCAAAGTCTGAAGCATATACAATTAATGGCTGGAGTAAACAAGATTTTCTGAAGGAGCAAAAGCCATTTTGGTGATTTCTCTTTAGTCATTCAAATTCTCCAAAAAGTAGAATTTCAAAAGGATGAATTTTCAGGCCAATGAACTGAACCTTAATCCCTAGCAAGCATAAAATTGTACATCGAAAAAAACCAAAAACACTTGTTTTAGTTTCTAACACTTCCTGTTAAGACCCAGTTATGAATCCCAAAAGATCCAAATGACAAAAACACACAAACGAGAGTATCTTAAACTAGTAACTCTTAGAGTAAATGTTTCATAAGGACAAAAGAAACTCAATTACTCTGTCCAAATATTCTATCCTCTAAGGGATCTGTTAACAAAATAATTAAGAAAAGAGTAAAGGAATTTTGTATTCTTTTCAAATCATTTCAAATATAAAAATATGAAAACTGCAATCATTTTCTAGTTTGAATTAATTGAAAATTTTCAAGCAGAAAAATTTCACCCAGTTACAGATTTTTACTCCCCTCCCCTAATAAACCATACAATAAAAACTAACCGATTTAGCTTTCACTCGGTCAAAATATATCATTTTTTGGATGATGCTAAAGTTTTACTTTTAAATTTTCAAAAACAAAACTTCCACTCAAAATAGCAGTAAATTAAGAAACTGTAGTACATAAAACTCAAAAACCTCCATTTATAGAACATTTGGTACTTAAAAATAAAATGCTATTTCTTTTAAACTAGCCTAGTAGCGTTCCCAATTGGTGGAAATTAGTAGGTTTTTACCAGTTACAATCTCAAAAAAAATTTTTTACCCATACAACAGACTAAGGAAAATAAGCACTGGGAAGCAGGAGTTTTGATATAGGAAAGTGAGAGAAGAAAAAAACAACTGGAATTTTAAAAAGCTTGAAAATAATCAGTTTGAATAAGAATATATATATGCAAATAACTATGTCACTGAATTTACAAATGTAACTAATTAACCAGTACCTTGCTTTCCAATGTAATCTCCTTAACTGCTTCAGTTATTCCTGCAATACCTGTTTAAAATTAAAAAAAAAAGAACTAAAATTAAATTGTAAACATCTTCCATTTACCAGATTCAACACTTAAAATTACCTAAATTCTCACAGCTGC
Organism: Potos flavus; assembly: GCA_028534135.1. NCBI lineage: Eukaryota > Metazoa > Chordata > Mammalia > Carnivora > Procyonidae > Potos > Potos flavus. The sequence goes on along the minus strand of CM052898.1, from coordinate 140,886,543 downwards.
TCTGAAATGAGGAGGCAATGTTAGCAGCATTTTACAAATGAACTCTAAAAGGAGTAACACCAAAAGCACTTTTTAAATTGAAAAAAAAAGATACCAATGTGATATTTTACTATGAATTATATTCTACTCTATCACTCATTTACCATTCCTCATTTACTTTCCTAGTATGAGTCTCTATCCAATACATATTCATTCTCAGAGTGAACACACTAGGAGACTATAGGACTCATTTTTATTCAAAAACGCACCAAAATTCTTTCAAGAAGATATTAATGTTATTTGTTTCAGAAATCAAGGACATCCAGAAGTAGTAATACCATACCACATTTATATGAGGTTTTCTATTTTACTGTTTCCATAGCTTATTTCAGCCTTACAAACACTATCCTTTGAGGTAATTAGTTAATCATTTCTCCCTGTGAAGAAAAGAAGTCTCCAGAGATGAAATAACTTGCTTGAATCTCAGTGAAGAAATCGGGATTTAAATCCACATGTGCTAACTTTTAGTTCAATGTTCTGTCCACTGCACCTCATTAAGCAACTACCTTGTACCCACTTGTCTCAATGAAGGTGGCAATAAGCAGATGGGGGCACCGCAACTCAGCTAAATAATATTTCTAATTCAAAATATATGTCAGTGTTTTTAATTCGATAGTTCAACAGGATGAAATAAATTAAAGAAAAAAAAAACCCTATACACAAAATAAGCTTTGCCCCTTTGTTCATCTTCTAAAATCTTTTATATATCTGTTCAACATCTCCAACCTAAATAACTCACTTTCACTAATAGAAAATGTCATAATCCACAGCTCTAACATAAAGCTTTTAATTCATAGTTTTTCTACAAATTACTACATGATATGATTATTTCACAACAATAAAACCCAAATCTTAGCTCACTGAATTCATATTACAAATGATTCACTGAATCCAGTACATAGATACAAACAAAATAAACCTTTTCAATCCATCCAAATATAATAACGTCATAATGTAATAGTAGCCCACTAAACTAGACTCTTCTAAGAGTAGGATATACTGGCAAAGGAAAAAGAATAGCTCAAATGACTCTAATGAGGGTAACATTGTCAAGAACTGTGATGGTTAATTTTATGTCACCTTGGCTAGGTTATCGTGTCCAGATGCTTGGTTAAATACCAATCAGGATGTAGCTGTGAGGGTGTTTTTTAGATTTTAACATTTAAATTCATAGACTTTGAATAAAGTAGATTACTCTCCATAATGTGGGTGGGCCTCATCCAATCAGTTGAAGGCCTTATAAAGAAACATTGAGGTGCTCAGGAAAAAGAAAGAATTCTGCTTTCAGACTGTCTTCAGACTTGAGTTGAAACAATCAACCCTCACCTGGATCTTCAGCCTGCTGGCCAGTTCGTCCTGTAAATTGCATTCTTGCTAGCTCCCACAGTCACGTATGCCAATTCCTCAAATAAATCTATCTATACCTATATACCTCTATCTATATATACATCCAATTTTTCTGTGTCTCTGGAGAACCATGACCAGTACGAGGGATAAGAGAAATAAAAGAAACCTATAAGAAGCAAGGATGAAGCAAAGAGAACTGAGCTGAATAAGGAACCAGGCACATGACCTTCTAAGTCAATTGGAAGCAGTGTTTTAATCAAATCACAATGTAGTTTAAACTAAAATTCTAAGGATAGCTCTCCAGCAGGGCAAACATTTTTCAATTGTTGAATTTCTATAATAGATTTTCATCAATCCAATCATACTGACACCTGCTTATCTCTGTAATGAATGCCTTTGTAAATATGCACCGAGATTTTGAGCTAGTGATTATGGAATAGAATACAACCAGACATCAGAATAAGTCATTTACTTGACATCAGAAACACAGTGCTATAATTAATGGCTCTAGTTAGTCCATTGCCCACATCTTCCACCACAGAAAGCAGAGCAGCTGACCAATTTCGGAAAGGTCAAAAAATAAAAAAGTCCATCTACCACCCTCTCAGTGGGGGCAATAGGATGATTTTTTGAAATCATTTAAAAAAATTGTTCAATCTACTATATTCTCAAGGCCTTGACATTAACACTCAATGCATCAAGAAACAAACAAGTTTCAAATCAAGAAGCTCAAGTCCTGAATATATGCCTATATCATCACAAACACAGGACAACGTCCCTTTTTAAAAGTAGAGGGAAAACTGACCTTAGAAGGTAGTTTTTCCTGAGCAGATTACTTAGCCCTCTGACTACTGCAGTGAGTCTCAAATGATGGCAGCAATTTTGCCCTTCATGGAATACCTGGCACTGTCTGAGGAATTCTGAGTTATCACAATTGGGTGAATCCTACTGGCATCTAGTGGGCAGAGCCCAGAGATGCTGCTAAACATTCTGCAATGTACAGAAAATGCTTCAGCAAAAAATCATGCAGCCCAAAGTGTTAGTAGGGCTAAGGTTGAGAAACCTTGTTCTAGTACTACTTCTGATATACCTGCTACTTTCTAGGACTTCGAGGGAGAAAACTTATTTTTTAGTATTCTAGATTTAAACTCAGGACACATTTTCTTCATTAAAACTAAGTCATAAATGGCATTTATACAACTATGCAAATTAACTATTAACTTATAGTTAACTATGAACTAACATTAATTTATACTACTGTATATAACTATATTTATATAACTATGTAAATGCAGATTAATATATGCTGCTATAGCTAAGTTAGTATGGCTAAGTTAGTACAGCCATAGCAGCGTATGCTAATCTGTATTTACATAGTTATATAAATATAGTGGCAAAACAGGTTTTTATGACTTGAAATAAAAAATCATCTTCAGACTTACAAACAACTTCTGCAAACATACACTTACAAAAGGCTTGAATTTAGTCAATTCTTTTAACACAAATTTGCTGAACAACTTCTGTACCAGGTACTGTGATAGATATTGAGGATACAACGGTGACTCTTTACTTAAGGAGTGTGGTCCTTACAATCCTCTTACAGTCATTCAACAAATAATTATTAAATACTTTTAAATGCCAGGTCTCTTAAACATACATAAGGTTCCTGTCCTAAAGTTCATCACCCAGCTATGGAATGACATGTAAATAAGGAATTCCAAAGCAAGTAGTATGCATACTCAGCAATTCTTTCTTTCTTTCTTTAGAAGTAAAGAAAATGATACAGGTATTTTCAAATTGCTACTAAAGTAGTAGTACTAGAGAAATTTGGTATACTCCAAGGGCATTTTTTCTTTTTTTCCAGTTTGTCTTCCTGCTTCTTTTCAGGTAAAAAAAAAGTCTATTGGGACAATTGTGCCTTATGTATCCTTTGTTTTTGTTGTTTTTAAATCAATGCTGTAATAAAAGATTAGAAAATGTTTAAAACAATTTAAACTAATATATGGTATCCTATTCTCCTCTTACCTGTGTTATGATAAGTATCTACCCATCCCCCATCACCATCATCTTCTTCAATGATAGCTTCCAATTCATCTGAATATTCCATCTGTTTGCACCGCTTGTAGCATGGCACTATAAAAAAAATGGCAAATACAGTTACTAGCACATAATTTGCTTCATATAAATCTATTAGAAAAAAGATAATTTATTCCAGTTTAAGGAAATATTATATTTCACTTCTAAGAAAAGTGATTAAAGAGTTGTATTCAGCCCAAACACTTTAAATGACCACATTTATCTTTCCCTAAATAGCTTTGTTGGAATACAAGCAGAAAGGCTCTACTGGAAATTTTCCATGTATTCTTTACCCTGATGGTCTGTGAAGAACAGCAGGCTAGAGCCAGAGATGACATTGTTCAACTTCAGGCTAATGAATAATAACACCTTATTTTAATAGCTTTACTCTCAAAATAGGAAGGCACCACCTGTCATTCTCAGGGGTGGTAGAGGTGACTCCAGTTTGCAATGTTATAATAAGTTTTAACATGTATTTCATAATTCTTATTTAAGTTTCAGGTATTCATAATGGACAAGACAATGTAAAATTCACTAAACTGTTACATTTTACCATCTTACACAATACTGGAGCCAAGATTTTCATATAGTATATGTGTCAATTAATAGGTATTATTCACATAAGCCTAAAACTGAACAATTATAATGTAAAAACATGATGAGGTAGAGTCAAGAAATGGCTATTAACCTCTTGATTTTTTTAAAAAACAAGCAGGATATAAATGATCAACTCTAATAAGACCTGCTGTAGGAAAGAAAAAAAATGATGTGTTATACATAGTTTCCCTTTCTGTAATAGATGAATTAGAAAAAAGTAAATGCACTTAATGTGATCAGATAGGGACTATAACAACCTTCTCATGCTGTTATCAAATTAACTTCATAAATGAGAAACTAGCAGTTTAAAAAACATTTTTTGTTCCTAAAGGCAATCTTTCAAAGACACAATGGATAATAAATCTTTAGCTTGGAACTTTTAGATGTCAAAGGTAGTATGAGTTTCATTTTTCATGACAAATGTTTAAGTCTAAAGAAGATCAAAATCAAATAGCTAAAAAGTTTATAATTATAAAGTCAACTTTAAAAAAAAGGCAATTGAAATTCCAAATTCCAGGGCCCTTTGTCTCCACATCTTAAAACCAGACCTTTTTTGGCAAAAAGTAGTAACAAAAAGGAAGGAGGTAAAAATGAAATAAGGAAAAAAATACTCTAGCAATAGAAAACCCAGAGTTTCATCAAATTTTCAAATTTCTGTATTGCTTCAAGCATAAATTAAGACCAGTAAATACTAAGGTTTTGGGCGCTTGGGTGGCTCAGTTGGTTAAGCATCTAACTCTTGGTTTCGGCTCAGGTCATGACCTCAGGGTCCTGGGATCGGCCCTACATCAGGCTCCCCGCTCAGCAGGAGTCTGCTGGAGATTCTCTCCTGCTTCTTTTGTTCTCTCTCTCTCTCTCATATAAATAAATCTTAAAAAAAAAACCTCTTTTTTTTCTGTTTTTTTTTTTTAATATAACTCTTTGTGCAAAATTTACTAATATATGCAACATAATTCTTACCATTTTTGGTGACCAAAAATTGTTTGCCTGTTGGTAGGTATGCCTTCACTTTCAATTCTTCCCCTGTAGCCCTTTAAAAAGAGCAAAAAGCACCAAATACAAGAACTATTTTAAAAGGCAAAGAGAGAACAGACGATATCACAAGTAAATACCAAAACTACACAATCCACACTCTTGAGAAAACTGTTTTAGAACTAGTTTCAGAAGGATGCCATTAAGTGATGTATGTTAGGGTGTGGAAGAGCACAGCATTATAAGTGAAATGTACTAAGAGACGCAGAGAGACCTAAGAGAATTTAGATTAAATATTAGACAAAAAACACAGAATAATATAGAACTATTAAGCAACTATTATGTTTGCCTCTAAACAAAAAGTAAATGTTGTTCCCTAGGGAGTATAATCTCAGACTTTTAATTCTCAAGTACTGCTCATCTTCAGATCAAGAAGAGGCAGAAAAATATCTGTAGGACATTACATAACAAAGTAAGTGGTTGGCAAAATCCCTGTTCCTGCCCCCCGATTAAAACTGGAACTAAGAGAAAAAAATGCTTTGAATCACAAGATGATAATATTAAAAATAATGACTGAAAACAGAAAAAAAAAACCCTTTCACTGAGTGTTTACTAAGTATAAGACTTAGAACTCTAACACGCATTTTTATTTACTCCTCAGAACCCTGAGAGGTAATATTAATGTCCCCATTTTAGCTTAAATAAGTCAGACTGCTCAAGGTCAGAAAACCAGAATATAGAAGAGCAAGTGAATCCGGGGCTCCCAAACACTACTGTCTCTGTGGGTCAGAGTCAGCTACACCATTTCTGATTCTTCATAGCTACTCTAGACTATCTTACTAAGAATTTGTTCAAAGATTCTTCTGCAGGTCACCTAATCCAACTGGCCAGAGATAGAATGACATGCGTTATCTGTCACAAACATCTGAACAAAAATCTGCCTTATCAATGCTTCAGTCTAAAGTTGAAACCATAGATATGAGCACGAGATAAAGCCAGAAAGTGACCTACTACCTTAGTAGCCTTCTAGGCTTCTTTAGACCATTCTCAAGTGTCAAAATCAATAATGACATGGCAATGCCTGAAGTTCTGAGTGAAGAATATACAATATAGTCATGATGACACTTGTAGACAGGAAACTATAACATGGAAATAACCTGTTTCTAGCACTGGTTTAAAATGAAATGTTCCTTTGGCCCCAGTAGTTCAGCCAGAAGTATGGACACTGGAGTAGGGTATAGCTGAGTTCTAAATATTATTTCAACTATCACAATTTATAAAGTGAAACTATAAACTACCTGCTAAAAAAAGATCCTGTCCATATACACATATTTCTGTAACAATACTATAAATTATGTCTGAACTAATTAGACAAATAAGGACTATCACAAAAAAATCTGAAGAAAATGTTTATTGACGAAAATCCTAAATTAGTTCCTTTTATAAAGTGGATATTATTTTAAATTTTAGATACCTATTTCACTTGAAATACATAAAAATTATAGACTAGAACAAATCGCTTCTCGACCTTTTGGCTAAGATCAAGTGTAAAAATTATAGACTAGAACAAAGCTAAATATAATTTCAATAGACATTTTATAATCCAAAAAAATCAATCACCCTTACTAAATCATCAGAGACCTGCTATGATATTAACTCAATTTTAAATATGAAACAGAAATACATATAAGGAAGACAAGGGCATAAAAACAAATGAACCTGACATTTTGGCCTTTCTTGGTACATTAAGAAACAGTGTTCTGAAAGATAAAGAGCAATTGATAAAAAGCAGTAAAACTATTTTGGGTTATGAGTCAAATACAAAAATTGAGAACAGAATAGGCCACAGATAAAAGAGAGTTCCAACTTTGGCTTCAAATAGTTTTAACTAAGCTCAATGGAATTGAAGGAAAACATTATCAGCTCTAACTTCATTAATTTTAGAACCTCTGTTCCCAAATTAAAACTGTACCTTTCAACCACAACTGAAAAAGTGTCATTAAGGGAATTAAAATAAAAAGAAAAAAGGATATAACAAGTTGAATCATTTATATCCAAACAAGATGATAATTCCAAAACAATTCTAGCCTAATTAAAATAGCTTTGCCAGTACTGGGATCACTTTTTCAGCCATAGTCAGGTGGTTTTACCCTAAGGACTTGAACATAATGAAACATCATTTGTTTTAAAACATCCTCTTATTATTCAGAATATTTAAAATCTGTTATGAGATCTGCTAAGTTGCTTAAATTACCTTTTTTTACGTTACTTTTACAATAAAAAAAGTTAATGAAAAGAACAAAAATGTAAAACATCTATTACCAAGCAGATTTCCAGTTACGGATGTTAAGGAGTATCATGAACCTTCCTTTTCAGCTAATTTCTAAAATGGGAGCATACTTTTGAACCTTATAAAAAGTCCTATGATTAAAAAACCTAAGGCTTTGCAAAATATCTGCATTTATTAAATGTTATAAAAATATTCAGTAAACATTTTAGTTTGAAAAAAATGAGCTGGTCTTGAACATTATTTTGTAAAGATCCACCACAAAATCAGACCTAGACACTATAGAGAAAGGGAATACTAATAAAGGAAGTAAATGTAAAATAAAGGAAGTAAATGAAAAAAAGGAAAAATGTCTATCTTTTATTCTAAAAGAGCAAAACAAAATAGGTATAACAGCCAATTTGTCAGCCTTTATTTTACTTTAAGTATCATGGGCACACTGCTTAACAGAAAAATCTACCAGAAGAGAGTTAAATTGGTCATTCTAAAGTTCATGCCCTAATCCACTTTGCAAAGTGCCACAATTATAAAGTCATACATTTTACTAATTTCTATTCCTCACTCAAGATTACTTACCATTGCCATGTTGGACAGTGGTGGACTAAGTGATCTCCAGCTGCCACAAACTATTTAGGATTTAAAAGGAATATAAAAGAAAAAGGAAAAAGAAAAATTGAACATCACTGAATGTAAGATGATAAAATACCAAAGTGATCATCCCGTGTAAGCTTGATACCCAATAATCATATAAATGCAAATAGCACCAAACCTGCTCTACCACTCTGATGGTTTTTGATTACTTTAAAACTGCAAAATTTTTTACATCCATAAAATTTAAATTTTGGAGGAAAAAAAACATAGTGCTATTTATTTTAAATTCAATTTTTATCATTGGATTAAATAATGCCAAAAGGATACAATATCATGAAATGAATAAAGGCAACACTGCAGGATTTAAAATTTCAAAAAAACCATTTTATGGATAAATAAGATGAAGACAGATCCCTGCTAGGGGCTGAAAACTCAATGAAGATCTTTGAGAAAATGATACAGGCCTATGATGTAAAAAGTTTATGACATCACAGTGCACATTTCTCTTTTTTTTTCTTTTTAAGTTCAGGTAACAGACCATTTTGTAAGCTTTTTCACATTAACAAGAGTGACAAATGTAATGCCAAACGATGGGAAAAGTTAGAAGCTTTTGGATTGACTCAGAAACCAACACAGTTAAGAAACTGAATCCTCTAACACCTTAGACTTTCTGGGCAGGTTGAACATTGCAAGTTTTTGTTTTTCTTCAGGAATCAAAAACAGACTCAGGAAGAAAGAGTTTAACCTTCTGAGAATTTCCATTATACATGAGCATGAACTGATCTTACTGTAAGACAGAAATCCTGCTTATTCTTGAGAGCAGAAAATGAAAGAAAGTCTCTTAAGCGTAACTGCAGTGTCCCAATTCAGGCAATACACACATATACTTTCCCAATTACTTCTATTTCATAATAGTTCTAACTTAAACTTATGTATTGTTCATGGTTAATTACACAGCAAAAAAAAAAAAAAATACAGTATCTTTAATCTTCCAGTGTTTGTCTCAGAAAAGAATGTCTATATATAATACTCTATTTTCATTTAAGAGAGTAAAATTTTATAAAATAAGTTTTCTAAGAGTAATTTCTCTCAAGAAGATACATTAACAAGATTTAGCAGCATATTCTCAACAGCAATTTTTCAAATGTTTCTGTTCTTTTACTTCAAAGAATCTTATTATTTAAACTAGTTAGGTAAAGACAAAAACCCAAAAGAAAACAATACTCCCTTCCCAAGTTTTAAGCATTTTAGGTCACTGTAACCAAATGCTACCTTTAACTCTCTGGTTACCAGGAACTATTTGTCACCACCAAAAAAGTAGAATTTAATTCAACAAAATGCAAGCAAAACAAAGAGTTAAAAATTTAAAAAATCTTTAACGATATTGCCCTATCACAAGACTCTAATATTTTATTCCCTGGAACCTCCAGTAGCATCTATTAAAAAAATAATAGGGGCACCTAGCTAACTTAGATGGCAGAGCATCTAACTCATATCTGGGGGTTTTGAGTTTCAGCCCCACGTTGGGTGTAGAGATTATTTAAAAAATAAATTAAATTTTTAAAAAAATAACAAACACTAGAAGGTAAGAAAAACTATAAAAGAACATAGAATTGCACAGATAATTAGTACATGTGTACATCTGCCCTCATTAGCAATGGTGATTATTGCAGGCTTCATATGCTCAAATGAAACAAAATATAAGGCAGACTCAAATTTCTCAATTCTCAGTATCACTTGCAACAGCTTTCTCTTGGTGATTGAATATTATACAATACTGAATAACTCCAAGATATAACCAGTTATTAACATTTTGGTCAGCAACTTTATCCTTCAAGCTATTCTACTACTAATACTCTACACTTAAGTCATACTTATGTATATTAAAGTAATTTTAGTCAGGCAATTCTGTATTAGATAATGCCTACACCTTTTTAAAACACAGTACTTCCAACAGCTCTCGAAGAAAACAATGAGAGAGCTGGAGGATAATGGCCAGAAGCCCAGAAACGGTAAGAGAAAACAAATAAATAGATCAACTGTATCTATTAACCAAAGCAAATTATCTCTTGTTTTCCCTCCTCTAGACTCATTCTAATTTAACTCAATCTCATAACTGTGCTCTATCTCAATCCAGCATATGGGGTGGGTACCCAGCTGAGCTAGTTTTGCCTTGCATTTTTTTTTTTTAAAGGAGGAAATTCATAAACTACTTAATGATACACAGTTAAGTGTTATTCATTCTATGGTTAGTAGCTGTTTTAAAACAGCATACATCAATCCAATGACCACGGACTTGCATCTCTAACTCCAACCATGTATTTACCAATTAGTCATCTTCACACAGATAAAGCCAAAGAGTGCAAGAAGAACAGCATACTTTCATCCCTGCTCCTGATTACAGATAGTTTTAAGAGCCAAATCTAAATTACACCTCTGTTTGGCAAGAAAAGTTAACAATATCAAAACTTAATTTTATGTGGCATCCAAGGTATTAAACTCATGGTGCCCAAGGTAGAATAGGTCCTTTAGAAAATGTCTAGCCAAAACCCCTCATTTTACAGACAAGGAAACATGAGGTCTGTGTCACAGCTTAGCTTTGCCCAAGTCAGAAAAGAAGAAATTAAGAGAAATAGGTCCAGAAGGCAAGATCTCCTATGTTCTTTCTATACCATGTGTCTTTACTAAAAAATAGATATTTTTAGATGACAGATTAATTCAGCACACCATTCTCGGAACTCACAAAGATTTGGCACTCAAGAGATTCCATCACAATTGAAAACTGAAAGATCCATTAATTCTTAGGCTTGAGGTCTTAGAATTTATGGCAATAGCCAGATCGTAAAATGTGCCCCAATTCAAAATGTTTCTTTCAAAACAGTAAGTAAAGTCCTATTGCCAACGAGTGGTATTTTTAATGAAAGTTAAAGGTGAAACTTAAATTCTTTGTTATTTATTAAGACTAAAAAATAAGCCTGATGCAACCATAACTATTGAGGAAACTGGAATGTAAAAAGATGTTTAGAACAGTATTTATTTCTCTAAGGATAACAGAACAAACTACCTAAAGGAAAAAGAACACTTTTATTATATAGATTTGGTGAACAAATAAAATGATTCCTCAAAACATAATTCTATGTTAAGAGTTCAATAAAACACAACTTGCCTATAAAATAGACATCAGTTTCAGCATTAAGCAGATTCAACATTAGTTGGTTAGTAGAAACAGTGGAAGAATTGTGAGAAAAAAATCAGCATTAAGTATGTAGCAATAAAATATTTAAGCTAAATACTGAAAGAAAATTTAATATCCAAGCAGTGAGCCAAAGTTTCCAAATGAAAAGCCACAAAAACTCATGTTTGATGTAGACAGAGGCAAGACAACAGCAAACACCACAGAGCCCACTGTATAGCCTCCATATAACACAAATATGAGTGAAGGGTAAATGACCATCAGAATCTTTTCCATTCCCTCTCCCACCTCCATTTCTAAATAAAGAGGAACTATAGAGAAATATGAGAAGTGGCAAACTGAGAAGGAAGTTACATCCTCTCTTATGGGAAGTAGAAATTCCTATAAAATTGCTAATATAGTCAAAAGAATCAAGATTAAAGTTTAAGCTGTTTTCTTATAAAGCAAAAAAACCTCCCAGATAAATATAATAGCTTCAGAATATCTTTAACACTCACCTCTTCTGGGGTGATAACACCTGTTTCCTTAAACTTTGATTCCTAAAGAAAGCAAAAAGAATAACATATCATACTCTTTCACTTTCAAATAAAAAATGTTTGTGTGCCAAGTATTTGCCTGGCATCCTTCCAGGCAAAAGAGCACATAGAAAAAAAGAATCTATCACTGGTACCTGACCCCAAGGAATATACAAGTCTAAGGAAAGAAACTGACATGAAAATAATTACAATTTGATCAGCGCTATAATAGAGCAAAGCTCTTTGGAAAAACATTAAGCCTTACAATGATTTTGTGAAATGACCAAATATCTTTATTTTACAGAACAGTAAAAATGTTTTAAAAATGTTTAGGATCATCTTACAACTCAGTCAACATCTTCAACCTCTCATTTCAATTGAGTAACATTGGAAACCAAATCTAGAAGTCATAAATCATTTAATCCTTTCCCATTATTATCTCCAAGATATTGATACAATATTCTCTCCTCTAAAGCAAAGATGCTATTTACCAAATGTTTCTAAATTTTAAATTAAATGTAAGATTTTGTAGTACAGTCTACAAAAATGAAAGGATTCACTGATGAACATTATTCATTCAACAAGTATTTACCAAATAACCAATATATGCCAGGCACTATTTGAAGTAATGGGGATATAGTAGTGGATAAAATAGACCAAATTCTTCCTTGTCCTCATAAGGAGTTTAAACTCTAGTGGAGTGAGGAAAGCCAAACGGTAATGAAAACCATAAGGAAAAAAATGAGGCAGCAAGGAAACTAGCCAGGGGTGGAGGAGACAAACGGCTATTTAAAATAGGATGGTGAGGCGCCTGGGTGGCTCAGTTGGTTAGGTGGCCAGCTCTTGCTTTCTGCTCAGGTCATGATCTCAGGGTCCTGGGATGGAGCCCCGAGGCATGGCAGGCTTCATGCTCAGGGGGGAGGCTGCTTAAGGATTCTCTGTCTTCCTCTCCTGCCCCCACTCCCCTTGCACATACAGGCACTCTCTCTCTAAAATAAATAATCTTTAAAAAAAATAAATAGGGGTGCCTGAGTGGCTCAGTCGGTTAACCGTCCAACTCTTGGATTTCAGCTCAGGTCTGATCTCAGGATCATGAAATCAAGCCCTGCATTGGGCTCCACATTGACTGTGGAATCTGCTTGAGTTTCTCTCTCCCTCCCTACTCTCACCTGTCTAAAATTAAAAAACAAAAACTAAAATAAATAAATAAGTAGGATGGTTAAGAAAACAAAGGTTTCACTGATAGGTGACTACTGAGCAGAGACCTTAAAATGAACAAGCCAGAATGCTGTAAAAGAGCATTTTAGGCAGATGGTGCACCGAATACAAAAACCTGAGGCAAGAGAGTATTTAATGGAGTAACAAAGAGGTCAGACTGGCTCAAGCAAAAGTGAGCAAGGAATAAAGTAGTAGTTGAGATAAGGGCCTCTACCAATCAAGTAGAGGCTTGAAGATCATGTAAGGACTTTGGCTTTTATTGTACCATGACTTTTCTTAAATTTTTACTTGCTAGGATAAGTCATTGTTTCTTTCTGAAGAATTTAGTTTTTCCTCTTTGCCTTCTTATGTCTAGTAGGAAACTACAAGGATTCTTTCTGTAAACAGGGATGGGCAAGGAGAGGGTCAATAATTCTGCTTTCCTTATTACTGAAAATACATACTGATAAGTATATACTGACAAGCTAACACTTTTCAGTTTGGAAAGTAAGTAAAATGATTCCTCAAAACGTAATTCTGTTATAAGTTCAATAAAATACAACTGGCCAGTAAAACAGAAGTTTGTTTGTTTTTAAAGATTTTATTTATTTATTTGACAGAGAAAGAGAGCACAAGCGGGGGAGCAGCAGGCAGAGGGAGAGGGAGAAGCAGACTCCCTGCTGAGCAGAGAGACAGACTTCGGGCTCCATCCCAGGACCCTGGGATCATGATCTGAGGGGAAGGTAGACACTTAACCGACTGAGCCACGCAGGCGCCCCTAAAACATTAGGTTTAATATTTAATTTGGGAACTTTTTTTTACTCCTGTCTCGGAAACTAAAGAGTTTAACAATCGTGTATTATTTAAATGCTGCATATCTAGGTAGACATGTTTCTGAAAAACGACATGCAAAAGAATCATTTGATTCAAACATCAAAATTATTTTCAATTTCAAAGTTGACTAATATTAATTGCAAGGAATTTCACAGTAAACAATAAATAAGCGTAGCAAGAATTGGAATTTTCACTTATAAACTTTTCTTTTTTGTTTTAAACTTGGTCCAACAAGGTATCATTTTAAAATCAGTCTTAGAAATAAATATAGAAAAGTAAACGACTAACATTTCCCTTTGTCATGGAAAGGGAGCAAAGTAAAACTATCCACTATTCTACTCTTCTTAGCATACTAGAATAACTTCTTAGAGAGAGGACCAATCATATCCAAGGATATTTCATCCCCACAGTAAGATTTGTAAAATGTTCATTTAAAGTTGAAAAAAAACATAAAAGCACGTAAGCAAGAAGTTCCTATTCATTTATTCTTGTTGCTCACTTATCGGAAAGGAAAAAGTTACAATGACAAAAAACTTATAAGACTTATAAAAACTTGAATGTACTTCCAGAAATTTATCTCTGAAAATTAAAGTCACTGTTAAAATAGATAATCTGTTACAACTTTTACTTCAAAAACGCTGCATTATTGACAAAGCAAAAAAAAAAAAAAAAAAAAGTAAATATATCTAGGAGGGTCAGGCTGCTTATTATTAATGAAGTCCAGGACTTACAAATAGTGTTTCGGCTATTTTAAAAACTCGGAAAGGGAAGCTTTGCCTGTTAGTTGGGTTCAACCATACTGACAGAGATAATGTTGCGATTCACCTTGTACCTCTGGAATCTAAGAGGGGACTTCAGTCACAACTTAATATTTCAAGCTCCTAATTATAAGAGACTTTCTATGAAATTTGAAAGAAAATAGTGACACGTCATTTTAGTACCAAATTATGATTTCGTTTTTAAAGAGATAAGCAAAACCCTTGTTTAAAAAGTTTAAAAGACTTCCAATGTTAAGATTTAACGTTCTCAAATCTACTTGGCGGCCGACCACCTTCCAACTTGACGTACCCAGATGCGCCGGGTTCTGACGGGTGGCAACAGCGATGCGCACAGAGCGTCGCTCCAAGTTTACCTGAAGAGCCCGAAAGCCTAGACAACAGCAGGGTAAGACCTCCGGTGGGGCTGCACCCTTTTCTATGTCCCTCCCTTACCACCTTCCTACACTTTTCCCCGCCGAAGAACACGGTGTCCCTCCCGTGTCCCTCCCGGCGCCGGGTCCTGAATCCCTGCGGAGTTGAGCGTGTACCTGACAGCCCCTGGCAAGCCCGGCCTGGCTTACCTTGAGGACCGGGGTCAGGTACTCTGCCACTTCCAGTGCTTTTCCCTTCACCGTGTTAATCACATTCTGCATCCTGGGGCCGGAGAAGCGGCCGGCCCCGCGACGGGGCGGGAAGGGCAGCCGGGGAAGGGACCGGGAGTCAGAAAAAATCCCCTCTGCCGCAGACGCGCATCGGCACCCGGCCGGCGGCACCCTAGGGGAAGGGACGCGACGGGACGCGACGGGACGGACCGGACGAGGGGGAGGGGCGGGCGGTGCCAAGCGCGAGGGCAGGGCGCGCGCTGCTAGCCACCCAGGCAGTGCGCGGCGGACCGGGCCTAGGTGTCACCTGGCCGCGAGAGAGGGCGGCGGGGACGAGGGAAGAGTTAGGGGGAGAGGCGGGCGCACGCGCACCCCTCGCCTTCTCGGGAGCTGTCTTCTCCGCCTGGCTTCACTCGCGCCCCTTCCGGCTTCCCCTTCTCTCTCTTGCCGTAGCACCGCCGCCACCTGGGCCTCACGTGACTCAGGACTCTCCCGACACGTGACGCGAGAAAGGGCGCGCTGGGGCGGGCTCAGGCCGCTTCGTCCCTCCTTCCGGAAGCGTAACACTGAACGCGCCTGCGCAATGGGTACTAGGTTAGCTCTTTCCCAGTCGGGACGTTATTGGGCTTTTTGTTCCCGAATAGGAGGCTCGGGGGCAGACTTTTTCGCCTCTCTTTCCTTCCCATCGCTTCCCCAACTATGGACCCTAAAAGTTTCTGCTGCTTCTGCGGAGCTACACAGTTACTGCCTCAGCTCTAGGATGTGCGCTCCTCCACTTAAAACCCTTCGGACCGACAGAGGTAACCTCACCCAGCTGGCAAACAAGTGCGCGTGCGTATGAGGGGAGGGCGCGCCGCTCGAGATTCCTACTGCGCATGTGTGACAAGAAGGTTTTCTCCCTTCTCCCTCCCACCCCCGATTGTGAAGGGAAACCTGCCTTCCTCTTGTAGGGGAGGTACCTCTTTGACCTCTACGCTTGCGCGCAGGTGGGCTGTCCATGTTGACGTCTCAAGCCAGTCAGTCCCCAAGTCCAAGGCTCTGTGCACCATCCCTGCGGTGGGAAGCTTTGGAGGAGTTACCCAACCTAGAGTTTAATTTCCTCAACATATCAAAAGACCTTAGAAGCATTGATTTCTAAGCTCTCTTATGCTTTTAGTACTAGTTAAGTATAAATTCACAGCACTGTTCGAATATTTCCATTTGTCTCATTATTGTAATGGTATCTTTCCCAGCAAGCCCTTTTCCCACTTTCTAGGGAAGAGCTGCTTACTGAGGAGAACAATAGAAATCTGAAAATTTCTCCTTCTAGAGCAAAGTTGCTGATAGGAATGGAAGTTAAAATTGCTTTTTTTTTTTTTTTTTGCAAAATTCTACAGTCCCAAAGTGTCAGTTACTCACTTGCTACTTTTAGCAGCATTTATAGTCTGGCGTTGCCTTTCCTGTCTCTAGAGTTTCCCCTCCCATCAACTTCTGACTCTTCCATTTTTTCCTCATAGTTTCTCTTGTTCTCCTCAATTTTCTTCGTTTTGATATAATCATAGCCGCACATCTACATCATTTCTTTTCTGTTCTTCACTAATCAGTGGTATTTGTGCTGTGCTTTATCTGCCTGCAGCGTTGCTCACGAATATGTTCTTTTCTTTAAGGCAATTAAAAAACAGTGGAATGGAAAGCAAGTGCTGTGGTCATCGCGTATTCTGCTGCTTGTCAACCATGTATACATTCCTGCTAGGCACCATATTCATTGCTTTAAGTTCAAGTCGAATCCTACTGGTAAAATATTCAGCCAATGAAGGTAAGTTAAGACTTGGAATATATGGAGCACTTGTATCTAATCACACATTATGTCTCTTGTCTTTGATCTCCTTGTGTGTAAGATAGAAGTAATACTCTTTCAAGGACTCTGCTTCATGTAAATGATAAAGTATGTTTAAATTTGATTCTGTAACCTCTCATTCCTTAGCAAGAAAAATGTTTGATGCTGAGTGAATTTGGATTAGTCAAGTACAGCATTGAACCCTTTAGAGAGCAGATCATAACATCTGACTATTGCTTTAAACAATAGATATCTCTGGATCTGTAGTGGTATGTGTAATTATAACTTAGTTTGAAATAGGAGTATATATTTGGTCACTTCGCATTTGTGAGGTACTGTCTTAATTACTATACCAGTGTGGCAGTAGAGATTATTAGCTTTGAAATTATTAGCTCAAGAAGTCTTCTGGGTTTTTTGTTTTTGTTTGTTTGTGTGTTTGTTTGTTTTTTTTTCTTTTTTTGAGAGAGAGCTTGTGTGTGCACAGTGTGGGGGAGGAGGTAGAGAGAGGGGGAAAGAGAGACTCTTAAGCGGGCTCCATGTGTGGCGTGGAGCCCAATGCAGGGCTTGATCTCAAGACCCTGAGGTCATGACCTGAGCTGAAATGAAGAGGCAGACACTTAACCAACTGAACCACCCAGGTGCCCCTTCTGTTTTGTTTTGTTTTTTTAATGTAGGAATTTGTATTTATATAAACAGTTTAATTCTACAAAGCTATATTGACAACCTTTCACTAGTTATTGAGGACACATAAAGTCATGAAATCACAACCCTTAATGGTTTGCTTGTGGAGTCCGATGTGTGTATAAGTCTCTACTTTGGTTAACATTTATCTTTTGGGCACTTAGGCCAAGTATTAAGTAGCAGTGTTCAAAGTGTGTAAAACATAGACATTATTCTCAAGAACTGGGTTTATTAGGAGAGCTGTATGTGCGAAACATCATGAAAATACAGTAGGATAAATGCAGTTCTATACCAAAGATGCAGGGATAGTTTAGATTAGGAAGCAATATATTCTATCTGGGAGAGGATCATATGGAGTGCAAAGGGATCAGGGACCACTCCCTGATAAGGTGAAGTTGATCCACAAGAGGGCTGGTGGACACGGGTATTCAAAACAGAAGCAACAATCCATAAAAATGAATAGATACGTTAAAAAAAAAAAAATCAGGTTGAATTGTGAGAACAGATACTTCAGAATTACTGAGCAAAAAGTTTAAGGACTTGGAGAAGAGGGGTAAGGGGTGCTTAACCAGAGGAGAATGTTACAATCAGATACTTAAGGACTTCATATGCTATGCTAAAGAGCTGGGACTTTGACTTTATTCTCTAGGCCCTAGAGTCTGGGGGAGAGGGAATGCATGAAGGATTATAAACAAAATGAGAGAGACTATTATGGTAGCTGGATAGAGGTTGGACTTGGGAAATGACTGGAAGCAGAGTAGCCAGTTGGGATTATTGCAAATTCAAGCCACAGATGAAGAAGTCTAACCAAGACTTTGGAGGTAATAATAGAGAAGAGAGGATAGATTAAAAAAAATACTCTAAGCATAGAAAAGACAGGACTCAGAGAATGTACTGAATGTGGAGACTAAAGAATATGAAATACTGTAGCTCAAAGGTTTCTGGTTTGGGGTACTAAGTAGGTTGATGGTGTTCTCGGCTCAGACGGATGCTATTAGTAGGAAGAAGCAGGTTGGACAGAATTCAGAAAGATTATAGAGTTTTAGTTAGGTGTACCTTCCATGAGGCCAGGAGCTATGTCCTTGTTCACTGCAATAGTCTGCACTATCTAGCACATCACATATGTGAACGAAGTACCAATTAAATGTATAAATAGGTAGTTATTCATGTGGATATGTTTAGTGAGCATTAAATGTTCTGGAATACAGATTTGGAGACATTAATATTAAATTTACATTTAAAACCATAGGAGCAGAGGGCTCACAGGGTAAGCACGCAGAAGGAGAAAATAAGAGCCAAGGATAGAACTACAAGGAATGCCAACATTTAAGAGCCACGTCAACACTGAGATGTTAAGAAAGAATCATTAGAGAAATAAGAGAACTAGATGCACGTGACTTATAGAAGGGAAGGGAATGAGTTTGGAGATGAAGGAAATAGTATCGCTATAATAAGAGGAATTAAAGCAGGCCCTTTGGAATTAGTAATTAGAAGATGTTTGATAATCTCAGAGACTAGGTAGTTTGAATAAAGTGATATGATCAGAAACCAGATGCTTGGGAATAAGACCTGAATGGAAAGTGGGTAAAATGGAGATAATGAATGTTGATGCTATTTTAGGGAAAGAAGGAGAAAGTATGATAGCTGGGGAAGGGGTAGGATCTTACGTTTTGTTTTTTTGGATGGGACAGTTTGAGCATACTTACAGGCCAAGGGGAGAAAGCCAGTTAATAGAAGACAGAGGAAAATACTTATTGGAGCAAAGTTCCTGAAGAGAAAGGAAAGTTTTAAAGGGGAGAACGGTTCGTACTGGGATCATGGCCCCTTTCTTTGGACTAAAGGGAGCCCAGTAAGGATGGATGCAGTGTAAATAAGGTGTATGAGTGAGGGTAGAAGGTAAATACAAGGATGCCTGATGTGATGGGGAGTCACAGTTTGGGGTCTACCATGACAGAAATACAATTTAAAAATAAGTAAAAGCCAAAGTGAGTTCTAGACCAGTGGCAAGAATTTGAGAGTTGTAATCTGAAGGCCTCTCCCTGTTCTTGTGTGTGTATGTTTGCTTGTGTGTATCATAGAGATCAGTGCAAAGTATCGTTAGCAGGTAGTAGAATGTGATTTCAGCCTAGCTTTAAGCTCAGAGAAGGGAGGAGAAGTTTTAACTAGGCTTTGAATGATGGAGAAAGTTTAACAGACGAGTATTAAATTCAGGTGAACATTTATTAAGTGCAGAATACTGTTACCTGCCAGTTATATGAAGATGACTAACGTGGGCCCTTTCTCATAAGAAGTTTACATTCTAAGGTAAGACATACACAGAAGAAGTAACTATAATACCATGGAACAAGTACTGTTACAGAGCTTTATAGGTAGTGCGACAGGATCCAACATGAACAAAGAATTGACTGTGCTTAGGTTGAGAAGGTCAAGGGAAACCACAGAAAAAAGCAAAAAGGTGTTCTGGATAGAAAGAATGCTGAGGTGGCATTTTTCCTCTGTACTTGGCCAGTTTTGGTTTTTTATATAATGACCAAGGGAAACAAGCAAATGTTTCAAAAAGGGGGAAAATGCATTCCTTAAAATAGGACCTAACAAAGTTTATGTTTGTCCTTGGCAAAACTGTACAGCAAGTTTTTTGTCAGCATTTGGAATAGACAGAGGTAACAGCTAAGACCAAGGCATACTGACCTAAGCTCATTTCCTAATTAAACTGACTTGTAAGTTAAGATATATCTTCCCAACTCATCAGTGGGTTTGGATTATGTCATATATTTCTTTCTAGCCCTAGAGGTAGCCAGAGCCCTGGGCAGTTGCTGCTTTTACCCCAATGTACTGTTTATCCCAGAGTGCCAAACAAATACTGTTTTCTATACGTGCCATGATGCGAAACAGATGGGAATGCTCTAAGGAAGTATCACAGACAGTGTACCTTGATTCTAGCAAGGCAGACAAATTACACAAGAGGGATCATGAGCTGGGTCCTAATTCAGTCAGATAAATTCATAGCTTTTGATGAGTCAAGCCCTGAGTGTTAATTAGCGGTCAATTTAGAAGCCCATCTTTAATGCCATACCCCAAAGCTGCCTTTGCCTATAGCTTTAACCTCTTCCACATATTTATCAGCAATTTGGATGAAAACATCAGAAAGGTTTTTATCAAACTCAAGAATAATAAAACACTGAATGCAGTAAGGATAGCTAATACGTTAGGTGAACGGATTAAAAAACCCAAGAGAGAACAAAGCCAACTGGATGAAGTTTAATATAACCAGTATTAAAATCCAGCTTTTAAGTTTTAAAACAGCTGTAAATTATTAACTGTATATAACCATTATGTAGAACAAAATTTATAGTTAAAAAAATGTCTGTTACATTTCAGAAAACAAGTATGATTATCTTCCAACTACCGTGAATGTGTGCTCAGAGTTGGTGAAGCTAGTTTTCTGCATGCTTGTGTCATTCTGGGTTGTAAAGAAAGGTGAGTCTTGACGTGGTATTCTATACTTGTTAAAAATCACAGAATCAAAACATTTTAGAACCAGAAGGAACATTCGATGTCATTTAGTCTAGCCCACTAATTTTATATATGAGGACACTAACATACAAACTTAAGTATGATTATGCATGTTTTGCAAGTGGAGAAACAGGCCCAAGGAGAAAATGTTATGCAGTGGTGGGCAGGAGGAGGCAGGGCCAGGACTCCAGCCCACGTTTTCCTCGTGTCTTGGCCATGACTCTGCCTTGTTACTTGTTCCTTTGTTGGGTCACACAGTGAGTTAGTTTTTATTCAAATTCAGGATTTTCTAAATCACTGCTGTCTGATTTGATATGTAGCATATTGCCAAAACAGTCCCCATTTTCTACAGGGGAGGTAGTATAGTGGATTGGAGTCAGAGAGACTATATTCTGGGGCAGATTATATTAACTTCTCTGACTTCCAGTTTCATCAATTATCGAACAGAGATACTCGTCCCTTCCTCACATCTGAAGCATCTGGCCTTTTGTGGCTCTTTGTATGTATTACGTATTAATTCTCCACCTTAGTTTCCCAATTCTTGAGCCTTATCACTCTGTCTTTGATCTGCCACGACATGTGAGGTAAACATAGAATTTAAAGTATTAAGGGTCTTTTCCAGGATGATTTCTTTTTATTCTTAAAAGTTTCAATTTGTGCAAAGTTTCTAGTTGTTGGAATACATTTCTTAATCTCATGAAATTTATGCGTTATTTACAGGGCTTATCCTTAAATTGTTTTCTGTTTTCGCATGTTATTTTATATTCTCTTGTTATGGTACCTTCCTAAGTTTTTGGAGATCTGGCGATGGGATCATTACTCATACGAGGATTAGTAAAATTTAATTTTCTCTACCCCCTGTTATAAATTTTCACTTGGTATCTTTTTTTTTCTGATCCCCTCTGGGGAGAAAAATAATCCCTGCATAAATGCTTGATTCTTTTTTCTCTGTATTCTCACATCTTGCTCTCTCTCTTGGCTTTAGGCTCTCATAGTTATAAGAGAAACCTTAAGTATCCTGAGATGTTTCAAGTGATGTTTCAAGTTAACAGGAATTAGGTATTCCTAAGGGTGTTGCTGATTGTCAGTGATGAGGCCTGGTGGTTGGTGGGTTGAAGAAAGAGACAATGCTGAAATCCTATATTGCCTTTGATTTCTTAAAGCTAATAGTCACTGATGAAAGCAAGTTCATAAAGCCTCTTTCAAAGAATTGTATCAGTAATCAAATACAACTTACTTACTTTGTCTAAAAATATGGGCATTCTCATCAAGATCTTTTGTTTATTACTATCTTTCTTTCTTTAGAAGATCATCAAAGTAGAAACTTGAGATGTGCTTCCTGGAAGGAATTCTCTAATTTCATGAAGTGGTCCATTCCTGCCTTTCTTTATTTCCTGGATAATTTGATCGTCTTCTATGTCATTTCCTACCTTCAGCCTGTAAGTAAATATGATAGAAAATAGCGTTGGAAAAATATAGAGAAAGCAATCCCAGAACTAATCTTTTTTATCATTTTCATTGTCAGTGTTAGTTTCTCTTTGCTCCCAGTGGTCTTCCTGAGGTTTGACCAGAATCATCTGAATATGGAATTACCAATCTGCTTGCCACATTCTCTCACTCTTAAAGATTGCTGTAGAAAACTGTGCTGACTAGTAGGAGTTGCTCCCTGGCCAGTGAATGTGGAGCCGTCTCTCTGTGTGTAACCTTAGGCTGCCTGTTTGCTGAGCCATCCTGTGGTTGCCAACCTCTGTTAACTTCAGTATTTAGTACCTCCAAACTGATTTCCATGAATGACTCAGAAAATCATATACTCAGAGCACTACTTTTTCCTATACCTGCTTTAATGTAGTATATGCATTGTTTGTATGATCTTTTTCTTTTTTTCTATTAGTCCTATCATTTAACCAACAAGTTCTTTAAGAGTGGAAAATACATTCTCCCAGCTATAAATGCTGTCTGTAACTGATCATACTAGGAATGTTTCTCGTCTCTCTTGGCATCCTCCATGCCAATTGAGAAATCTGTTCGTAATCGGAATTAAAATTTGGTCTTCTGCTTTTATGTATTACTCAGTAATACAAACTGGGACATGTGTATATTTTCCCCTAATATTTTATAAAATGAAGATTTCTATTGCCGTTGTTGCCAAAATGTGTTTTAAGTTTCTTTAAAGAAAATATTCAGGCATTTTGATGATAAATAGGATTTTTTATTGGCACTAGTTCTCTATGTGAAGCCTCTTAAATATAACCAAATCAGTTTGAGAGTGGGACAAAGAGAGATCAGTAGGGCACTAAGTAGAAAACAGGAATTTGATTCTTTTGCACAATGTAGAAGCTGTGTAATTAGGCAACCCCCAACTACTGTGTCAGTTACCCATCTGTGAAATAGAATGACATGACCTTACTAACCCTAAGGCAGGAACCTGGGCCAGGTGATCACCGGAAATTCCTTTCAGCTCTGTTATCCATGTTACTAGTAAGTGTTTTGAATGCTAGAATATGTTCTCTCTGCATTCTTACACTTGGTTTTTCAGATCTGAGAATTTCTGTACCCAACAACATAATTATTTGCATCAATGAGTACATAGTTGTTGTATTTTATTGAGATTAGCTTTAAATTTACATCCCTTTTCTCTATCCTCAATATGAAAGCAAGATTGCAGCTTCCCTGTTCTTCCAGTTAATTGCTTTGCTCTTCCTTCCTGATTGTGCACAACCACAGATATTACAAAATCAATCACATGGCATATTCTGTGTATTGCTGTGCCCAAGTCTAGTTGGAAAGAATGAAATAGAGATGCATGGAAGTTTTGGGGCAAAGAGCTCTGGTGTTTTGTTTATTCCATGCTTTTGCATGGAAATCAGTTTCAGAATCATCAGGGTAGACAGGCTGCTTGGTTAGGGGATCTGCACCATTATTGTGATTGATCAGAGCCACTGCCTACTCCCTCTTACCAGCCACTTACTTCTCTCAGCAGCTCTTACTCTTCTCCTACCAGGGGTTCATAAACATTCATCTTCGGAGGACACTGAGAAATCCTTAAAACAGCGCTTCCCATAAAAAATTCAGTAGAAAAACAATAATGTTGTATTCTTGGAATTTTTGCAATTTTTTATTGGATTTTTTTTGGATTTATTTTTTATTGGTTTTTATTGGATTTATTCTTATTTCTTTAATTCACCTACATGTTAGCTGTGTTTTCTGGTTATATAATACTACTGAAAAATACTCTTCAAAGTTCAGTCATCTTACACTGACAGCAAGGAAAAAGGCAGCATGAAGTAAACAAGAAGGATTTGTTTTTAAAAATTGTTCATATTGTCAGATCCAGTCATGGGGAGCAATGATGAAATTTCATACTTTCTGAGCCAAAATATATTCATGTTCAGATTAATATTCTTGTCTGTGAAATATGACTGAATTCATAAAAAGAGACCTTTATGAAATCTGGCTAACACATTTCTGAGTGTTAAGAACAATGTGAATAAATGAAAGGACACCCAAATATGAGTTTGGTATTGAATCACTGGTACTGAGTCACTGCTGTTGAAGAACTGATTGAATTCCTACAATAGTAAAGATGTTTAAAAACTTATGCCTCAATTTTCTTACTGTATAAATGGGCCTAATAGTACGTGCCTTCCCTCCACCCCTGGAAATAGTGTGAAAAGTCTATAAAGCACTTGAAGAGCTTGAAAAAGTATGCTTCATAAGCAAAGTAGCTGTTATTTACAGACCTGAACATTTAGAGTTTCTAAGCATTTCCAGATCTGCATATACAGATTATTTACACGGGCATTTGCTAAATTTAAAAACATTTTCAAAGCCTATACAATAATTTGTTCATATCTGCATACATTTAACGACCAATAAAAATGGAATTTAATCCTCTAGTGAAATAGCTGCCCTAACAACCCCTCAGGTTTTTGACCAAAAAGCTTTTTTGTCAGGTGAACCAGCGAGCTGGGAGATTTCTGAGGTCACTACTTTGTTTGGATTGTAACTCTATCTTCTCCTTCTTTCTAGGCCATGGCTGTTATCTTCTCAAATTTTAGCATTATAACAACAGCTCTTCTATTCAGGATAGTGCTGAAGTAAGTAACTTGTTCTGAAAGCACATATCATACTTTAAAACGGCACAGCCTTATTTCAGATGGTGTACCCAGAGCACTGAGCCCTCCGAATCCCAGGGCCGGGATTTTATTCCTAACTGGCTTTGTGTTTTGGACAAATTGTTTAACCCATCTAGAAAGCAACTCCAGTGCTGGCCCATCTAAATCTTTGCAACTAGATGTATGAAAAGTTTTTTCTTAGCATCTCAAAAAAAAAGAAAGAAAAGATAATTGCCCAGCTTATTTTAATTTTTAGTGCCAGGTTTTCAACAAAGAATTCATGAGCTTTTTTTTTCCCCCAGAATCTCTATACTTTAGTAGGGAACCAAGAAATTTCTAAACGTTGTTAATGCATTTGTTATTTATAGTTTGGAGAGGGTGAAGAGTGGCAAATTGCTTATTAAACTACTTGAGACGAGTATACGATTTAAACTCTGATTGGCAGAGAATTTGCATGAGGAATCTAGTCAAAATTATAATTAATAAGAATGATATTTTTTTAAACTTTGAGAAATGCTGTCACCATTGTTTCCTTTCTCCAGGAAGAGAAAAATAAAATAAACATTTTTGAATAAAAATATATTTTTATTATCATATTTTGAATAAAATAAACATTTTTAAGTAAACAGGCTCTGCTGCCAAGCAAAGGCCAGAATATTCTAAGGTATAATGGGATCTGAGTATTTAATTCCAATTTAATTTGTTACTTGATGATGATAAAAATAAAGTTAACTTCTTGTTGTATTTGTTGTGATTGTTTTTTTTAATTTTGCATTCACTTTCCCTTTTAATTTCTTATTTCTCAATGTGCTGTGTCATAGTATATGCTTTCATAATTTATGTGTATAACAGGGTGAGTGGCTTAGTATATAAGCACTCAGTAAATATTTGTTGAATCCATGATGGGTTCAGTACTTTAATTATGTGGAGTTCTTGAAGGACTTTCTATTACCCTGAGGAAAGCATTCAATTTGACAGTTCATGTGAGACATGAGGAAAAAACACATGAACATTATATTTCGTCCAGGTTAAAAGTTAGAGGGCATTGAAATTTGCTTTTGCTTCAGGTTCTTCATTTTATTTATGAATTGTGACAATAATCCAACTAGCAAGTTAAAGAATGCTAATTCCAAAAATGTTTCGAAGTCTTTAAAATCAACATAAAAGTCACTTTATAGGATAAAAAGTTGACTTCTAAGAAATTATATATAAACAGTAATATCTTTATATTGATTCCTGTGATAAAATTGGAGATGCATGTCCATGGAGGAATAAAATTGGCCTGCCACATAATAAAAGCTTCATTATTTGATAAAAGAATCTCACAAAGGGGTCTTAAAAACTTTGTTGTTGTTGTTGTTGTTGTTGTTTTTAAGTAAAAATTTTTTTTCCTGTGAAATGACATTCTGGGTACACATGGTATTATACTTACATTTTACAATACATAGGTATTATGTCGAAATTACATCAATTTAAAATTGAATTTGCCAACACAAAAATATATAAAATACGTATTGTCAGGTTTGGAATTGGCCCATAGCTCTAGTTGTGCCCTTAATTGTATATAATATTTTTTTATTTTTGTTTGTTCGTCTGTCTTAATTTGCTCCAGATCATGAGCTGTGGCACAGAGGTCGAGCTGAGGGATCACTCAGAAGGGCCATATCCAGGGCTGGCCTGACTGGTTTGTAGGCGACAGGGTAGGCAGGCTTTCAGCTGGACAGTTAGAAGATAACCCAGTAAGGACTCCTCAGAGCCAAGGGCTGGGCTAAGGGCCAAGCCGAGGGCCTTTCCCCTATCTAGGCTTAACCCCACAACAACCCCAGGAGGCAGGAGTTACTCTCCCCATTCATCAGTAGAGTCATCCCAAGCTGAGTCTGTGCCCACAGCCCAGAGCCACCAGGCATTTTACAGCACTTAGGTGGCTTTGACCAGAGGGGAGGGAGCACGTGGGGGGCAGGGTTAGAGGCAGAGGAACCAATCCAAGGTGAACTGCCTTGGTTGGGCGGAGAGAGAGCTAGCACAGCTAGCACGTGGGCAGAGATGGCCCTCTTAAAGTTTTAAACACTTAACTATTTGTATTAAGAAAGTTAGCTCTTAGTGTAACCAAATCTAACTAAATCTAATTATACTGTAAATGTAAAATGTTTGCTTTTAATACTATTAATTATAATAACATTGTTATACTGTTGCTAGTTTTAATAATAACTAATGTTATGAACTAAAGTTCCAAAAAGCTTTCTCACTTATTTTACCTCTTAATATTCGGAGCAGTAATATTCTTAGATGTGTATTTGCTTTGTTGTTAATATCTCTCTGTTTTGAATCCTTCAAAGGTAATTAGACAATAAAATCATTCCATTTGTATTATTTTTGCAGGCACTAACTTAGCTCCCAGAGGGGGTTTTAATTTGACTGATTCCCAAATCAGCACTGAAGCTACTCTTAATATTGCTAAAAGAATATAATATATCTAATACTATCTTTATGAGAATGTCTTCTAAGTACTATAATTATTACATTTTTCTCTTCTTTTTTAATTTTGTATTATTTATTACATTTTAAGTCAACTTTGTTCTATTTTGATCTTTTTGTCATTGGTGGCATATGTTGTTTGTTTGGTTTTCCGTATTCAGTCTACTCTTTGTGAACCATTTAATGTTCTTCTGCCATTAGCAATAAAATTTTGACCCAGGAGTAGCAGCTTGAGTCTTATTACATATTCTTTTGTGTTTGCCATAAATAACTCATTTTATATTTACCATTTTTAAAATTTAAATTCAATTAATTATCATATAGTGCATTATTAGTTTCAGAGGTAGAGTTCAAGTTGTATATAATACCTGGTGCTCATTATATCATGTACTCTCCTTAATGCCCACCACCCTATTACCCCATCCTCCCAGCCCCCCACATTTAGAATATTAAAGCTGTTGTCTTATACTTGACTCTAGCAGAGGCATCAAATACCTTTCTCATACAGATAAAGAGTATAAAGCTACACAGGTAGGAAAAAAGAAGTCCAGTGACTAATGCAAAAATTAGTTGGAAGATTTGAAAATGGTAGAAAGAAAAATAGCACCAATCAAATGTCTTACCGGATGTTCTAGAGAAACCCCACGTGAATGTGTAGATTTGTTTTTTGAAGTATAGCCACTGGTCCACAGTGGAAACTGGTGGCAGATATTATGCCTTGGAGCCTTACTGGTTTGCTCTTAGGGCTTGGCAAAGTTGTATTATGTTGTTTAATTAGATTTTAGGAAATAGTAGTATCAACCTGAACATTGAGATCTGGGGGCAAAAGATAACCAAACAAGCACTTTTATCTAAAAAATGTATATAAATTTCTCTGATACCTTCAAAAGGAAGCTGTTGAGAAAAAAAATCAATGAAAACATTTTGACACATGATGGGTGTCTTAGAAGAAAAAAAGTGCCACTCACTGGTACAAGCATTTCTTCAAAATCATCACTTGATAATTCTTTTTTATAATTTCCTGTTATAAATATGCCACTTTTCACTCTCTATGCAACTAAGAAATGTTTTATGTACCAAAATCCTATGAATCTTTCCACTTAATTTTATTTTCATGTTTTACTACCGCCAAGTATGGTAGAGATGCTTTTATCAAACCCAATTCGGACTTCATTGTTCAGTTATTAGGAAAACTCAAGGTGGTGAATCATTAAAAAAAAACCCTTAAGCTTTAAACAGCTTAAGATGTGTAAATGTCCATTCATCAATGTTTTGAAGAGCTCAGGCCTTTCCTTTGAAATGTGTGAGATTCACTGATTGGAGTTTTTTCCTTTTGGCCTCATTCTTGAAGCCACATTCATTATACATCATCCTTGCTTTCTGGTTTTAGTTTCTTAAAGTAGAGCTAGTTCTTAAAAATACTTTTGAAGTAGATTATTGTAGATTTTTATTATTTATTTCCTAATCTTATAATTAGCTCATCTGTACCCAGTTTGAAGGCAGGTTATCTTGTGAGTAATTTGCCTTTAATTAATCTTCCAAAGCATTCAACTTTTCATAAAAACAGCAATCCTTTTCTTTTGCTCATAATTTATCATTTATGTAATCATTAAATATCTAATTACAATAATGAAGTCACCTGGCAAAACACAGTTAGGAACAGAGACTTTTTGTGAGCAAGCAGTTCATGTGGAAGCAGAAGCTCTCAGGTAGAGTGGCCTTCTAGCTATAAGTGTTCAGCTCTGATCAGCAATCCAAATGATTTGTTTACTGGGGCAGTGGAGAGATCAGTTAGGTGAGTTTCTACTGTTGCATTCACTAAACTGTGAGAAGCAAACTCTTTCATGCACAGCATTTATAAAAGCTTCAGCTGACTTTATGGGATAATTTATTTAGCTTTATTTTCTTTGCTGAAAATCTACCATTTTCAGCCTAACCCTTAATAACTTTTACCTTCTAGAACATTACCTTGAATGAGCAATATTTGCAGTGATACAGATTGACTCGTTTAACGGTTTGTTTAATTAGATTCTTTTTCTCAATGTCAGTGTTAGTGGAAAATCAATAGCTGTTGGAATTGAAAACTTCTAAAGGAATTATAGATTATATAGAATTAAAATATATATTATATTTGTCTTGATGTCCAATAATCGGTTATATAATGATTTTTATAAATTGGGTATATACTTTTCATCTGTCTTTTCTGTTTCCAATCAATTTACTTTCTACCACTTATTGCATACCACCTATACCTTTAGAGGTTTATGTGATCAGTGCACAGTTTCTGACTTCATGGCTTAGGGCTATTCTAGCCTCATAACTAAATGCTAGATCTGGTTATTTAAAAGTACATACATGAGAAGACATGATAGTGTGCACGTATGTGCTGCTATCTAGGCTGGTCTGTGCACATATCAATTTCAGTTAATAAAGCTCTATGGAAGCATTGGTAAAATCAGAAACCTCTTCCTATATATGCACCTTTGGAACTCATTATACTTAAACATTGTACTTAAGAGGCACATTGGTCCAAAAGGAAAACATTCAAACCGTGGCTCAGATCCCTTCCTTGCTCTTTCTTTTTTTTTTCTTTTTTTAAGATTTTTATTTATTTGAGAGACAGAGAAAGGAAGAGTGAGAGTGAGAAGCAGACTCCCGCTGAGCAGAGAGCAGGATGTGGGACCATATCCCAGGACCCCAAGATCAAGACCTGAGCTGAAGGCAGCCATTTAACTGACTGAGTCACCTAGGCTGCCCACCTTCCTTGCTCTTTCATAAATATGTGACCTTAGAGGGAAGGCTGTTAACCTTTCAGAGCACTGTTTCCTTCCTTAGAACAGAAACTGACCCATAGTAGGTGTCCAGTAAATGCTCCAAAGTTCTTATAAATTCCATTTCTTACCTGTTGCTTTATACTTCTTTGTGTGTGTGTGTGTGTGTGTGTGCGCACGCGCGCGTGCATGTTCCCTCTTATTCATCTAACTAACTGGTCTTTAAACTTGAAGATTTTGTTCCCCTTCAGATCTCCGTATCTGTATCTACCCCAGCCTGAATCAGCTGCCTCTCTTTCCTTAGTCAACATTGTACATTCTTGTTGCCTTTGTATAGTCTCCTCCCTCTGCCTGGATATATTGCCAATTGCCATTTCACACAGCAAATTTCAGTTTATTTTTCATGTTTCACCTCGAGTGTCATTTTTTCTTTGAAACAGTATCTGACTCCACTTACAGACTCAAGGGTTCCTCCCTTATTGTGTACACATATGTTTATCACATGTCACACATTATGTTTGCATTGGTTAGTTTCAAGGCTCTTCCCCTATTAAAGTGAAAATTCCTTGGGAATGGAGCTCAAGTCTTATCTCCCCAGGCTCATAGTAGCCTGGCACATAGTAGCTGCCTATTTAAATGTCTGTTGAACTGAATGAATTCACAAAATAGATTGACAGTAAAGCATGTCTTTTTTTTAATGTTATCTTTTTTTTATTAACATATAATGTCTTATTTGTTTCAGGGGTACAGGTCCGTGATTTCAGTCTTACCCAATTTACAGTGCTCACCATAGCACATACCCTTCCCAATGTCCATCACCCAGCCATCTCATCCCCTGACCCCCCTCCACTCCAGCAACCCTCAGTTTGTTTCCCGACATTAAGAGTTTCTTATGGTTTGTCTCCCTCTCTGGTTTCATCTTGTTTCATGTTTCCCTCCCTTTCCCTATGATGTTCTGTCTTGTTTCTCAAATTCCTCATATCAGTGAGATCATGTGATAATTGTCTTTCTCTGATTGACTTATTTCACTTAGCATAACACCCTCTAGTTCTGTCCATGTTGTTGCAAATGGCAAGATTTCATTTTTTGATGGCTGCATAGTATTCCATTGTATATATACACCACATCTTCTTTATCCACTCATCTGTTGATGGACATCTAGGTTTTTTCCATAGTTTAGCTATTGTGGACATTGCTGCTATAAACATTCGGGTGCACGTGCCTCTTCAGGTCACTACATTTGTGTCTTTGGGGTAAATACCCAGTAGCGCAATTGCTGGGTCGTAGGGTAGCTCTATTTTCAAACAAGTTTATGGTTGGGCAAAATAAGTAAAGAAATAAAGCATTTGTTAAGACTTTGTGAACTGAAACACTAAGAATATTTTTTTCCTTACTGTCCCAAACAATAGTTTACTATAAAATTCTTATGATTAGGCCACGGATCTAGGAGCAGGCTCCCTCCTTAAATCTACTTTGGGTCATGAACACCTTTGAAATTTGACAGCTTTGAAGGGTCTCATGTGATTGGTGGGGCAGTGCCAAGAATTCCCCTGTATAGAAGATTTGGCACCTACTGCAAGGATTCACGGATTTCTAAAGCTCCAGATTCAGATTTGTGGAAATCAGGTTGAGACTCTCTGCCATACTTACTTCATAGCAAAGTAAAAAAATCATTGTTACAAAGGTCTACAATCAGCTCTAGAGGTAAAAAGGAGATTTAGTTAAATCTAAAGTTGAAACTTAATGAGAAATGACTGGCATGAAGGGACAATCTATTACAAAGGTAAAATAAAAATATCACACTTAAGATGCAGAGACACCAACAGATTTCCTTTGAACTTGAATTGGGAATGCTACAAAAACTAGGTACAGTTTATTCTACCAAGTACTTAAGTGTCTGAGTTTTCAGTAGAAACAGTCGCTGTGGGAAAGGAGTGGGGAGCGGGGGGGCATAAGTAAAATCTTGTTTTTCCTCTTTGAACAGGAGGCATCTAAACTGGATACAATGGGCTTCCCTCCTGATTCTCTTCTTGTCTATTGTGGCCCTCACTGCTGGGACTGAAACTTCACAGCGAAACCTGCCAGGACATGGATTTCATCATGATGCCTTCTTCAGCCCATCCAATGCCTGCCTCCTTTTCAGAAGCGAGTGCCCTAGCACAGGCAACTGCACGGCAAAGGCATGGACTTTTCCTGAAGCTAAGTGGAACACCACAGCCATGGTTTTCAGTCACATCCATCTTGGCTTGGGCCATGTGCTTATTATAGTCCAGTGTTTTATTTCTTCAATGGCCAATATCTATAATGAAAAGATACTGAAGGAAGGGAACCAGCTCGCTGAAAGCATCTTCATACAGAACAGCAAACTCTATTTCTTTGGCATTCTTTTTAACGGGCTGACGCTGGGCCTTCAGAGCAGTAACCGTGATCAGGTTAAGAGCTGCGGGGTCTTCTATGGCCACAATGTGTTTTCAGTCGCTCTTATTTTTGTGACTGCATTCCAGGGCCTCTCGGTGGCTTTTATTCTCAAGTTCCTGGATAACATGTTCCACGTCTTGATGGCCCAGGTCACCACTGTCATCATCACAACAGTGTCTGTCCTGGTCTTTGACTTCAGGCCCTCCCTGCAGTTTTTCTTAGAAGCACCCTCAGTTCTTCTCTCCATATTTATTTACAAAGCCAGCAAGCCTCCAGGTCTGGAGTACGCACCTAGGCAAGAAAGAGTCCGAGATCTAAGTGGCAGTCTCTGGGAGCGCTCCAGTGGGGTAAGTTTGTCAGGATACTGCCTTTTGCCTGTTCTTCCCAAATTCAGCACACGGTTTTACAAGAAAGGAAATTGGTCAGTGCTTATTTTTCAAAGCATGTATTGGATTTCTGTGACTTTTAAAAATTATTCAACATTCACTGGACTTAGGTGTGCAAGGGCTCATGATAATGCTGTAAGGGGTCAAGAAAAAGCATAAATCACAGTCTTGAGGACCTTATGTGTTAGTTGTATCTTAGAATGTTCTAGAGCCCCAGAGCTGGGAGATGTCCCGCAGGTTATCTTGTCCAGTCTTTCTAGTTTGGCAAATGAATAAACAGACTCAGGTTAAGTGAATTATAGATAGTATATAAAAAAAACTATACTAAACCCATGAGGTCTGACTCCTAGCCCATTACTCTTTCCACCCCACCATAGTCAGGGAAATACGCCTCATTCATAAGAAAAGCTGGTCTTTGACATTAGTTAAGTCTTGTTAAATCTAAGTGGAAGTCCTGGCTCCTTGATTTTCCCTGCGTTACTCATGAACCCCAGTGTGCCAGAAGGGCAGGCCTTAGCTCATTAAGAAGGTGATTTTCAAAAGGATCTTCATAAGTAAGAGAAAATATCTTCTAGTATTCTGCCAGTTGCTTATAATTCTTCTAGGAAGGTCTGTCAGTCATGGTATTAGCAGATTAATAATGATCTTTTGTAGATTCAAGTCAGGAGTTAGATATATGTTTAAAGGATGAAATAAACTCCTCTAATTAGTTTAAATTTACAATTTTCATGAACACACAAGATATTAAGTACTTCATAAAATGAACATTTCAGTCTTTAGGAAAATAATCTCTTGCCTACTAATTCGTGGTGGAGCTTCCATCAGTAATGTCTGAAGTAGTGACAGAACACACTCCTTTAAGATGAAAACATTAGAAGGGTGGGTCCCAAATGCCCTGATCTCAGCCAGAGTACAGTTTCAAAAGTCCTGTATTCTTTTCCAATGGTCTGATAACACCGCTTGCCCTACTTTTTAGGTTAAAAAAAAAAAAATCGGTAGGTAAGGGCCTAGTTCATACTTATTTCTCCAACCTCTAGTTATTTCCCTTCAAGACCAGCAGAGGGTGCTCCTTACTGCGTTCCGGTTGTTTTGAAATTCAAGTACCTAGTTGCAGGTCGATTTTTTGTGATCTCATTATGTGTCTAAAATTAGCTTTCTAAGAACATAAGTATTTAATTTCATTCGATTAGATTATAGTCATAGTTTAATGAAATAAACTCTTTAGTAATCATTACAGATGCTACATTTCTAGTATTTTAAGTAATTACTGATTTCATATTTCCTTTCAGGACGGAGAAGAACTGGAAAGACTGACCAAACCGAAAAGTGATATTGAGTCAGATGAAGATGCTTTCTAATTGGTATCCAAATGACTGGCAGCTGTCAAAAACCTTATTTTCACATTTTCAGCATGTGTAATATTTATCTTTTCACTTTGATAAACAAGAACATTTCTAAAGCATAATACTCTTTGCATATATCTAACCACTCCCTAAACAGTTCCCTCCAAGGCTTAGAGTACCCAAAGACTAAAATGTTCTAAGGAACTGACATGGGAGTAGTAGAATGGAGACTGCATTAATGGTACTTGGTAAGTTGACAAGACACATTCCCAAGTTATTTTCCTTGTCCTCCAGGGTTCCAGAAAACTTGTAATAATCACGTTGGCTGTACCCTATAAATATACAAATAGTTATCAGTTTGCCAGATATTAATAATTATGTAATTCCATTCTGCATGCTAAAGTCTTCCCTTATATATTATTAAAAATATCACCTAGGTTGTCCCTCGAATTTTGAAGCCCTGGAGATACTCACTTTGCAGTTAAAAAGCAATGTGACTCTTTCTAAAAAGTTTGATGGAAGGACCTTACCATCTGGACCAACATTGATTTGAGGGCAGTGTAGTCTGTACCAAATGTTTTTCCAAAGAAGCAATTTTTCAGAAACAAAATGTTAGAATTTTAATTTTTAGAAATTAGTAGGGAATTTGATTTTCAGTGATTATCTTTTGATGTTTTTCTACACAAATAAGCTTCAGTTTAGGTAAAAGTTGGTTCCCAATTATCACAATTCTCACTTGGATTTTAAATCATTTAAACAAGCCACGGTGGATTTTTTTCCTCCTTGATTTGGCCTCATTACTCTTGGATTATTAGATTTTAGAGAACCAATGAGCCATTTCATTGTATTGGTTATTAATTATAACTTATATAACATATAACTTGTTATATATCTTATTTCATACCCTATTCCTAAGAATCGAGATACTGGCTTCAGAATCATTACAGACTATCAGTAAGACCAATGCCTCAGAGTTCCTTTTAAAAGGGTCGCTTTGCAAACAAATGACTTTCACTGAAACATGAATAGTATTACTCTAAAAGAAGGAAACATCTTAATAAATAAAGCACACTACAATAATATTGACACTGCAAGTGCATGATATTTTTTGAGGTATTTTTGCATGCAGCCAATTAAATGTGAGGTAGAGAAGTCAGGTGATAGATAATTTAAAAGTGCGAAAATAGAAGTGACTTGCCCAAGGTCATGCAGCTGGATGGCGATAGGACA
The DNA here is from genome assembly GCA_028534135.1 of Potos flavus. Taxonomy (NCBI): domain Eukaryota; kingdom Metazoa; phylum Chordata; class Mammalia; order Carnivora; family Procyonidae; genus Potos; species Potos flavus. The sequence continues at coordinate 140,850,787 of CM052898.1, read as the reverse complement.
AGCCTAGCTCATAGGCTGATATGTTTACAGAGTACTACACTGTAGATGTGAACTTTAAGGTGTCATTTTCGTGCAGCCTGTACATCTCTTCTTTCCCCTAATTTTCATGCAATGAACATGTGATAATACTGTGAATAATCCATCTGTGATATCTGGAATAATATCGCAGGCAAGAATTGGTGGAAATTTATAAATAAAATAATTATTAAATCTGTACCTTGAGTCATCACTGTCATGTGAGGTGGAACACGGCGTTCTTTTCATTTTCATCTCAAAAAATGGGGTGAGGCAAGAAATCCAAACAACTTTTAAAACTTTCTTTTTCCATAGATCTTGACTTCTGAGAATAGCAAAACTGAGAATCACTTTATCATAGGTATACCGCTCCATGTTGTGAAAGAGGGAGTTACATCATTGGCAATTCATTTTAAAGGTAAGGAAATCAGGTGAAGAAAGACTCACTTTGGGGCACCTGGGTGGCTCAGTGGGTTAAGCCTCTGCCTTCAGCTCAGGTCATGATCTCAGGGTCCTGGGATCAAGCCCCGCATCGGGCTCTCTGCTCATCAGGAAGCCTGCTTCCCTCCCTCTCTCTGCCTGCCTCTCTGCCTACTTGTGATCTCTCTCTCTCTCTCAAATAAATAAAATCTTAAAAAAAAATAAAAGACATCACTTTTTGGAAATATATAAAAGTATCTTATGGAACAGAAAAAATTACAACAATATCATTGGCAAAGGTATTGCCTACATTAAATACATTAAATAGCAGATTTCACTAATTCATGGAGCTTGGTTTTCTTACTTAAAATGACTTTATTTGTAATTACAGCTTTACGTGCATTAACTGACTAATTAATAGTATAAAGAAAGCTGGAACTAAAATGTGAAGTTCCAGTGTGGGTGCACTGTAGTACTTTGTGGGTACTAATGCTTTAGAAGGAGAATCACTGGAAGGTGAGAGGTCCAGAAACCATAGCTTATCATCCCAAGTGCTCTTGGAATCAAGTGTATAACCTGGGGAGAAGAACAATTGTCACGTGGAAAAAGAAGTAGTCTTTCCTCCTCTAAGGAACCAAATTACAGTGAAAGGTACAGGGTGACGGTTATTCTTTCCTTATAAGCAAGATGCTCCTAACAAATGATCCTTTTCAACAGTAGAAAAGGTCCTGAAGAGCGGTGGGGAGTTGTAATGAATTCTTGATTGCTGAAGTTTACAGGGAGATGTTTTACAAGATATTCTTTCATTGGTCTAGAAGCTGGTCTAAATGATTTCTGAAGTCCCTTCTTGTTTTTAGATGCCCTTCTAAGCAGTTATGACCTACAACTGATGTGCTGAATCTGCTTGCTTCATAGTATCTGCATAGCCTTTGGCCGGACCACAAGTGTGGCCTGCAGTGACCTGGTTCCAGCTCTGTCACTGGCCCCAGGACCAAACTTAGGTCCAGCAGTGTGCCTAATCGCGAGGCGAAGCAGGATGTGGATGCTGCTTGTAGAGGGAAAGATGGCCTAGACCCAGGATCCCAAGTCCTTGGCCAACTGTGTCCTGCTGCCGTAGGTTTCCATGGTCCACAAGCAGAGGAGGCTCAGCCAGATTCCTTTGTTCACAGCTCTAAGGCTCACCTCTCCATCCCCACGCGGAAGTCCTGTTGCATGTTGGTCCTATCGCAGTCTAGTCTAGCTGGACTAGACCGTGGAGCTGCAGGGAATCCCTGCACTTTTGTGAACAGCCCAACAGGCTTGACCTGACACAACCCAGGTCCTCCTTGGCTCTTTTCTCTTTTATGCAAGTCCTGATTTTCCCCACCAACTCTTACCTCTCCGGTGTGGAGAAGAGGCAGGGGAAGCCAAACTCAAAGGAAAGACAGTGGCTTTCCTTCTCTAACACTTAGAGCTGACTTTCTGAAATGGAGTAATATATATTCCTCTTTTAAGAAGAAAGAAAGTTTTTTTCTCACAGATCTCAGTGTTGGCCTTTTTCTCCTTTGCTGTTATTTAAACTCATACAAACATAATATGAAGTATAAGCTTCCTTGCTTATAGTTTTTATATGAAAAGCAAAACAGATTTGTAAATTAAAATAGAAACATAGCTATAAAAGCAACAAACTTCTGATTCAAATATGAATATAATGTGAATGGGTTGTTTTGCTCAAATAAAATCACAATAAATCCCTTAACAGACCTGCAGAACATTTGCCCTCACTTGCTATCTTATGTGCTTTAAGCATGATTCTGTCTCTGCCAAGATAACTGAAACCTGCTGACATTGCTAGTAATGCATTTAATCCTGCTGGGATTTATCAACCCATGTCCCTGACGATCCCATACGGATGTGGTGTGGGTCAAGCTGCCAACTCCTGTTGGCCTCGGTGCCCTGGAAAGATTTTTAAAACGTCAGCTTTATGTGTTCCCTAAAGTTTTGAAAGAACTCTCCAATAGAATTGCCTACGCTTGGCACTTTTTGAACCCCCCCCCCCCCACAACATTCTCTATTTATTCCTCATCCTCCTCTGGGTCCTCTCTGTCACTTCTATTTTGCTAAAAAATCATCCAGATATTCAAATTTATTTGCACAGGAATTTTTGAATCATTCTCAAAGTTCTTTTAATTTCTTCTGTTACTATAGTTCCATTTTCTCAATGTTGTATGTGAATGGTTTATTCTTTTTAAAATAAGTTAACAAACAGTTTCTGATTTTTATTTTATTGGCCTTTTATGTTCCTTTTTTCTAGATTTGTTTTATGTTCTTTTTCCATCGTATGTACTTGAAATACATTTATTTTCTTTCTTGTTACGTTGTTTCATAACATATTTCATATGTTATGAAAGAAATATGTTATATTTCTTTCTTGTTATTTCTTTCTTGTTAATGAACATTTCTGTAACTAGTAGAAACGTTTCCTGGAGTGAGTACATATTAGGCCAATCCCCAAAGACTTTAAAATATGGTGGTATCATTATTTTCTAACTAATCTGTTTTGAGTCAAGGGCTGTGGAATTGAGGTTTTTATTCATACTTTTGTTAATTTCTGCTTTTCATACACTTGATTAAAAAATGAGATCTGTATTCTTTCTGTTGTTTGCATATTTTTATTGAATTATTAAGTATAGTTTGACTGGTCCTTTAATATGCAATAACTTTTTTGAGAAAGTTGGTAGTGGTTTGATATTTTGAACCAGTCTGAAAGTTTCTTGTAGTATTTGACACTTATTCCACTTAACTTTCTAATCTATTTCATCACCAGTAACTACTTTTACATTTAAAAAAGCAAATTTAGAACTTTACTTATCAATTTACCAATTTGAAAAATTAAAGTACAGTCATTGACTCGTTTCACTAACAGATGAGGAACTTAGGATATTATGTTTCCTCCTAACTCCCAGTTTTTCCTCATAAACTCGAGAATTTTATCCAGGTCTGCTATATGGTATTTTGTCTACTCTAAGACTCCTATGTTTTCACATTACCATCTCTGAAATTGGAATGCCTTAAGCAATGGCAGGTTAAAATAGCTACTGTCTTGCGGCATAATGATGACGTTGTCTTTGCTTCCATGTGCAGGCATTTGGTGTGACTAGACAAAGTTTCAGTCAACAAACCACTTAAAAACCATTTGATGAGGAAAGGGGCGCCTGGGTGGCTCAGTTGGTTTAGTATCAACACTTGATTTCAGCTCAGGTCATGATCTCAGTGTTGTGAGAGCGAGCCCAGTGTAGGGCCCTGTGCTGGGTGTGGAGCTCATTTAAAATTCTCTCTCTCCCTCTGCCCCCTCCCCACCCCAAAAGGCCAAACCATTTGAAGAGAGGGTAAGAGTCCTGGTTGTTGTCTGAAAAATCTTCCAATGAGACCTCCTGGTAAGATCAGGAACATGCCAGCATTACATTTTACAAAATGGGTGTCAATAGCATGGAAGTTTTTGAAAACCCTGAAAACAGAGAAACTGAAGAAATGCTACATCATCATCAGTTCTCTCAAGGGCGCAGAGAACTCTGGAAAACCTCAGACATCTGCAGCTCTGTGCCAGAAAGTGATTCAAAAGATTTTTGGCTCAAAATGGGAAGATGTTTTAGAAGTAGCTTAATTAATTTATGTAAGTTACAGTTTCCCTTTTTTATGTAACCAGAAAATGGTACATATGTCTTTAAGAGCTCTTTAAATAAATGTAAAGTAAAAATTCTAAGTCATGAAAAATAATATGTTTAATTGACAGTGTGTTCTCTTAGTGGGGCATAAAATAGTGATTGATTCCTTTTGGAATTAACGCTGTCATAGGCATGGTGAAATTTGGAAGTTCATTCAATTTTGTTGTTGTTTTGTACCTTTTCTTTTAAGAATTAATAGTAATCCCAATTATCACAGCTAATTAAACTTAATTTGTTCATGACATAATTTCCTCATTCATAACTTTTTAATGCTAATTTATCTCTCAGCTGGAAGCTGCCATGAAATAGATTTTTCTCCTCTGAAATGGCTTTTGCCTGATATACTCCCTGAGGTTTTGGGTTGTTTGTTTGTTTGTTTCAGCATCTAGCAATTATTTACTAACAGCACTTTTTCTAGTCATATTGCTCAAACAGGCTTTTTTTTTTTTTATTACTTTCTATAGTCATTTAACGTAAACAGCCGCTTGTCTGGAAAATACTTCTTGAGTCACCCTCTTTTACTATCAGAAATCTTTTTTTTATCATTTAGTGTTGCAAGAAGTTAAATGTTTCCCTGCTATTTTATTGTATGTGGATGTGTGTTTGTGTATTTTTTCTTCCTTTTATAGGTGAGCTGTTTTCTAAGCCTAGGTGATTGAATGCCTACTGTATGGGTCCTTTCTCTAAGGTTTCTGTGTACTCATTTTTAAACAAAGTTTAACACTCTGAGTCAAATATTGGCCACAAAAGGGCATAGGTAGAATCTCCTTTACCTGATTGCTCTTTACCTGGATACTAGGAAGTCGGAACCGTAGAAAATTATAAGGAGGGAATTTTGTACATAATACTTTCCTTCTATATTGGTTGAAACTTCTGCTTTGAGGGCCAGTTCCATAAAGATGGGGGGAAACTGTCCTGTCTGTGAGAAGGAGGTGTCCTTTGAGTTTTAGTTTATTCCTCTCTTTTAGGTGGCGCATCCTGCTTTGGTTAAGAAGTCAGATTAAGCCAAGTGCCTTGAAAGCACACAAACTTTCTCTACAGCTGTGAAATTTACTGCTAGAATTTTTATATTGCATACTTCTATATCATACAATATTTTATATATTATATTTAATACCCTATGTACATCTAATATGCTATATAAAATACTATATTTTGTAAATTTTTATATATATGCACATATATGTATAAAAATACATACTTAATTATCTATAGACACATGCATACATACATATATACATACACACACCGCCATGCAAAGATTTCCCAAGTTCATATATTTGAAAGGACTCACTAGACTCCACAGAATACACTCACTTTTATTTAAAGGTCAAGGATACAGTGCAGCAAGAAAAGGAGAGCGTAGACATTGGTGGTCCGAGAGAGAGCTCATGACAACGCTCCGCAGGATTCTCATCTGTTCATACAGACCGCACCGTCTCCACTGTCTCCGCCTGAACTACCAAGATCTGTGTGAGGAATCTTGACTTTGGGAGAGCTCAAAGCAGAATTTTCCAGGATTTTTATGCCTCGATGGCCATGCAATCAGCTGGATTTACTTAATCCTTAGGCCAGTTGGAAACCATCATTAAAGAAACTGACCCTAGGGATTACCAGAGTAGTTCCAGATTTAAACAGCACGTCATAAATCCCACTCCTGTAATCTTGGCTGAGGGTCAAAAACCAGACATCCTTATCTCCCCAGAGATAAAGATGAAGCATTTCTAAGCCTAGCTGTAAACCAGCTCTGTCCTCCATTTATACAACCTCACCTCTAAACCTCCTTCCTCCAGTTAGGAAGCTAGGTGTGAGTCAGAAGGGGGAACATAAGGAGGACACGGCCATGTTGCTTATCTTTGGCCTCTCAGACAGCTGACCCTTGCGTGGGCAATGGACTGCAAGCGTACTCCTTATCTTTCCTCCTGCCATGTTTCCCCAAGTTGAAAATGGTAAATAGGTACACATAACTCAAAGTTCATGCTACAAGATTAAAGCCATTCTCTAGTTTCAATTTTGATGAAGTTTTCTCCTATAAATTCACTACTTTTTGTTCATTTGATTTATTTCAGGGAACGTGTTGTGTTTACAAATGAATTAATGCTGCCGTCTTCCCATGGATATCTAGACAACTTCTAAAATCTGGCAGAGGGAAGTTCCCAGGAGAAGCAGTGCTTGCACCGTGAGTATCCAAAGCCCTTGACCTTGGTGACATGGTCAATCAATATAAGGCACTTGCTCACATCATGTGGAGCTTGAGAGGAAGAACAATTTATAATTCTAGACTGCAAAAGACCGGAGAACTATCACCACTCGTCTCTCCTTGGTTCCCTCTACACCCCTCACCCTCCACATGAGAACCCAATATTGGTTATCCGTACATAGTATTTCATAATTAATGGTGCATATGACTGTTCTCTACTAGTCTGTGAGCTTCTGTGAAGGGAAATTTTTTTTTCAGTTTTATATTCCTAGTTTCTAACAGACTACACAGAAAATAGTATAAATAAAATGAATGTTTGAGTCACTATATAACTTGAGTCTAATCTACAAGCTAGTGTCTTGGATTAAGAACCAGAATGACCAGATGGTTCTTTGCATACATCAAGGCCTTCAGCTGGATCAGGTCTTCCCAAATTTGGGAATATGCCAGCTTCCGCCTACCCTACCTTACCTTGGCTCTCTAAAGAGCGTTCATCACAAAGAAGTAAGCTAAAAATAGAAAAGAAGACTGAGGGAGACAAATGGAACGATGGTGAGATCTGCAGGAGGAATTTATTCTTTCTCTAACATTTTTGAAAAGTGAGGCTTCTAGGGATTGGCAATCTTCCAGAAGTGGTTTGTTCCCTACCTCTCTCCTTCAAGGATTTCTCTTTGCATTGTAGAGATTCTTGGAAAGTGTGGTACCTTTAGCCTATCGGTTATGCCTAATCAGTTGTAGCCATCTCTGAGCCAGAATAGGTCATGGGAAAGTAGCTGGAAAAGGGAAAAGGGCCAGGAGAGAGGAAAATGTTCTTATGGAAGAGATGGAAAGCCAAAGAAAATTTTGCACAGGGTCAGTTTTAGCTCCTTAAAAATCACCCTATCCTTTTACCCAGCATCTTTGTCACATGTATCAACCCATAGATTGGAGGAATGGGGAATTACTCTTTTGCTTTCTACAAGGAAAGTGCTATTATTTAAGGTCTCTTCAGTCTGATCAGGGACAACCCAGTTTGTCCAAGCTTCAGGATATCAGAGGGTGATGCCTGTGGTTGCCACATTAGGAAATTGTGTTGGAAAGCAAGCTTTTGCCTTGTTGGAGGGGCTCCATCAATGTTAAGGATGCTCAGTCTTTGCCAGCCTGAATGTGCTTGGAAGCTCCAGTCTGGCTCTATGGAGATCATGAGGGTTTCTGTGTTAGAGGTGATGAGCCCATTGGATCCAGCTGCAGCAGTGCACCATGCTGGAAGAAGTTATTCCATACATCTCCCCATCCCTATAGAAATCTGGAACTGGAATCTGAACTATGAAGTTTGGGTTCTCTATGAATTTAACATTAGTTCAATTAGAGGAAACCTCTGAGTTTAGCATCCTGCTCCCTACAGGCCAAGAAAGATCCATAAATAGAGTAGACTATAGAGTTAGATAATAACATAGAATTAGATGGTAACTTCGATATCTATTCCTACTCTCTCATTTTGTAGATGAGGAACTGAGTCCCAAAGGTAGAATGACTTACCTCAGGTCACACAGGTCAGTCTGTGGCAGAGTGAGGACCAGCTATTTTCCCAAGTCCGGTGGCCATTTTATGACGCCTTTGAATTCTATGACAACTGACTCTTTGCCTCTCACTGCCCTAACCTTGGTTCCTGAGTTCTTAAGAACATGTCCAAAACTAAGAGAAAGTTTGGCATTGGGAGATTTGTACCAACTTTGAGAGAACTGAAGAGAAGTAGTTAGCATTTAACTGTGCTTCACTTTGTCATGAAGTTAAGAGTATTCATCAACCACACCCCACTATCTGCACCTGCCCCCAAACCATTAAGTACAGGGCACCCAAGGTGGAGAAATGAGGCAAGGGAAGTTTTCACCTTTAGGGAAAGGGGAGTTAGTGGTGGCAGAAAAACAGACAGGGGTTCTTTTCAAGAGGCTTCTCTTTTTCTGGAATTTCCATACATTATTGAACACTGAGATCATCCATTAGTGCTCATCAAGGCATCATTCCCCCTGGTCTTGAGTTGTTTTTATCACCAAGGCTTTAGAAGTTGAGAAGGTATGAACTTCAGTGTTAACTCTACTCCAGAAAATGAGACTAGCTGGGCTCTACCAATTCCATTGTCTAGACTGCCTGCTTCTGCCTCTGCCTCTGTGGAAGGATCTCTGCCCTGTGATTTCTCCAGTGAAAAAAGCTCCTGGAAATCATGGAAATCAATTGCGACAACCAGCAACTTTGGCCTCCTCAGAGTCTTCCAGATTTCCCTCACTCTCCTGGGTGCTTTTCTTTCTACATACTGTAATTCCATAATAATTCTCAAAAACTATGTCTTCTTTGTTGCTGTTGTTTGGAAGGAACATTAAAAAACAAAATACCCAGATTACAAATGACCAAATCTCGACTCCCAGAAGACAGAGATTCAGGTGATCTCATTCTCTAATCCTCCTGTTTACTGAAATGTACTTTGTGTTTTTCCAGATTATAGGAGTAGAGGACATTTACCAATAGCATTTTCCTTCGCATGCATCTCAGTCCCTTTGCTAAGCTATGGCTTATCTACAGCACGGCAAATAATGATTCATGGCTTCTTGGCCCTACTCACAGGAAGAAAGGGAGTTCAGACACATTGCTAATTATGACTTCAGTGCCAGTGAAAAGTCATCTTAGGTTATGAAAAAGTGTTGTTTTTCTTTGATTGTGGAAGCTAGAACCTTATTAATATTATTCTGTAAGCAAATGTTCTATTACCTAATTGGTTTCCTTGGAAGATGAAACTCCCTCATTATTATATTTCCTGAAATTGAGACTCTTTGGGCCCCTTACTTAGAAATCGTTCCTACATAATTTCAGAAGCAATGGTAAAGAAATCCATTTTTTTATTGGCGATTTTAAGCTATCCATCACCTTGGTAATTTAAGAGCAATTACATCATCCTGGTTCTCTTACTGGCACACTTTGAGCAGCTGGTATAGACTGTTCTAAAAGGTGAGAGGAAGAAAGCTTCTCATGATGGGAGGGGACGAGGGTGGGAACATAATTTACGCAATAAGAGAACTGTGTTCTAAAATCACTTGAACTGTCTGGACCTCAGTTGCTTATAAAACAGGTAAGAATGAATGGTCTTCATGGAGAATGAAGGGCAAAATAAGGGATTTCTCAAGTTTACTGAGCTACAAATTCCACTTTTATAATATAATTATGTATAACAAAGTCCAGAGGATATAAAGACAAATTTGTGCAAACAGGCACAGATAAGTTAATAGCTAATATTTACATGTGGCTTGAATGCAGTTATTAATATCTATGCTCATTAGCATTAATAAGCAATACTAAGATGATTTGGAGAATTAATTATTAATAAGAGGGGCAAAAAAATAAGCAGCCGCATTATCGATAGAGACTGGCACTGTTAGGATGCTAAATGCCTGGGAATCGGACTGACTGCCCAGGGCAAGTCCACAGATATTAGTTGGTAGTATTACTTGGTGTTTGTTTGTTTGTCGAAAGAAAGAAAAGTAGGAAAGAAGGAAGGGAAAGAGGGAGGGAAGAAGGGAGCATATTTAGTTTGAATTGTTATATCTAAAAAATAAATGCTCCTTTTCAAAGATAAAGATTGTATTTTGCACTCCAGCTACACTTCTATCCATTGTAACTCAGTAACATTTACCTCTGAAAACAAAAAGAACCCTTGGATATAATCTCCTTCTTTGTAATTTTCTTATATAAGATACCAGCCTGGTAATAGGCCCATTAATGAGTAAGTACAGGGGTGTTAAGTGTGAAGGGTCAAGGTTTTCCATACCAGGAATTCCATGGCACCTGCCAAAACTCTGGAAGTATCATCTCCAGCTGCAGCGCCAGATTCCAGTGATGATGTAGGGATTCCTTTTCCTGGCCCTCTGATCTATCTCTGAAAAGACAATAAGATGAGAGAAACAGGGCAGGAAATGGCTATGATAGCAAAGCTGGGTTTGGTGCTTTTCCTGGCTTTGGTGGCCAATATCACTTGACTCCTATGGTATCAAGCTTTATGAAAGAAACTCACAATATAAAGCAGAACTATCTCAATCATTTCTAGGCTGACATTTCCGAAAGTGTTAAGAAGCTGTTTCCTCTGTTACATGTGTTCAAATGTTTCCTAAAAACATCTGTGCTGTGATCTTTAATTTTCTTTAACAATCATAGTTTTACTTATCAATGAATACTTTTAAAAAAGTAAATGAGAAGTATAAATGCTTTTATATAGAATTTTGTATTCCAAATAATATCTATCATATAAGAAGAGGGAAATATCCATTCAGCACCAGATTCTCTCCAGTTAGAGAAACAAATGATTCTTTTAAACATCTTTATGATTTAAGGTTTATAAGGTTTCAATAACAACTCACGAGTAGGCAAAAGTTTGCTATTTATTTAATTTTGGAAGAACACAGAAAGAAAAAGGCAAGGAATGTAGGCAGTGTGGAAAAACTCCTTTACATAGCTGGCCACTTGTGGCTTTAACAGCTGCAGGGGAAACTGGCTGGGGCTAAGGTTACGCATTTCTGTTCAGTAAGGGTATCCATGGTGGTAACTCTCATGATGACGGTAGTCATCCTGGTAACCATCTTGGTATCCTTGGTGGTAGCTATGGTAACCGTAGCCTGCGTACTCATCTTCTGGGCAGCGCATCCCCAGCGACTGCTGAATGGCCATTTCCTGTCTCCGGAGTTGCATGGAATCAATTAAATCATACACAATCACCATGGACCACATTGGGGATGGATACCAGGATTTGACATTTCCATCTTTTCCAACTAGAAGCATGGAGAAGTACTCTGGGCTCACTTGAAAATAGTTCCGGATGTCTTTCACTAAATGGGCTGGTATGTCTTCTCGCTCCACAACAGAACTCCCTAGAACAGGGTTAGAAAAGTTGTTATTAGTGGATTGAAGAGTCAGCCCTCAAGCAAACATCAAAACGAGAAGAAATCACAATGAGAATAGAGAGAGGACCCGTGAGTCCTTTGGTTCAAAATCCAATTAAAGAAGGTTGCTGGATTTTTCCACTAGAAATTAAATGTCCCTCATGTTCTACACATGTTCTATACATTATTAGTGTCAAACTTTGGGACATTTGATGTCTTTTTTATAGGAATGTTACAAAATATAAAACCAGTCCTTTAATTTAATTCTGGCAAGATCAACTTCTTTCAAGTTTGTCATGAACAAAGATTACATTGTTTATATTTCTAAGTTTATTTCTAATTAGCTTAGTTACTTCTTTTCAAATTTGGCTTTCCTTTTGATACCTTTTTAATAACAAATATTTTATAACAAAAAAAATTTCAAAGGGGAAAGATACCAATTACATACAAGTATTTAAACTATTATTGTCAATGAAAAGGGGGAGGGGAGGGTGCTGACGATTTCCGTGCCAAGGAGTTTATGCACACTCTCTCTTGTGAAGACCTTGATCTTGCAAGGAAGAACTGATTTCCTTTCTGAAAACTTGAGTCACTAGTCATTTTCTTTCAGCTTCTCTGAGTCTTTCAGTACTGATCACATGGATTAAAAGGGAATTAGTAAGATACGACCCATGAGCTTCATAAAATTATGGTGGGAATTAAATGAGGTGGCATAGATAAAAATGCTTTGTAAATCATAAAGTCCTATGCAGACAAAAAGCATTATTCTAGTTAAGGAAATGGATACTTTATGAATGATTATGAATGACACTTATGAATGATTTTATGTTAAAAACAATATTAATGATTGCACCCTATTTCCCGTTTGCGTGCACATGCACTCAGGCATGCACACACGAGGTGGGGTTAATTCAGTGAACTGTGTTCACCTTAGAGGTACCCCTCTGCTTGCATACCATTTAATATAATTTAATTGAACTTAACCATAGTTCATAATGTTTTAAAATAACAGCACTTTACCATTAATTGGGAACAGTTCTAAAACTCCCCCAACTTCCTCTCCAACCCCTAAAAGTTTCAGAATGGTTATGTGGCGCAGACCTGAAAGAAAAAAGAAAACCATAACATTGGTAAATCATCTTTTACCTCCAAAGGCCGATATCTGACAATTAGAAATCTCTACATTAAAAAGAACATAGAACATAACCTGATTAGGCAAAATACTCCATTTTTTTCTATAAAAAGAGTAATTAAATACTTTTAAGAGCTCAAAAAAGACCAATTGCAGATTTAGGATTAACAACAGGGTCAGATGTGGTTTTTTGTTTTGTTTTGTTTTGTTTTGTTTGTAGATGGAAACAGAAGAATTTGCTCTTAAACTGTGGTTCTATTAAATAACAAAACAAAAATGAAGCCATTGGAACATTAAAATATCTGGGATGATCTTAGCCGATTCGTGTGCTGAAAAAAAGTCATGCTTGAGGTTAAAATAGCTTATGTGGATAATGCTTACACGGATTATTGAACTGTCTCTCGGAGAAAAGAGCAGAATATAGTCAGTGTGATTGTTAAAGAATAGTTTTGACTTTCTTGCACCAAAGTTTGTCAGCGTAAAGGGCAGGTTCTTATCACTTATTTAGGATTCAAAGGAGAAGCACTTAAGCAAGCACAGCGTGCTTCCCACCCTCAGCTAAAGTTTCAGGAAAGGAGAGAAGGTCATGCCTTGGTAGCTTGTTGGAATTCTTTTGAGGATGAAGAGCACACGAAGGGATTCAGGAGAGAAAACACTGGAGGACAAGGGGGCTGTCAGTTCGTCATATCGAGATTTTGTGGTGTTAGACAAAATGCCAACCTAGGCAGGGTCATAACTTGGGACTAATAATACAAGTATCTATGGAGTTTATTGTGCGGAGGAGAAAACTGACAGTTGCCATGGCTGGGGCTGTTTTAAGGAGGAGCTAAAATCCAAGCAAAAGGCTATTCAAAAAAAAAAAAAAAAAGTTTGTGGTCTTTGCTCTCCCTGAGAAGTGAAGCATTCTGTTCTCCATGTTGTTGAGTCATGTTTTCAAAAAGGAAGATCACGAATTTAATTATTCCTGGAAAATAGGACTTGTTTACACTTCCTGTATATTGCAAAAGGGTTTGCTTGCACTATGTGATTTAGGTTCTGTGTGCGGAGATTAAATGAAACACCACCTAATAACTGTTCCAAAGCTGTCTTTAGACAGCTAAATTAAGAAGCCATGATTTTATTTATACTCTTATTGTGAAGGGCCATTAATTGCTCTAAATTTCTGCCTAGCAACATTGGTGGCTACAAATAATTTAAAATATACTGAAAAATACAAAAAAAATCCCTTATATATTGATATAAAGTCTTAAATTATTAACTTTGATAATAGGACTATACATTAAAAACTCATGAATTTTCTAGTTGTTTTTACTGTTATGAGCTTGTTTTCTGCCTCCTTTTGGGTTATTATTTTACATCTTAAAACTGAAATGTATTTATAATTTACAGATACTGGGCCATAGTAAAGACCCAGGCTCTGTTAATGCTTTACAAAACTTATACCCCCATTTTTTAATAAATTAAGCACAGTTTTATAGCTAATAAATGATTCTTCTTCCTAGCAGAAATATCAAAATAATGCTGATTCATCTGCGTTCCAGTCAGGAATGGATTTTAAAGTCTGTGGCTTCTAGCTACTTTCCCCCAACCAATGACTGTCAAAATTCTTCCCCCGTAGAAGTACATTTTAAATGAGATTTCAGTTGTGAATTCCTTTTTTGAAACTGCCCTTAGCTCCTTGCTTCACCATTGAACTAAGTAGTAAGTTCTATGTACTCTGCATTTTCCTTTGTATGTATCCCTATTCAAAATGATACTTTAGGTCACTAGGATAATAATTTTGGTAAAGAAAGCAAATGTTAGTTTTTAAAACACTGAGCAGTTCACTATAAATAAATAATAAACTATGTTTCTCTTTGACCTACTTGTCCTAAAAGTAAGATTCTGTTTAATAGATCTTGCTGTCTTTTGTGTCCAATTATAGATCAAAATCCTTTTTAAGGGAATGGCAATATAGTACAGTATGCTTCCATGAATATATTAATTCTCAAGGCCATTCCTGTTTTACAAAAGACATTTAACCTACGGAGAAGGACCCAGTGTTTGTAGCTAGGTATTACCTAAGTAAATGATGATACCTGAGTTTTATGATGTTGAGACAAATTTAAAAAAAACAAGAAGGCACATAATACAGATCACTGAAAGTAAAACAGTAGGTATTTTCAAACACTTCAGTGAAGAACCCCAGAGAGAAGAATATTGAGTAAAAACAAAACAAAAAGAAAAACAAAAAAAAACTGCAGTTGACGAAGGCTCCAGTCTGAAAGCAACTTTATGCTCAATACAACTGAGTAAGTGTCTGGGAATCTCCAGTCTGGACTGAGGAATATTTGGATGATCTAAGCTTCTCTGTTCCCTTTTAGAATTGACCAGGAAGAGAGTGGTATGGGAAAACAGTGATGACGAGGCTTCCCACTCACCAAAATTGCAGGCCTGGCCACTGAGGGCCGAGAGCTGTTGTGAATAGGCCCAGTCTTCATCATTAGGGGCAGAGATCACCAGCAGCCGCCTCCTCCATCGGAACCTGGAAAAACAGGAGGCAGAGATTACTGCTTCAAACAATAGAGGCTAGTGTAAGAAAGCGGAGTCACTTTGGCTGTCGGCTCTGCCTGTGCCCAGAGTAAAAAACACTGGCCCTTAGAAATATCTCATAGTTCCTCAAAGCCATTAAACTGCATTTCCACATTTTTTGCACTTTTTCTGTTATAACTTCATGGTCCACCTACTGTGGCATTGGCATGAAGCATCAGGCATGAGTCTGGCCACCACGCCCAGTGAGGTCACTTGGGGAGACACGAAGTTCTCAGATGCCATGAAGACTGGCCAAAATGGTATGTTCTATTGTAGCCCCAGAAATAGGGAATCAGAAGCGAACCGAAGAAAACTCATTTCGAATAGAGTTCACTAGGGCTTGGAGGGGGTTAAGAATTGAATGTAGGGACAGGAAACAGTAGAAAAAGAGAACCAAATTTAAAGTAGGTAACAGCGACAGGGTGACAGTGACAGAAAGAAGGCAAATGGGGAAGTGGTTCAAAGAGTCAAGGAGGATTCCTGGAAAAATAAAGCCCTAAGTTATCTTTATCGGTAGCCGGTGGTTCCTCCCGAGGCACATACAAGTTCTAAAAGGTAGCCTACCATCATTAGTAAGAACCAACATTACAGAGTCCTGCGAAGTGGGATGGGGCCACACATAGAGCCTAGGATTTTTAGCATATATGGTAAACCTGTTTCTGCTCTGACAGCGTAGGGTAGTAGAAAGAGATTTTGTCTTATAACCCGAGTTCATGTTTTGTCACTGCCAACTTTTTGAGTTCCTTGAGCATGTCATTGAGTTGATCTGAGTCTCAGTTTTTCCTTATCTCTAGAACCAAAAATGGCATCTACTTCAAAAAGCTGATAACACCTAAGAATGAAACTAAAACCCATCAGTGTAAGTTGTCCACATGAGGGCATGGATATAGATGGTGGCTTGATCTGTGGGCTTCTATATGTAGAACTTTGTCTATGAATAGACCTCGGACATTTGTCTATCAAAATGCGATTTAATCCTATGTTTTTATATCATTTCATAGCTCACGTTCATCTACACGGACAACATTAGAGGTCAGTGAAGGCACAGCCTGTTGTCATCATTTTACAGATGACAAAGTGGGGCTTAGAGAAG
Source organism: Potos flavus (assembly GCA_028534135.1). Taxonomy (NCBI): domain Eukaryota; kingdom Metazoa; phylum Chordata; class Mammalia; order Carnivora; family Procyonidae; genus Potos; species Potos flavus. Next base: position 140,834,751 of record CM052898.1, on the reverse strand, counting down.
AGAAGTAACTTGCCTAAGTAGTAAATCAAACAGGTGGTACTAACGGTTTCTCTAGTCTCTCACCCTCAGAGATCCTGGTGCTTGGCTGATGCAGTCAGGATCCCTCAGGAGATAGGAAGGAGAGGATATGCATCTAAGGGCTAACAGTATGGAGTTGTCTCCAATTTCCCTTTCACTGGAGGAGGGGTTTTGCTTTCTGCCTTCCGTGCAGACAACGAGGGGATGTCAGTACCCTCGCTGAGCTGGAAGCGAGGTTTTATTCACGACTTCTCTCCCTGTGCCCATTCTAGCCTCACAGTGAACATGAGAGTTTTCAACCCCAAAGAAAATGGCCTCTTGGGGGAATAGTGGTTTGGGTGAACGAGAGAAAATGATAGTCTGTTGAAATACAACCTCTCAATAGACGCCTGGAGCAAGGCTCGCCAAAAACTACTTGCTGTGATACTACGTTTGCTTCCTCTGCTTGTTTCTCTTCAAAGGGAAAGAAAAACTAAAATCTCCACTGCGGATAGGGAGATGAATGTATTTGGCATGGAGGAGGGGAGAGGAGCGTCTGAGACTGTCCAAGATCTCCTGGGAAAGGGAACAGTGACTGCTGTTAGATCACAAACACGGTCTCCTGTCCCCTCCCTGCTTCCTTAGGAGGC
>CM052898.1:140811821-140834004 GCA_028534135.1 Potos flavus | reverse complement strand
AAGGTCATTTCCCCCAAGGAATGATTCTTTCTCCCACGGACCTTCACGTTAAGATACAAGGCTCCAGCTCGAGGCACTGAAGGAAATAATTTCCATTGAGTGTAACAAGAGATGTCAATGTGGCCCAGATCCTTATTTCAGACAAATTGTTCTCCTAACGTATCAGTAAATAAAAATTGTATGAGCTGTGTGTGTGTTTGCTTCTCTTAACTGGCACTCCCAAATTAGTGTGCATTTGCCCACTCTTTGGGGCTTCTGTCTCAGAGGAACGTAATTATAGCCTGAACCTGATGAGTGTCACTAAAGACCAGACTGGCTTCAGAGTCTGGTCAGCTGAAACCAGGCTGTGTAGACTCACCAACAACTCAGCAAATTTGAAGGAAAATTCCAATTGGATATTCATTTATTTATAGAACTTCTATTAAAAAAAATTTTTTTTTCAGTTCTCTTTGCCTGGGTTTCAATCCTGAGGTGTTTACTGAATCTCCTCCTACCTCTCCATGACAGTTTTACAACTAGGAGCTAAATAACTGGTCCTAATACTGCTAATAGCCAGCATTCATTGATTTTTCACTTTGCACTAGGCTGTGGGCCCTCATTAACCTTTATTTTTATTTTATTTTATTTCATTTTTAAAAAAGATTTTATTTATTCACTCGACAGAGAGAGAGCCAGAGAGCACAGGTGGGTGGAATGGCAGAGGGAGAGGGAGAAGCAGGCTCCCAGCTGAGCAGGGGATCAGATACGGGACTCCATCCCAGGACCCTGGGATCATGACCTGAGCTAAAGGCGGGAGCTTAATGGACTGAGCCACCCAGACGCCCCACCCCCATCATTACCTCTATTACTGAATTTACCTTTCACAAAATCATAAGACTAGGTACACTTATTATCCGCATTTTGCAAGTGAAAAACTAAAACCTGGAGAAGTTAGGTAATCAGCCCAAGGTCACACAGCTAATACGTGGAGAAACCAGGGATCTAACTCAGGAGTATCTTACCCATGCCTTTAGATGATAATACACAAATCCACTTTAACTTTTAAGATCAATGATAATTATCAGCACAGTGATTGCATGAGTTGTGACCACAAATCATGCACAACTATAGGACATCCAAGTTATAGTCATATCCATTCTGAGTATCTACAACAGATGCCTGTTCCTGACGTAGTACTGAATATTAAAGCCCATAAGGCTCTGACATTCGAAGGAAAATACATTTACATATCATGGTGTCCTATCCAGTACAAAAGGCTTTAGATGAAAAATGTACATACAAGTCTTAAAAATCAAAGATATGCCAAATTCGGATCCGTGATCAACCAGAATGAATATTGCAAGCTTTGTGTGTCATCAAAATTGAGATAATGTCAAGCTTTCCTATCAAGGCTTGAAACTCATGACACAGTAATTATAAAAAGACAGCCTGCCTGGAGATGGTAGGAAAAATCTCTCAGAATGTCTGTAGCTGCAGGTCTCAGGGCTGGCACAAATTCTTGGCTATAAATAAGAACAATGAACTGGGTGGTAACTGCCTGCTGTCGAGGACAGGCGACCTGAGTTTACAGGGTCGGTTCTGCAGGTAAGCATCTTTTAGTCCTGGAAAATTTAGAACTAAGAAGAGAACGTTTTCAAGGAATCATAGTGATAATCTATATTTCTAAGAAGGATCCTGGTCTTCTTTATATACATAATTTATGTTCTTGTGAAACTTAAGAGAATTTGGTTTAATAAAATGACAACCTTGAAACTATGATTAGAATGTGTAATTGGGTGATTGGCTTAGAAGTGTGGTTTTAAGTCGTGTGCAGTTACTGGAACATCTGAGAAAACTTTAGATTTACTGTATTTACAAGATTAATGGATCATTTAAGTACTCAACAACGTTTTGTTCATTTAAGTTGAACAATTCAAAAATACATATTAAATGTAAAATTAAATGTAAAATATAATTAAATGTAAAATGGCTGTCTGAAATAATAAAATTGTTTAATTATGGAGTTTATAAACAAGAGCGAACACTATTCAAAGCCCCTTAAAAGTGATAGCTCAAGTTTGCTAGGTCGTAAATAGAATAATATGATTTAAAAGCCTAACTTAAAACTTTAAAACTTTAAAACTTTGAGAACTAACTTAAGACTTTAAAACTTTGAGAACTATGGTTAAATTTATTACTTGGATATATTTAACACTAATTGTGAAAATCAAAAGTGAACTTCTAAAGAATCTTGTCTGCTAAAAGAAAGGTGGAAGGAAGGAGGGAAGGTGAGAAGGAAGGAAGGGAGCGAGGGAGGAAGGAAGGAAGGAAAGGGGAGGGAGGGGAAAGGAGAGCAGGGAAAGGAAGGAAAAGGAAGAAAAATACATCAAGGGAAACAGAAAGTTTTTATCATCAATCTTCTAAGTCAGTGCCATTGAGAGGGACGACCTTGGATCAGAAGTTGATGTTTCAGTGCCCCCAAGACTAGACGAAGAGCCGTCTGCCCAGTGGAGTGTTAGAGCCCTTTCTCACACGAGAGACTGGCCTGAAGACTGAGTTGAGCCTCAAGTTCTTATAATGGCATGCCCCTTCCATCTCCAGTTCAGACGCATGCACTGCCCTGAAAATATGAATGAAGGAAGAACCTCAGGTTCCTTTCAGCTCTGAAATCCCATGGTTTTAGGAATATCTCCCTTTGCTTCAAACTCTGGGCTTCTGGCTCCAAGACTAAAAATAATTCACATTATATTTTCAAAAGGAGTATCAGATAAGAATGTGAACTTTAGGAGCCAGATTCTTCTGGGGCCACTGAGTCCTAGAGCTAGCACTAGCTTAGTGTTGACAGAAATTTAGTTACTTAATCTCCAATAACCTCAGTTGTCCCATCTGCAACACAACAATAGTTACAGTATTCAGATCCTAAGACTGTTATAAAGATTAAACTTGGGAAGGAAGATGAAGTGCTTGGCACAGAGGTGAGCATACAAAAAGTGATCCCTTGGGGCGCCTGGGTGGCTCAGTTAGGTGTCCAACTGTTGATTTGGGCTCAGGTCTTGATCTCAGGGTCATGAGATGGAGCCCCCTATTAGGCTCTCTGCTGGGTATGGGGCCTGCTTAAGATTTTCTCTCTCCCTTTCCCTCTGCCCCTCCCCCAGCTACTGTGCGTGCACTCTCAAAAAACAAAAAAAATGTGATCTCAGCAACCCTGGGATGTAGTCAGGTCTACTTGCTAATATTCTCCTTTATTGGTGAGATTTTTAGGGCAGGTTAATTGAAAAGCATAGAGAAATCAACATACATAGTAAATTGCAGAACCCAAACTTGGATGAACAATAAGTCCTATGCTCTTCACACATTGTGAGGTTCTCTTTTAAGAGACCCAAGCCTCCTGAATCTAGAGGAATTCAGATGATCTATCCACTTACTAATCATAGCATTCTTAATTCTCCAACTCACATATGGAGAATACGCTCTATAGACACAAGTAAGCAAGTTAACAGTTTCCAAGTTAATGAGTCTCCAAGTAAGTGCTTGCTCCATTTCTGGAGCATCTTGGCCACACTGTACAGCTAGGTGTGGGGGGCGAGGAGAGGAGATGTTATGCTGAGATCTCTGTGCGTTTATTTGTTGTGGAAGGAACTTCTGCAGCTTTCACTTCCTAGGGCCCCAAAGGCCCTGTAGAATTTTTATCCAACATGGGAGAAGGGATGGAGAAGGAAGAAAGTGGAGAAATTTTTTAAAACAATCTTCTCCGTGTATTTATTGAAATTTTCCTACAATGGTTTTCAATAAACCCTACTCCCCAGGGAATCAGGGGGTTGGGTCAAGAGGATTTCTCCTTTTGAGGTCCTAGAGGGGGCTTTTGTTGTTTTCTGCCAAGTTAGAAGGAAGCAGAAAATCAAGCAGAGTGTTCCAAACCTGTTTGGAACCAGAGTGGCCTAATAAATAAACACATAAAATAAAAACGCTGTATACAAAGCCCTCTAAATTCACTGATGGAATAAATAAACCCTCCCAGGTCAGAATTCTCTATTCCGTGCCCAAAAATAGAAACAGAAAAGAGAAAATACCTATCCAAAGCCACCAAATCAACATTGAAGCTTGGAGTTGAGCCCAGTCAATCTTGTGACTAAAGTCCTTTCAACAGGTAAAGACTAAGCCTTGTGGCCAGAGGGCTATCAAGCAGACAGAGCTTTCACCAGGGAAGGTCTGCACACAGGTCTACTTCGTGTTTCTTTGACCTTTTCATTAGCTCACCCAGAACACCTTCCCACCTGCCTCCTCAGGGACTCCAAAGTTGGGGTACCTGGATAGGAAGTTCTCCAGTGACTGCTTCTTGTCTTCCTTGCAAACGATCCCCTCCTTCTTCTGCTTTTCCATGTCTTTGATACGGGACTGGAATGTATCGATCAAATCGAACACAGACTTCATTGATATAGGCACCTCATAGTATTGCTGTTTCAGAAAGAATAGAAAGCATATAGTGTATAAGGGTGTTTCTTCCCTCTGTCTGAAGGATAGAGAGCCTGGGAGAATTCAGGAGAGTGCTGGAGAAATCAGAGCCTGGAGGGTACATTGATTTATAAACTAAACTCTCTTTTGCAAAAGTACTTCTGTTGATGTTCTGAGGTTCAGAATCCATGAAACAACTGTCCCTTATCTTTTATGAGAATTTCTTAACTGCATACGTTTTGTTGGAAAGGATCCATGCCTTCCTCATCACACATATCTTAGGTTTGCTTTCTTATCTCTGGGACTAAACTGGCTCCTATTCACTACACAACTGGAGAGAAGGCAAGAAATGCTGTAACCAACACAGAAACGGAATAACCTGTTAGAGTATCTGACCTGAACTATAAGGATAATTTTCCACCAGAAGGAGGACTGTTCTGTGGCCATTAGGGATCTACATAAACTCATTGTGATTCCCAGAGACAGTTTTATTGAGCAAGCTCCACTTAAAATTAGGTCATGTTTCTATATGTATTCTCAGAAAGAAGTTGGAATCCAAATTCAAGATAATGGCATTCAGTTTCTTGGATCATAGCTGTCTGGACTTAAAACAGCAACCTAAGACGAATTTGAGGGCTGGCTGAGTATAGGCAGCATAAACTAGAGAGAAGTCTGGACATGGCTTGGAGCTATGCCCCCAGTGGGAATTTAGTAAACTACAATGTGAATGCTGGCAGAGACCTTCCGGCCCATCTAGTCCAACCCCTCACCTTAGAGGTGGGGCAACACAAGTGAGGAATGGATTAATAAAAGTACTGCTCTCCAGATCTAGAAGAATACTGCAGGTTGGATCAGCTATTCTGTTAGCCCAGGTGACCTTTTCCTGATGAGTTTCACGTAAGCATGGTACGCTATTGGTGTACCAGAATAGTTAAGAGATGCAATCTGGAGCCTGCCCATAAGGGTACGAAGTATGATGCTAACTGGGTGAACTCGGGCAAGTTATTTAACCACTCTGGCCCTCTCTTGTTCTTCTGTGAAATAAAAGTAATACTTGTTATTTATCTCAGAGGTTTGAGATAGGGATTGTAAAGGGTTGAGGTGAGTGCCTGGCATGCAGAAAACACCTAATAAAGTTAGATATTTTTGTTACTGCTATTATAATTATTATTAGTGTTATTACATGGCACAGTTTTTCATGGCTCAGAACTTCTGTCTCTAAGCATAGGAGGAAAGTAGGTATAAAACCCTGCTGTCTTGTCCATGTTGGAAGTAAACTTCCAGGCCCTTCCAGAGTAGGTCATGTTCAATCTGGCTTTCCTGAAGGAAGAAGGTAAATACTCTTTTTGTCTGATGAATGCTTGACACTGAATTTGGTCTGAGTCAAAAAGCTGGGCCACAGGAGGCCCTCCGAGCTCTTTCCATAGACTGCATTTTTAGGCACAAATTCTATAGGGCAACATGTGAATATCTGAACCATTCCAAAACCTTCCCACTTATAAAATAATTTGTGCCTATTCATATGTCTAATCAATTCATTGGCAAAAAATCCCAAGTTGTATTCAAAGGCATAGAACTGTATCCTCTAAAACAGAAACCCGTACCTTGACTCTCAGGTCCACATCTGTGAGCACCATGAAGAAGTCATTATAGGTCATTCCATACTCTTTCCTCAGCTCACCGATGAGATGCTGGTCTACCAAGTCCTCATCATCCACCACTCGCATGGGTTTTTCATTATCTTAAGGCAAATGAAATGCGAATAAATATAGGTGTGACAAGACAGAAATAAGTGGGAAGCGAATGGGTGATGGCTCCGGGTCTCCATCCTGAGTTAATTAGAACAGCTTTTGTAAATTGCACACATTCAACTAACATTCTGCTTGAACAAAAGTTTCCCAAGTGAATAAGTAAATATAGAAATAAATGAATAAACTAATTTTGAAAGTCAGTCTTCTACAGATGATCAAGCTCCATTTCTGCCTACTTTGGTCGTAGTGAATCAGAAGGAGCAAAGTGAGAGTGAAGGCAGCTGAGTCATCCCTGGAAGAAGACTGCCAATTCTACCCTGGGAATGAGTCATCGCCCCACCTTGCTAATGAGTTTTTAAATTTATTTTAGTTTTATTTATTTAGTTAGTTGGGTCTAAAATCTGTGTCTTTTCCTCACTTTTATTAGAGAATCACTTTGGGACTCAGTGAACGAGGTCATTGCTATAGAGAAAAATAAGCCTATATTCAAGCCTGGCCACAGGTTCATTTTAGCCCCAAAAATGTAGGGCTTTTCATAATACAAATGTTGTCAGTGAATACAATTTCCAGCCAAGTGTTACTAAATGTACGGAAGTTTTTAACCATTATGTTTTTTTTTTTTTTTAATATTAAGCTCTAAAAATAAATTATTATAATTTGAAATGGTTCTTGAAGATGTCACAGGTTGATGAGAAGTATGAACATGGCAACTCCTATGTCTCTGGAAATCATTTTAACATTTCTGAGATGAAAATGCTACTTCCTTCCCTTACACATCACAGTGTTTCCCTCAACCCTACTAAAATTTTTCTTTCCAAAATAATCCCCTGTACTTAAAAAAAGTGAAAAAATTAGTTAGCAAATATGTGATAATAGATATATTAGTGAAAAGAGTCTATCAGTTACTATCCACGTTACTACCCAATGAATAATATCATAGTAGAAACAACCACAGCTTTGCAGATACAGAGCTTATAGAGTTTGAGTACCATAGACCATTGCTCTTTTGTGGATAAAAAGAGGATGATTACGATTTAACTATTACTTTGGTTTATTTGACTAGGATCACTGACAGTATGCCAACAAGGAACTTGATTTCCCCTAAAGCAGATCAAAACACAAGGAGAAAGAATCTATTTTCTCTCCCCAAATTGTGACAGTTCTTCATGGAGGGGGTTCAAAGGCATGGGGCTTTGAAAGGCTTATATGAGGACCAAGCACTGTCTGCAAAATGAAAAATGACATGTTTCATGCATATGAACTATTTTTAAATGTACATTTTTGCTGCCATTAATTAATCACAAATTGATGAAAAAGATTCATGTTGGTTTTTGTTTAATATGTCTCATTGAGTAAAAAAAGCAAGTTGCTGAAGAAAATGCATAGTAGATGTTGTTATTGGTTAAAATAAAATAAAACAAAAGAAAACACATTTGCACAGGAATAGACACCAGAGAATGTCCAGAAGGACAACTAGCTGGTAACAATGGCTGCCTCTAGGAAATGGAAAAGGTAAGGCGGAAACTTTCACTGTTTATTCCACACATGGCCATAGTATTTAAAATTTAACAAGGAGCATTCTTTATACTTAATAATAATAATAAGGTAAATCATTAAAAACTGATTTTAAAAATGTTTTTAACAACTGATGATTCTAAAACTTTACAAACCAGATTTTATCTAGAACCTAGGGATCACCATTTTTAATTCCCAACATATGGTCATTTTGCTTTTGTTCATTCAACAAAATAGTTGTTGTCAGTGTCCTGAGCTAAGGCTATCCTGGGCCCTGGATTCAGAGATAAGTAACTTGGTTTGAGTTCGAGTTCAAGTTCAAGTTCAAATTAGAATCAAATTAGATATTAATTAGAATCAAAATTCAACCTTTATATCTACCTGATAGAGGAAGTTACAAAAACCACTCAACAGCTGAGATGGAAGGAAGTTGGAGGTTGTAGTAGACTTCAAAGATGGCCCAACTCATCACCCCTCTCTATATTTAGACTCTTTGCTCAGCAACTGCTGCTTCACGTTAAGGTGAATGAGTTAAACTGTCCTGCCTCTTGATTCTGAGCTCATCTACACAACCTGCTTTGGCCAATGCTAGCTGATGTCAGCACAAGTGACACAGAGGCTAGAATTGGGCCCGTACATTTGGGATTGCTCTTGCCTCTATCAGGGCCATGAGAATAACACTCACACTAGCCTTCTGAAGGATAAGGTACACCAACTTACCCTGGCCTCAGCCCAGACAGGGCCACTCCAGATCAGCCAACACTAGCTGACCCCTAAAGTGTTCAAGCCCAACTAAAATCAGCAGGACTGCAAATATATGCACCAGCCTCACCAAGGCTCACCAAGCCCCGCCCAGATGAGTAGAACCCTACAGATGTGTGACTCAATGTTTAATAATTAGATGCCACTGAAGTATGCGGGTCTTCATTACAAAGCCTTACTATGGCAATAGAGAAGTGGTACAGATGTTATCTGGCATAACCCAGTCACATTATCAAGAAAAAATAATATAGGAAACATTATATGAAACAGGAACTGAAGCAGACACTGTGGTGTGCCATCCAGATCCCACCTTCAGAAGCAAGGCCACTGTGAAGCTGAGCATCTCACTCCCTCTCTGAAAATCATTCTCCTTAGAAAAGAGCTGCCTTTGCCCCAAGTCACACTCTTACTAGGGGGCAGCCCACTCAGATCTAAAGATGTCCCCCTTGCCTCAAAGTGACCACTCTGAAGGGTCAACTGCATTACAATTAAAATTCCCTCTCTGTTCTTTCGTATCCCTCACCTCTCATAAGCATCATTCCTGAGAATACTCCCCATTCACCCTGTGCGTGCAAATCTCAGAGTCTCAGAGTCTTTTTCCCAGAGGATAAACCTATCACAGAGCCCACGAGGGGAACAACTTGCTCAAGTTCACACCACTAGTTAATAACAGAGTGAGGGTTAAGCCTCAGGTAATATGACCTCACTCTTCTCCACTGTTCTCTTTAGTTTACCAAAATATGTCCCACTCAAGGAAAGATTGGATCTATGACCAAAATTTAAGCCAAACTTTGCTCTAACTGGGATATACCAAGAAACCAATTTCATAGTCTGGTTTTTCCTTTCAACTGAAATATTTTCTGAAACCATTTTGACTCGACATTAAACATTAAACATAAAACACTTTACGCTTCCAGACTACAGAATATCTAACATCCCAAATGAATGTTTGTGTCAACGAGGAGCATCTGCCTGCCCCCGCCCCCGGCCAAACAATGAAAGCACTGATCAACGGTGGCCTCAAGGATGGGCGCAACTCTACACCAAGACAGAGTTCCCCTCCGGCCCAATTCTGAGCAAGGTACGGGCAAGGCCAACTCCCAGCTCCAGCTGCCTCCCCTGCCCCAGGTCTCTGTTACGCTCTGCATTCTATCTCAGTCGGGGCTGAGATAGGACTGGGTGAACACGAGGCTCTCCTCAGGCTGGAAATGCATCACAGATCAGCAGCTTCTTGTTACATTTATCCAAGTTTTGCCAAAGCTCTCCAGTCCTCATTCCTAGGGCTTAGAAACAAACATTCTTTAGGACACATCCTATAAACAGTCCACATGGTCTTGATCCAGCTAAACGGAATCCCAGATCCAGACCCACTTGGTGGGATTTGTCTATCCCAAACAGCTTGTCCCTGACCCAAGGTGACTGAGGAGGGACAGAAGGGAGCGTGAACTCTGTCACACGCCGGTGGGGACCTGTCCTGCAAGTGGGGCACTGGCCTGGCTTTCCATGCTTGAAGGACCTCAATTCCAAAAGTCAGTGGTCAATTTCAGGTAGTAGTAGATTCCTTCACGTCTTTGTTCTTCCATGTCTGACTACAGACAGTAATGACATTGCAGAAAAATTCAGCTCTAGCCACAACTTATTAATCACCAACTGTGTACCAGGCATTATGTTCAAAGCTTCCATCCATGATGGCTTCTTCTCTGTGATATTCATGGTATATCTCCTCTTCCCACCTGTCCTACCTGAGTTTAGGCATTCTACCAATGTCCCTGGACAGCATCAGCCTCTCCACTGAACTTTATCTCCTCTACCAGTTTTTCAAAGCATGATCCACTGTCTGTTTTCATCACAATTACCTGGGGCAGTTGTTAACATTACAATCCTTGGATCTAGACCAATTGGATCAGAGTTGCTAGTGGTGAGGCCCAGGAACCTGCATTTCTTTTAAAGATTTATTTATTAATTTGAGAGAGAGCATGAGCAGGAAGGGCAACGGGAAAGGAAAAGAGAATCTCAAGCAGACTCCACGCTGAGCATGGAGCCCGACTTGGGGCTCGATCTCACGAAACTGAGATCACGACCCCAGCCGAAAACGAGAGTCGGACGCTTAACCGACTGTGTCACCCAAACGTCCCAGGAATCTGCATTTTAACATGTTTTCTGGGTGATTGTTATGCAGTCTAAGGACAGAGAACAAGGACAGGATAAAATCCAAATCCTAGACATAGCAACCAAGGCCGTTTCTGTCCTAGACTCAGCCGATCTTAGCTAGCTAATCTCTTAACTCTTCCAAATATTGTGCTCCAGCCTCTACTTTCGGGTTCTAGAAATATGCCTTCTCTTTCTGGAATGCTATCCATATCCTTGTCCACATGGGAACTAATTACCTGTCCACTTGTCTTTACCTCATCTGTGCACTCACAACACTTTTACACACTTCTGCAATCATGCTTATCACCTTGCATTGCAACCAGTGTTTATGCATCTATCTTCCCACTAGATATGGGCAATTCATCAATAGGGACTGACCTTCTAAATCCCTGTAGCCTGGCACACATAAACACTAGGTACAGATTTGGTAATCACGAAATCTCTCCCCTAAGAAAGATGTCACATTAAAAAAAAAAAAAAAGTAGTGAGGGGTAGTAAATAAGGTGAGCAATTCTGAGTCTATGTAGAGAACCCACCATCAAACCCTTGCACTTCCTTTATTTAGTGAGCCTATAACACAGCCAGTCTAAGTGTAATTTGAGAAAACTCATCATACAGATTTATTTTCTAAATTTGGGTTTTCACATCTGAGGTCTTATATTGCATTAATCATATTTTTTATTTTCTATAAATTATGATCTTTTGAAATCTTAAAAACCCTTTCTAACTGGGGAGAGGCTGCCCCTCCCAAGGCTAGCCAGTTCTTAGAGACAGCAAAAAGTCCAGCCTGCAGCAGCTCTCTTAAATTCAAGCCATCCAACCTAATGCCCTATCTCCTGGATCTGGCACATGCACCCCAGGAAACAGTGTCCCTCTGCTTTAATCATCCCAGGGTCAGGTACCAGGCAACTAGGGACAACCCTTATAGCCCAAAGCCTGCTGAAACCTTTCAAACTAGCCAATCAAAAACTACACCTTGTCCGGCCTTGCCTTTCTCTTGGGAACTCCGATAAAGGCAGTGACCGAGGCTCTCTCCTCCCCGTTCGGCTTTCTGACCCAACCCTGGCTCCTCTTCTGGCCCTGGGAGGCAAGCTGCCGTTTCTTCTCTGGGACCCACGAACAATAAATTCTATTTTCCTTTGGCATTCTGATCTTTCGAGTGTCATTCACCACCATACCCTCATAAACCGTGTCCAGGGGTAACAGGCAACATAGATGAGGTGTGTTTACATGGCATTTAAAATATAGCCATCCTATTCAAGAAGTCAGCACAGGCTGAAGCTGTGGATAAATCTGAAAGCAAAGACTCCAGCAGAAGCTGAATCGCTTTGATCTCAAGAATATTTCTGGGACTGCCGAGCAGTCTCTAGTAGATTAATCTCAGTTAGGATATCCCTGGCCTCCAATGATGGGATTTACTTTCTCTTGATTGGAAACAGATCAATTTATATGACTTTGTAGTTGATTCCCTTGCTCCTATTTTACTGTTTGAGTGGGTTGGTCACCTGCCTACTGCCGCATTGTGAGATGAGTGTCTGGATTATATCTCTAGGTGGGACTAGCCTGACTAGTGATTTCTGATCACAAAGTTGCTGCTTTCACTCGATCTCTAGAAAGAGCAACTTGTCCCATCTATGAAGAAAGCATCCTGCCAGGTTCTTTTCTGTCCCACAGACTGATTCTACCAAAACTTAGAAGTCATTTAAAATTGATTTGAAAAATATATTTAGAAATCTTCAGTGACTCCACATGGTTTACCAAATAAAGTTTGAATTCTCCAGCCTGGTATTTGAAATCCTCTAAAATCTGGTGCCAGCCTCTTTTCCCTCTGTTCTACACGTAACTTTCTGCTCTCAAGCAAACCTCACTGAAAATCAGAGCCGCTTGAACAATGTTTTAAAAATATAAATTCCTGGACCTCATCCCCAAATTGGCTCAGTATCTTGGAATGGGGAAAGGAGCAGAATCTGACTTTTCATTCTAATTTATAAAGAGTACCTGAAGGTAAAGAAGTACCTAAATCGAGATTAAAAAGAACAATCCTAAGGCGCCTGGGTGGCACAGTCAGTTAAGTGTCTGACTCTTGGTTTTGGCTCAGGTCATGATCTCAGAGTCATGAGACTGAGCTCTGCATCGAGCTCTGTGCTCAGCATAGAGTCTGCTTGAGATTTTTCTCTCTCCTTCTGCCCCTCCTGCTCATGCTCTCTCTCTCTCAAATGAATAATTTTTTTTTTTAGAGAACAATCCAATGGAAAAATAGGTAAAGGACACTAAAAACAAAATATAAATGCTTCCTAAACATATGAAAAGATGTTCAATCATACTCATGAGAAGAAAAATGCAAACCAACAGCACAATGCACTAAGATACCATTTTTCACATACCACATCGGCTAAAAACATTCACAGGTTTGGTTATATGCTCTGTTGGAGAGGTTTGGGGAAATAGACACTCTTACACGTTGCCAGTAGGATGGCACTATGATATGCCTTGTGTGGAGAGAAATCTGGTGATATCTAACAAAATTAAATACATTTTTCATTTGGCCCAATAATCCTGCTTCTCAGAGTCTATTGTAAAGATACACCCACATAGATAGAGTGACATAGGGATAAGGTTATTTACTATGAAATTGCTTAGAGTAACAAAATACTGAAAATAATCTAAGCGCCCATTAACAAGGGCACTGGTTAAATAAACTGTGGTAGAATTTTACAATGGCTTAAAAAAGAATGAGGACAATATCTATCTACTCATAAGAGAAGGTCTTCAGGAAATATTTTTTAGGTGAAAAAAGCAAAGTTCAGATTAGTATAAATACTGTATTTTGTACTAAAAGGGGGGAGTATAGGTGTTTATATTTATTTGTATTTGCATAAACAAGCACTAAATTCATAAATAAGAAATCACAAAAATACCTGTGGGATTTTCGTGCAGAGATTAATAAGGCATAGGGGTCAGGAACGGGGTAATGCTTGTCTGTCTGCACCTTTCTATGTAGCTTTGACTTTGGAATCCAAAAAGCTCATCATCTCTTTAAGAAATTAAGAAAAAAAAAAAAAGTACTTTGATGGAGTCATCACCTATCAAAAAATCTCCATTTTCAAGGCCCCTCCAATAAATCAACCGACTCTTCAAAATTCTCTGATATTTACACCCTCTCTAATGACTGCAATTGGAAGAGCTTAACCCTTCATCACATTCTTCAAGCACTTGTTTTTTATGGTTGACTTATCAAGTGCTTTTCACCCCTTGATCATCAGGGGTTGATCTGGACACTGATATACTTGAGAGGCAGGAGGGCAGTGCAATGGGATGACTGAACAAGCTGGGGGCAGGCTCCCCAGCCTCCAAGGCACACAGTGATTGATAATCAGAGACTGAATAAACAGAGAGGGACACCCAGCTGGTGTCTGGAAATCTGATCACTCGCCCAGCCTGGCCTCCCAGCACAAGGTGGCAGAGTCTAGAGAAGGCAACTTCCAGACTTTGTCACCATGATGAAAGGAAGAGTTGGGGCAAAGGGTCAAATTTTCAGGTGCTCCTGAGGGAAAGTGACAGAGTCAGTGAGGCTTGTCCATAAAGAACAATTCTCTTCAACAGGATCAGAGACAGAAAGAGAATAGTCGGCTAAAATGAAGTCTTTTGTTCTCACCTATAAAAGGTATTTTAGAAATTCACCCATGAATTCCTTACTCTTATGACTAAGGAATCACTTTCTGTCCTGTTGTCACATTCCAGCTGCATCCCCATCGAATTTCCACCCCCTTTTTCATCGAATACTCTCAAACTCTTCTTCCTTCAAAGGAAGTTTTCAAAGAACTTTCTTTGCCTGTAAAAATGTCCTATATGTTCTAGCCCTTAAAAGTCGGTGATTGGATATCAGTGTCAAATATTTTTTATCCCTGTATCTTGCTAAGAAAGAAACATGCTTCTTGTGTTTTCCCCATACTTCTCTTTCCGTTCTGCAGAAAAATGCCTTTATTACTTTTTAAAAATTTATTTGAGAGAGAGAGGGAGCACGAGAGAGTGAGAGCATCAGCAGAGCTGAGAGGCAGAGGGGGAGGGAGAAGGAGAAGCAGACTCCCCACTGATGCCGGGCTCCATTCCAGGACCCTGGGATCATGACCTGAGCCGAAGGCTGAACCACCCAGGTGTCCCAGCAAAGTGCCTTTAGCCAGCTACTTCTTTCTCTCTCGCACACTTTGTCTATAATCCATCCTCATCATATATACACCAATTTTTCTGTCCAATTGATATTTTAAATACCACTAACAATTGAGAATGCTTTTATGTGCTGTGTCTTTCTAAACTCTCATGTATAATATCTTGGATGGCAAAACCAGATGGGCTTATTCTGCATTATAATTTGCTCAGACATGAGTGACTTTCATTGGGCTAATGACTGAAATCTTAAGGTAAATTTCCTGGTATTTGTAGGCCCATCATCTATAGTCCAAATACATTTAGCAAAATGGACCACAGCTGGTGAGTACAGCCCACAGTGTAGTTGGATATGGGTCTCTCTTTTTAGGGCCCAGTAAAAGTCTGGAAGAGTAGAGAGTGCTTGATTTATTTTTAAGGAAAGTAAGGCCATCTGATAGATTTCCAGCTGAAAATTGGTCAAGGCTAGAGTTTGGTTCACTGAGTCCATGGTGCACGCCAATTCTTGTTTTCCCATGGCTGGCTCCCAGTCTTGGCTGAAAATTCTATGGCCTTTCCCATAAGGAGGGTAAGCTGGGACATAACACAAGGAGAGAAAGGCCTTCCAGGAATTAAATGAGGAACAAAAATAAAGGCCCCCCAGATGATGTCCAAGCTAACATTCAGTGAGAGGCAAACACCCAACGCACAATACCTGAATTCCAATAGGGCAGGAAAAAACCCCTCAGTGCCTCTACAGCCCATATTCAATCCAGATGTCTAAAAAACAGCAGGATTAATGCTAAAAATTTGCCAAGCCAGCACCAGATGCTTTTAACAGTTGGGACCACATAGAGGCTGAAGTAGAACGTATAATGATTTTTCCAAACTTCTCTGAAATGAGGAATGAGGATTCTTTGTGTAAGGTTTGGTGCGCAACACATTTGACACTGGGAACACCTGGCAGGAGAGGCCTTTCATCACCAGCCAGCACCAGTCTCTACACTCGATTGAATACCTATTTCCTCTCTAGACATCTGGATTGTAATTAAACTCACTGGCTCTTGCTACTATTTGAAAATCCAGAAGCAAGTGGCTGAATCTCAGTTAAACACTAAATATGTGGCTTTGCAGTCTTAATCTCCTGGGCTTCGGTTTTGTTACCGGGAGAAGTAATGCACCTTGTGACCTGGAAGGTCAGTTGTGAGGGTTCCCTGTCAACATTCTGTAATTAGCAGAAAGCAATTATAAGTGCTTTTTAATTATAGGCACTCTAGTCCCTGTGACAGCTCACTGACCTCCAGATCACATCATAGTATTTATATTATGACAGATATTTATACACGTTATCTTACTAAATCCTCACCATAGCCTATGAAATAGATATCATTGTTTTCTAGGCTGAGGTTTAGGAAGCAACTTGCCCAAAGTCACACAACAAATAAGTTGGGACTGTGGTTTTGAACTGGTCTGTTTGCCTCTAGAACTTCTTTTGTGTCTTCTGTTTGTATGATTATTGTTGTGGTGGTTAAGGGCTTTGGTGTTGTTCTCCCTCCCAAACATACACGCAGCCCAGGGATTAATGTCCGCAAACCAATCACCTATCTGCAATGTTTTATGATGGGACATTGGAAAGGATGGTATTTATTTTCCTTTGGAGCTAACTCAGGGAAAGGTGAGCTAATAAAAATAGAGAATGCGTAACTGAAACTTCATATTTGAATAAATTCTGGAGACCTACTATACAATATTGTGCTTATAGTTACCAATACTGTATTGTGCACTTAAAAATTAGTTAAGAAGATAGGGCTCAGGGCACCTGGGGGGCTCAGTTGGTTAGGGATCCTACTTTTGATTTTAGCTCAGGTCATGATCTCAGAGTTGTGAGATCAAGCCCCATGTCAGGCTTTGTGCTGGGCATGGAGGCTGCTTAGGGCTCTCTCTGTCCCTCTCCCTCTGCCCCTCTCCATTTCTCTCTGTCTTTCTCCCTTTTAAAAAAAAATGCTGGGAATCACATTTTTTTTTTTTTTTTTTTTGGTCAGAGAGTCAGAGAGAGAGAGCACAAGCAGGCAGAGTGGCAGGCAGAGTCAGAGAGAGAAGCAGGCTCCCTGCTGAGCAAGGAGTCTGATGTGGGACTCGATCCCAGGACCCTGGGATCATGACCTAAGCCGAAGGCAGACACTCAACTGACTGAGCTACCCAGGCATCCCGGGATCACATGTTTTAACCGCAATTTTTTCTTTTTTCTTTCTTTCTTTTTTTTTTTAAGTAGGCTCCATGCCCGGTGTGGAGCCCAACACGAAGCCTAAAGTCGTGACCCTAAGAACAAGACCTTGTCTGGGACCAAGAATCAGACGCTTAACCATCTGAAACATCCAAGTGCCCCTTAACTACAATATTTAAAATATGATTTAGAAGCTAGACAATATCCAAACCAAATTGGCATTATATGACATAATTATGACTGCTATGTGTTCTATTACATCAGGATCACATGACAGAAAAATCTGTCAGATAATGTGTTATCTAATGTGTAATGTATTGAAGTTAAATGTTAACTAATGGGGAAAATATGTTTTATATTCTTTCTGAGGAAATGTATTTTATGAAAAATATGCAGGATCTGCAAATGGTGAAATATGAAGGACTTTCGTTGTAGTTAAAATAAAAAAAATTAAAAAGTAGGGATTGCATGAAGGGAAAAAGTTTTTTTGTTGTTTTTTTTTTTTTTTTTAAACATAAAGCCCCAGAGATGTAATAATTATAGAAGAAACTGGGTGGATCAGATCTGGGGCTTCTGACTCTGCGACCAAACTACTCACAGTAAGTCTTGCAACATTCCCATGAGACCTGCGAGGAGTTAGGCAGCTGCCCAGCGCTGAGCTGTACGCCTCATGAGCCTCCCACGCACCATTAATATGAAAAATTGTGAAAACTCTACATTCAGCCAAATTCTTCGGCTCTCCAAAAGGACTTGGGTGAAGTTTAGTCCATAATTTCAGTGACTTTTCGTTTAGCCGAACAGCCTTTCTCCTCCCTCCCCAGGCCTGCTAGAGTCAAGGGCTTCCAAAGGTCTGGCGGGTCCCCATCTGGGAGTCAGTCACCTGCAGCGTGAAAGCGGCAGGAAGATCAGATGGTATTATTTACGGGCAAGAAGACCCCGGATCCAGAGGAAACTGTCTACATACCTTTCTGGCTCTCCCACCACTGTATTACTTCTCTCGTTTTTCTCCACCTTATTGACTTTCAAACCATAGAATGCTTGCGTATTTTTTTTTTTTTTTCATTGTAATGTGCCAAAAACTTACACCAGAACCATCCAGAATAGTTACGTAAATAGGTAGGTAAACTGACCTTTGTTACCACAAGGAAAGAGCCCTCTGGATATCTGAATTATCCTCTTAATTCCTCGCTGACCTCTCCCATAAAGTTTGTCCCACCTTAGGTATGAGAAAAACAACAATGTAATTAAAGCGTTTAAGAGAACCTAGCTGGAAGTGGTCGATTTTCATGGTGCTGTTGTTGACAGGGCCAAAGATGGTGATCACGGAGATTTTCCTGGTGGCCATCTTGCAGAAACTTTCCAGATACTCATCTCGCTGCTGCACATACATGTTGTTCTCAGCCTTCGGAGCCGTGATCAGCTAGAGAAGGGAGGAGGCAAGCAAATATTAATTCACAGTGATAATTGTACACAGAGGCAAAATCCAAAGGGATAATTTGGAATAGAGGGCTGGTAATGACTGATGCTAAAGTTCACTAAACTAAAGTGTTCTATTGGACAGTTACTGTAATTAGGGACAAACTAGCCATTTGGAAAGCCTCCTTCCCCTTTTTTTAAAATGGCTCTTGATACCTTAGAGTTTTCTATTCCCACTAGTTATCTTTAGTACTAGTCTTCATGCATCCTATGTTTCTCATTAGTGAACTCTGCACAGGAATACTTATTTTGCAAAGCTGTTGTGAACATTACATGAATACTGGACATGTAATCATTGTTCAGCAAGTGCTATCCCCCCTCTTTCCTTCCTTTTGATCTTTATTATCTTAGTGGATGGCTCTCATGAATTCAGTGGTTACTACTCTTTCGTTTCACGTCCCGCAGGGTTGAGAAAGCTTCATAGTCTTTGTAACTTCAAATCCATACATAGATTCTATTTCATTCTTAATCATACTTTAATAGGTAACCTTGCAGAAAGTTTTTAGGATGGCCTTTCGGCCTATGTTTTGTCACACAGAATATATGCATTGTCACACTGGGCCTGGACAGAGCTCGTGGCAGACTTTTTTGACACTGGAGTGCCCCCCAACATGGATTGGGGGGATGGATTTTGCTCTTTCGGTTCAGCCTTCCATAATTCAGGCTTGGCATTTTTCAACGAGCTCCTGTGTGTCTTTGAAGCTCACTGCCAATCCCTGGCTTCTGAGGAAAAAAGAGGAAAGACAGAGCAAAAGAAAGAGATGCTATAGTCACGAGAGTCATCGGGGAAAGCAGATTTTATAATTTTGGATAAAAAGAGGACACCCTTCATTTTTAGGGCTCCTGTTGAATGCTCTAAGAATGTCTCAATATTTCCATCTAACTGGATATAAAAGCTTTTCTACTTCCTTGATTATTTTTGTAGGCTTTTCCTGAGCCTTCTCCAATTTTACCAGGTTTTTCATGAGCAGAGACCAGAACTATGTACCACACCCCATGAGTGGGTGGTCATGGTGCCGTTCACTCTGGAGGTGGAAGGAGGTGGAATTTCATTCTGATGATGAGCAGGTCTTTGTTGAGCTCTCTGACCCTTAATAGCTCCCTACACTGTCGTCTGCATGAACCCTGTCTATTCGCCCTTTGCTAACTTATCACTTGGCTTAGAGACCAGCCTCTATACCCTTTCTCAAACCTGACCACATTCAAATTTATCAGCCACTTTTCTATATACCCATCTAACCTTATAAAATATTGCTGAAGCTTGGGGCTATTAGCTTGGCATTTTTCAGAAGGCAAGTCGCCATGTTGTTAATCTCTTCCAAACACTTAATCGAAATGGTTAATAAATCTGCTCCCAGCTTGAAACTGCTATTTATCCTGCTATTTATCCTGCTCTGTCAGAGATGTGTTTATTGGTGCCTGCAGGCTTTCCCTTTCAAAAATCCCCTGTGCTAGACAAAATACTATCCCTTGTGGAAATCAAAATGTGTTTGATAACTTTTGAGCGGAACATTAACAAAGATTTTTCTGGGATGCAGCTATTTTTTTCTCAGGTTGTTATTTATATTTACTTAGGTGGTCATGATTTTGTTTATTTTTGATTTTGTGTTTATATGCCTGTTCAGATGGACAGGGTGGGTAGGACATGCTTATTTTAGAAATGTAATTTCCCAAGAGGAAAAATAATATTTTCCCAAATTTATTCATTGATTCATACTTAGCCTTAAAAAAGATTTAAGGTGTCTATAAAAAGATACAGTGATGGTATATTTGCTTTGTTTGTTAGTTTTTAACTGGTTTTATGTAATTTGAATATATTTCTTCAGGTTTTGATAGTGGTCCATATCTTGGAGCTTTATTTTCAGTTGGTATGATTTAGGTTTTTCTTCCTGGCCGTTCTTTGCTCACAAACACACTACTTTGAAATAAATAAATGTTTAAGTGAAAACACAAAATAGCCAG
This sequence comes from Potos flavus, assembly GCA_028534135.1. Taxonomy (NCBI): domain Eukaryota; kingdom Metazoa; phylum Chordata; class Mammalia; order Carnivora; family Procyonidae; genus Potos; species Potos flavus. Next base: position 140,813,589 of record CM052898.1, on the reverse strand, counting down.
AAACGAAGGTAAGATTTACTGGTAATGATTTTCGATTCCCTTTTCTAAATGAAGGATATATCCGTATTTAGAATGTATTTAGAGGAGTCTCTAGGGCACAGCTGCCCACAAGCCAGATGACTGATAATTACCTGCTTTCGTAACTTCAAATCCATACGTAGATTCTATTTCATTCTTATCATACTTGGCCATGGACTTTTACAGCCCATGGACACCATGATAGGACAGGATTTCAAGGGTCCTCACAGCTCCCTCTGGTCTGTTTCTCCCTCTTGTGAATAACTGGGAACTTCAGACAACATAGAATCATTCAGAACCTCATCCTCCCCTGCCTGGCAGCTTCTCTCAGTACCTCTGAACACAGTAGCCCTAGACCATTGGATACCCAGTGGGAATCAACATAAATAAGAACCCTGATGTTTATTTTCACCTCAGGACCTGTGCCCAGGGATGTCTTAACCTACCCCTGAGGGGACATCTATTTTGCATGACTCACTTCCTCCCTCCCGCAACCTGGCCGCAGGCTCTCTCTTGCTAACCTTTCCTCCTATTCCTCCCTTACATGACCTCTTCACTCTGTAGCCAGACTGGTCTCTGTGATGAAATGAAAGGAATCTGGGCAGAGTGGCACAGAGAAAGGGTGAGTGTCGTCAAATTGGGAGGGACTGCACTTGTTCCTAGTTCAACACTGGCTACCTCGACAAGGCCACTTAACTTCCTGAACCTTGGCGTTTGCATCTTTATAATGGAACAACTTCCCTGACAATAGTAGTGAGAATCAAGGTGGTGAAAAAATATATACACATATATATGTGTGTGTATATACATACACACAAATATATATATATACATATATACATATATATACATATATACATATATATACATATATATACATATGTATACATATATACATATATATATACATATGCGTATATATATGTGTGTATATACACACACATATATATATATATCTTCTGTGTGCACACAAGTACCATACGTGTATGTTGCCTCTGAAGAGTTGACTCTCATTCCTTCCTCTGCCTTGGCCCCTATTCCCCTTTCCACCCAGAAAGCTCTCCCCTCCCCTCCACCTTAACTACAGGCAAGAAGTCTTCAAATGCAGCATCTTCCTTAACATCTTCCCTAGCCCACAATGGTCATTTCTTCCTTTTAATTGCTGTTCAAATGCTGGCGCATGTTTCTTAGTTTCCATAGACCAAGCCAGCCGGAGGAGAAGAGGAGTGGTCCCCGCTTAGGAATGTCTAGATGACCCCTGAGAATCAGCTGTTAAAGACCCCTCTCCTCTTGCATTTAATCTGCTGCTTGAGCTTGCATCAGGGACAGTAGAGGAGGCTGATCACGTAAACATATTTCAGCCACTCTTTCCCTGTGTGACACCACCTTCCCATTTGTTGTCGAGTTTGGCAGTATTTCAAATGGTGTTTAAAATGGTAACCGTGTCCAGTTCCCTCTTCCTAAAAAGAGCATCCTAGAACTTCTCAGTAAACATTATTGTCTGACACTTGGCCTCTTTCCAGTTTGGCGGTGATAAATCAGGGCATGTATCATGGGTTCAGAATTGTGTTGTGGTTCTTTTTTATGTTTCTGTTTCAACTGGTGTGTTGGCACAAGGAGCCTCAGAATATAATGAAGCCAGTTTGCGTAAGTGAAGGGAGCAAACAAGATCGGGAAGATGTTGGGGAAGATATTTTAAGTCTCAGCTTATTCTAAGCACTCTGTTAGGCTCAAAACACTAGATTTGTAC
>CM052898.1:140784321-140806821 GCA_028534135.1 Potos flavus | reverse complement strand
AACAGCACCATGCCAAACTTCCCCTTCTCCAGCTTCAAGAAGCTCATCAGCTTCGGGACGAGGTTGGGGTCCAGCGGCTGCTCGAGGACCCGGCCCTCACTGGTGATCCTACGCACCTTGCCTCCTTCCTCGCCTGCCTGGTGGAACAGCACAATCTGCTGGATGTGCCTTTCCGCCAGCTCACAATACACGTCGTCCTTCAGCAGGCTCATCATGAGGCGGTAGTAGCCCTCCGAGGAGTGAGGGGCCGAGATGACCCATACCCTGTTCTTGCCCGCGAAGCCGGCAAGGATGTTGGGAGAGCTGGACCCAGAGGGGAAACGCAACATTCTTGAGCGAGCTGAGGACCCCTCATCTCGGATCATGTCACGGGGAGAGCTCGGGGCTACTGGTCTCTGCTTAGGTCTCACTGGGGCCCCACGGATGCGCTGGGGCGCTGGCGGCGCTGTTGTCGCGGGAGCTACTCTCAACACCGGCACACTCCTCCTTCTTTGGAGAGGCGGAAGATTTGGTTCTTCCAGAGTGGTTCTCTCAATTCCCTGAGACCTCCCTGTGTGCCTCAGAAGCCGAGCTGGCCTTCTGTTGGCTGGGGAAACCAGAGGTGCTTTCCGCCCTCCGGGGCTCCCCCTATTCATGGCATGGAAGTGGGGTTCTGACCCACACACCAGCCACATTGCCAACAGCATGGTAAAACTGAGTCCCATTCTCCATGTCATTGTGCAATCCACTTCGAAAGGCAGCAGGGTCAAAAGACAGAAAGGGACAGGGGGCGTGGAAAAAAAATAAAAAAGAAGAAGAAAATCATTTAATTGCAAACAGAACTGGGCATTTTCTCTTTCTCTATCTTGGCCAAGGGGTGGGGGAAGGGGTGGTGAGAGAAGAAGCCAGGAGGTCAGGGAATGGAAAAAAGGATGAGATCCTGTTGCTTTTAAACCCCTGTAATTTGTTAGTGCTTAACAGAGACAGTTACATTAAGCAGGAAACCCAGCTTAGCTCCCCATTCAGCATGCTTGCCCCGTTTCCACCGGGCTCTCTGATGCTCCAGAGAAAAGGCACACTGAGCATATTAATTATGACAACATTCCTATTTCATTTCTTCAAATGAGCAACAAAGAAACAAACACACCAAAGACAGAAAGGATTACACACTTACATTGTGGCTCATGGAGATGGAATGCAGAGGGTTTAAAAGGCAATCTGAAGTGTGGTCCCAGGACAGTTTCCTAGATGAAATACTTTTCCTCCCGAGCCTCTTTCTCCTTCGCCCGGCTGAGCAGTACAAAGGGGGGTGTGCTGCAGCTCCAGCTCCCAAAGGCGCCACGGACCCACAGCCTGTCTTGACCTGAGGGCCGAGCTGCTTTCTTCTTTCCTCTGGCTGTCTTTTCACCTTCTTGACAAGCAGGATGAGGGGAAAGGAGCTGTCCTTGTGAGTCTTTGCATCTCCATTTGTCTGTAGTTTCTGCTCGCGCGCGCGTCTGTGTGTGCCAGTCCCCTGTGCCGACAACACAGGGCGCCCCTGAAAGTGAAGTCCCAGCTATTCCTGAATCTTGCTCTTTCTGTCTTTAGAGTTCCAGGATCCTTCTTATCACCCTTTCCCCCACAGTCTGGCTGAGTCCCTTTGTTTCCGAGCGTGAAAGCCCTGGGATTAATATGTTTTCCAGGCTGAGGGAAAACACAGGAATGTGATGTTGAAAAAGGACTTTTTTCTTTTCCTGCACTTCTCCCCTCCTTTATTTCTCCCCACCTTTTTTTTTTTTTCCTCTTCTTTTCCTTCTCCTTCTTTTTCTTCTTCCTCTTCCCTGGACCTGGTCCCAGAAATGCCAGGACAACCTCAGTTTTGATCCAAACCAAACTCAAACAACAGCAGCCGCTGGAAATCAAGGAAACTTCACTAAGAATTTAACAGATCAGCAAAACACCACCTCCTTCCCACTTTGAGAGTGGCCTCGGTGGGGAAGGAGAGGGCTGTTCTTTGGGGTGGGGGAAAGTTTTGAAACACTACACATCATCATAAATCACTTTAGAATAGGATGGCTGAGGATTTAACCCCTTCCATACCAAGGAATCACGATACTTTCCCTTCCTGTCTGGACTCACACTGCACGCTGAGAAGGGAAAATTCTCAGATTTCTGCATCTGGCTGCTTGGTTTTCCTAGAGACAGATACTCATTTGGGTCAGGGTGCTTGGCTGTACATCCGCGGACGGTATATGTATTTATAGTTCCGTGCGTGTATTTTTATCTCTTTCTCCCTGTTTTATGTATTTAATTTGAGGTTGGAAAAGCCCATGGAAAACATGACTGGGTTGTTTTTATTTTATGCTAATTGGGGATCATATTACTGAGTTCTTGTTCCTAGTTTTCTCCTTGGCATGGAAGGAAACTGGGAAAAGGTTAGAGATGGCAGGCGATGGCTGCTGTTCCCCTGAGATTGTGGTTGGTCGTTACATCAGGAGAAGGGCATTATGATCTCCAGCCCTGGGCTCTGGCTAGAGATGGTAAGCTAGAAGCTTCCTTGGAGGACATGGATGTGTGAGGGGGTAGGGGGGGTACAGTGCAGGATTGTGCTTTCCAGAAGTTTCAGGAGTCTGGAGGGTTTTAAGCAATCATTAGAAGTCACCAGATCAGGTTCCAAAGGAGAAACTGAGGTAGCTCTGTGTATCCACCTCCCGGATCTGCCATGAGCATTCAGCTTTTGGTGGTGACAATAGGTGACTCAGGATATACAGATATTTCTTCCAGTCTCTGAAAGAGCATCATTCAGTTGGTATTAATTAGTTGGTGTTAATTGCCACCGACAGCGGCGAACCAGGATTCTCAGAAGGCTCCTTCAAGCTAGGCCATGATAGTGGCTACCCTCACTGGCTGAAACCTGGTTCCTAATTGCTACCCCTTGACCAGCCCCATCTCTGACTGGTCACACTTACCTTTCCTTCACATAAGACCCCAACACTGAATTAAAGACCTGTAGGGGGTTGAGCGTAGGCTTCTCAACCCACAGCTTGAAGACCAAGGGGTGCCAAGAGGAAGGGCTCTCCTGCGGAGCTCTTTCCGACACTTGTGAGTGCAGTAGCAAAGGTGGACTTCAGACAGAGACCTTCTGTTCACTGGAGTTGGAGAAGACATTCCCTTTCATGCGATTCACCTGCTCAGTTGATCAAATAAATGCCGTCGGCTAAGTTGGACAGTCCTAGATGTTATTTCTTTTCTCACGTCATGGTGTGTTCTGTGCTATCCTTTACTGAGCCTATTTCTTTCCTTCCCTTTTCCTTTCGTCTTTTCCCTACTAATAACACTATCATTTGTTGAGCATTTTCACATGCATCTCTGGGCTTGGTGCTTTCATATATTCCTTTCTCTATCCCTCACAGCATCATTACAAGATAGGTGGGATGATGTCCATTTTACAGATGAACATATTGAAGCTTAGTAAGTTTAAATAAATTGCCTACCATCACACAAATTGTAAGTGGTAGCTCTGAAATTTGAGCCCAGGTTTAGAACTACCTAGAAAGCATTATGCTATGTCCCCCTCTTTCATTTTCTCCCCATGCCTTCTCTTTTTTCTCTTCCTTAAACTCCTTTTTTGTGTTTCTAGTATTCATAGAGAAGTATTATTTGTTTGCTCGACCAAAGCACTTATAATTTTATCCGGAATAACTGTATAACAGTACTTTTTTCCTTTCTTAAGAGGTCCTTAAAGTCTTTTATCCTTTTCCTTAAATATCCCATGACTTCCACCAACTTGCTGACGATGTGCACAACGTTCGTCACCTGTGGACTGGTAGAGTTGAAATACAGTCAGTTTTGCCATGGGAATTTGACCCAGAGGGGAAGCCAGCCCAACCTTGAGCTGTTTGCGTCTTCCCTGGGGCTCTCAGGCCTTCTTCCCTTCTGTGAGCTTCACTAGATGGCGCACTAAACACATAGGCGGGACAGAATGGACTACACCACCTCCGCGTCTCCCCAGCGTTCCCCATCCCCGGCTCAGAGAGAATGGCAAAGTGGGGTTTCTCTGCCTGTTCAGAATTTTTCAACCTCAATACCTAAAGCCTTCCCTGAAACCTCAGAAGTCCAGGGAGGACATACTTAATAATAGCCATTAGGAAGCAGGTTAGCATCCACGCCATGCTGGAGAATCCTATAGTGATATATGGTTTGTAAAGATTCTCAGTTTCTAGTCCCAGATTTAAGAGTTTTGTATTAAAAAGTCTCCCACTTAGATCTTATCATTTTTCCCCCCTGTAATCTAAAAAAGAGACATTAACCCATTAGTGGAGAAGAGAGATTTGGAAGAGATGGATGTCGAGTCAGAGAAAGGTAAAAGGAATAACATTTGAAAGCAGATTTTAGAAATGCTAGCTTGGGAATTCAGTATGTTGAAACTGCCTGACACTGGTTGCACAGTGATTTGGAGGAAGGAAAGGAAATGAATGTGCAAAACAGAATGACACAGGGATTAGAGACACAGAGATGGGAGTAGTCATTTGATGGAAGCTGGAGTAAATGTAAGAAGGCATCCAGAAGGAGGTGTGCTAACTGGTCAGACCCACACTGACCCAAGGCTTCAGCAATCTGGAACGAAGTCTGGGAAATAGCAGAGCCATTTTATCACACCTTTGTGGTAGAGATGAGGAATTATATATTGAAGATTGCTATGTGCTTTTCCTTTTCATTTGCAGACCTTAATCAAAGGTTCGGCCTTAAGGATGAAGACCACATTTACGTCCTTCAGAATGAAAAAGAATTCCCCTCTTTCTCACTGTTCACAGGGTAGGACAATGAAAGAAACAAACAACAGGGTCCAGGGGAAAGCCTGCGATGTGTTAATTCGGGAGGCTGCCAGCCCAGAGAGGCTCTGAGAAATGATAATCCCCCAAAAGAAACACTCTGAAATTGTTCCTGGAATGTTAACAGGGTCACATGTTTAATCCAAAATTGGTAAATCTGTGTATTTAAAAAGATAAATAAAAATAAGAAATATTTGACAGAATAATGGCCCAAACTATTGGGGAACAGTTATAAATATTCTTTTTTATTTGTTTATTTTTAATTACTTTAGAATTTGCTGGGGAGGGAGGCATAAAGGCACTTTTTTTCCCCCAAGTGGAAATTTATTTAGTTAAGAGAATGTTGGAACTCCTAATTTGAACAAATTGAAAGATCTTCTCCTAGCAGAGATTAAGGAACGATGTGAATAAACTAATGGCTCATTTTAAATCTTTAATGTTAATGGTTTAAAATTTAGATCTGTATTGGTTGCCATTCTATCTGTGCAAGAGGTATAAATCTGTGAGCTTATCAGTTTGCTGTGTGGGGGTTAGTTCTGGGTTGGGAAGGGATAGACAGTACCATGTTCAAAGTCTTAGCCATTGGCCATCAACGCATGTAAAAGATTCCTATCAATAAGGTTTAAAGAGGCAAATTCTAATTATGCTGCTCTGCATACCTGTGGGTATAGCCAAAAAGAGACCAAGATCCATTTTTTTCTCCCTTCTTTCAGCCATTCTCTCAAATGTTTGCCAAGAGTGCAGACTTTGTATCAGGAATGATACAGAACCAGGAAGTCTCTTCCCCTTAGAAGTTCACAGACCATTGGAGAAGATAAACAATTATCAATTATATTTCCACAGCAGTACTGCCAACTTTCTCATGTAAAAATTCAGTGCTGACTATCTGCATGGAGTCCATTCCTGTTGGAGACTTTGCTCCTTTGATCCCTGGAGTAGGCTTTTCTCCAGAAAGAGGCTTCCCATGGCGGCTACTGCACTGGAAAATCACATCTGGTATGTTTCCTTGGCTCTAGAGTCCACTAGAGTCTACAGAAGTCCAAGATAATCTGGGCGGCAGGAGGTGTTTGATTACCTGACAGTCCTTCATCCTCGTTTTCCCAGTCCCCATCTTGGTTCTGTCTGCTGCACTTGCTCTGCTGGAATTGCCCCATCTTTCACTTGTTGTTTCTCTGTATTGAGCCTGCCCTCTGGGTTTTGATCACATCTGTAGAATACTACCTTATATAGAGAGGGGTTAACCAACAAGATGGCAATTCATTCATTCAACAGATATTTATTCAGTGCCAGACATCGCTTGAGTCACAAGGGATATAGCAATGAACAAACACTCCCTGACCTCATGGAAACTATATTCCAGTGGTAGGAAACAGACAATAAGAGTATAAAAAAATAAATATACCTGTACCCAGATAAGTGTTGGAAGAGATTGTTTTTAAAGAGAAGGGAGTAAAAAGTGATGGAGGGAGGATGGTCATTTCAGATAAGGTCAAGGATAATGGTCCTATGTGAGGCTAGGGGAGCTAGACACCCAAGTATTGGGGGAGTGGAAGAACATTCTAAGTGAGGGAATAGCAGGTACACAGGCACTGAAGCAGACTCTGTTACACAAGCATGTCATGGAAGAGCAATGTTTGAAGGGTTTTAAGCAAGGAGGTGGCCAGAACTGAGACATAATTTGAAGCAATCACTATGGGTACGACATGGTGAATAGAGAATGGCAGCAGGAAGACCAGTTAGGAAGACATTGTACTAGAGCAAGTGAACAGTGTGGTAGCTTAAATTAGGCTGCTAGTATGGGTGCAGAAATGCCATCCTTTCTGGTATAGACTTTAAAGACAGAGATGATACGAATAGTTTGGGAAATAGACAAATGTTTTGCTTCAAAATTCTGTTAGACGCTCTGGTACAGAGGTCGAACTGGCAGTTGGTACCTGGGTCTGGATGTCAGGGAGGACTGAGGCCAGAATTATAAATTTGGGAGGCCGTTTCATGCATGAGACTGGAAGAAATCACTTAAGGAGTGAGTACACATGGAGAGGAGGAGTCCTATGGCCTGAAACACAGTATTTAAAAGACAAGAAGAGGAGTCAAGGACGTGGAGGAGGAGAAGCTGATGTGGTGGGAGGAAGGCAAGAGCATTTGCTGTTTTCCACTGCTCCACAGTTTGAATCACATATTGCCTCTGATCCTTTCTATACAGGTCCTAACCACATGTGCCCACATTCAGCTCATTTCTCAATGTCCAGGCCCTGTACTATCTCTTCCACAGTGTTTTCTGAGAAGTCCCCACACAAACCGTTCTCCTCTCTCTGAGAAGGTATTCTGCAGTACATCACTCTTCTAATTGTTTTGTACTTCATATCCTGGCTCTTGTCTTCCAAGCACATCTTTAAGCTCCTGAAAACATGCATAACCCTACACTAATTTTGCATTCTTCTTGGCACCCTGAATGCAGTTATGGTACAAAAATGGGAAGTTTGTACCAATCTAATACAGTTAAAAGGAAAGACAGCGAAGTTTAAGAAAACAACCCAACTATGACTTATCACCTTAAAGTAGGAAAGAACAGAAGAATCTACACTGCTAATGAACCAATCACTTTATCTCCATTTATTGAACAATAATAGTAGTAACAGAGCACGTGGCACTGTAAGTCATCAAAATGAAACCTTTGCTAGTGTTGAATTATGGAATTGTGAAATTGAAACAAAACATTTGTATGAAGTAATGTAAATCTTCATTTTATTCATTCATTCAATCCAACTGTAGATGGAACACCTTTTGTGTGTTGAGCATTATTCCAGTGCCAGGAATATGGCAACAGACAAAAGTCTCTGCTCTCGTGAGACTCACATTCTATCAGTGAGAGATAAGCACTATAGAGAAAAACAATGTAGGGAAAAATAATAGCAAATGAAGGAAGAAAGGTACTATTTAAGATGGAGTGATCAGATACTACCAAGTGCAAACCTTACCAGAGTAGTTGTATACTACATGTAAAGGAATCTTTAGCATATCCTCCACCTTGTCAAATCTTCAACCTCGAAGTTGGAGTTGAGTTTTAGTCATAGCCTGAAGTCTCTAGAAGCCAAGTCTATTGAATAAAGTAGGTGACCAAATTGTATATTCTGGTTGTGGTCAAAATAATAGATGACTATAAAGACATAGTTTTCTGGGGACCTGGGTGGCTCAGTTGGTTAGGCACCTGCTTTCAGCTCAAGTCATGATCTCTAGGTCCTCAGCTCGAGTCCCACATCAGGCTCCCTGCTCAGTGGAGAGTCTGTTTCTCCCTCTCCCTCTGTGTTCTCCCTCGAGTAAATAAATAAAATAAAACAAATAAATAAGCCTTCTGTATGGTTCATTAACTGGCCTTAGAAGACATAAAAAAGAAATTTCAAAAATTCTCTGAGTGCCTGACATAGAATAAGTACTTCTTATGTGTTTCAGTGAATGGATAATTGAAATATCACTATGTACAGTTTCCCAAGATGTTTGCTTTGAAGTCAATGATATGAATTTGGATTCCACTATTTTCTAAAAAGTCACATTAGTTTGTAAATCACATCTCAGAAATCTTTGTTTAAAAACTATATTGTTATAACTTAAATATTTTTAACCAAAATCTGTTGCAAAAATTCCAGAATAAAGATCAAATACAACGTGGTCTTCAAAGTGAGTTTAAAAATTCAAAGCAAAATTCATTCTGAATATGTTAACAGGTAACATTCCAAAGCTTTAAATGTTATTTTTATTTAAAAATTAAGCATGGAAAATAAAAGCATGTGGTCCCTTTACAAATAATTTGTAATGATGGATTTTGGCAGGAGTCTTGTCATTAACTATCAGGAAATTCAGTCAGTACAAATAAATGTTGGTAAGTAACTGCATCAAAAACAAGAGAAAGAGCTTAGATTAAAAAAAAAAAAATCCTGTTCCTGGTTGGAGAGCAATTCCCAGTTCCCATAGTTGGAGGTTCCATATATGCATCGGATAAGATTTGTTCTGCCTAAGAGAAGGCAGTACAAAATTTTCAGCTGGACAGGCCTTAGATTGGAATCCGAGGTTCGTGCTCACTAATTGTGTGACTTGGGCAACCTGTCAACCTCCCTGAAACTCACAGTTTCTTCATCTACAAAAATGAGAGTGGCTATTTTTTATATCAATAATAGGGTTAATTTTTCTCTAACAATAATTTTATTAGAGTGCTTCATGTTTCAACTTACAGGAAATCCATAGCTAACTGATGTAAACAAATTTGTTAGCTCACACAAATAAAGTATCTTGAAGGAGGGCAAGATTCCAGATTGATTTGCCCCAGAAGTTCTCAGTCTTTTGTTTGTTCATTGTGGTAAAAGACAGATAACATAACACTTACCATTTTAACATTTTTTTTCATCTTAACGATTTTTAAGTGTCCAGTTGAGCAACATTGAATGCATTCCCATTGTTATGCAACCATCACCACCATCCATCTCCAAAACTTTTTCATCTTCCCAAACTGCAACTTTATCTATTAAATAATTTCTCTCTGTTGCCTGCCTTTCCTCAGTCCCTGGAAACCACTATTTGACCTCTGTCTCTATGGATTGGACTGTAAATGGCTATTTTTAATGTATGCGATGTGCTTACCACAGTGCTAACACTCAGCTAATTGGGGGAGAGGGGAACGGTGACTGCACAAGAACATCCAGCCTAAGGCGAAAGCCTACTGGAATGATGTGGGAAGGAACTAAAAGATCAGACAGAAGTGCTAAGCACCAAACACAAAGAGAAATGGTTAAATACTGGAAGAGGATTCACGTATTAAGTATTTTGGGCCAATCTGTCGTGAAATCAGAAGCCACAGTAGTGTTTACACATTGTGTCTCCTGTTGGCTTTCACTTCTACAGCTGCAAAAGTCTTCCAATTGGTCCTCTGGCCACCAGACTCATCCTTCTAATCTATCCCCTAAATGGTTGTCACTATAATTTTCCTCAAACATCGATGTTTTATTCCTGCTGCAAATTCCTCAACTGTGAGCAAAGACCTTTGAAAGAAAACTCAAGGCTCCCCTGGCCTAGAATTTGGCTGAAAAATAGGCACTGATTCTAGCAGTAACCATGGAAACCTGCTGATGGGCACTGATTTTAGCAGTAACGATGGAAACCTGCTGGTGTGAAGTCAGATCAAGCTGCAAGTGGTCATGAGACGGAGCCCTTCAGTATTAGACCTGAGTGGAGTTTGTGACCCTGGGATTTCCTCCTGCAAAGAAGGTTTTGACCTTTAACCAATAGATGAGTGTGAAGGTACCCTAGAGGAACAAGAGAAATGCATTACATTCAGGGCCATGGTCTTTAGAAGAAGATAGTTTGAATGTGAGTTGCACAAAATGCGGGGAACTATGAAATTCCCCAGACACATCGTATGGGGTCCACTGAATGGTGAACATCCCCATGCAGGAAGGGAAATCAGAGCCCCAGAGCTTCTGTCTTGAATTAAAGAGCAGCGCAATTACATTGGAAATTGAGCAGTGATTCCATTAATTAAGGGTTTTAACAACGTAATTGTAAAAGTTTTCCTGCGTGTAAACTTGAAATAAGATGGAAAGAATTTGTTTTTACCATGTTGGACCTAAATTAACCTGGCTATAACTTAACACTTAAGAAAAAAGGCAGGAAAGAAAATTATGCCCTTAATTTTATTTTTAGAAATAAAATAATTTTTTTGATTTTAATATATGGTAGTTTTTTTAATATATGGTAGTTTTAGATTATTTTAATTTAAGTGTTGTCTCAAAATAGGTAATAAAACATGACACATGTACGCCTGTTTGTGGTGAGCTAGTAGGTCTAAATTATCAACATTTCTGATTTTGTAAGCGATTATAGATGGACGTAGAGAAAAAAAAAAGATTTTAAATCCATAGGTTATTTTTAAGAGTTTTTTTTTGAAAAACAAATATTTTATTACATCTAAATGTTTAATACTTACCCAGTTTATCGAAAAGACACAAGTACTTAAAGAGAGATTTCAAACTATTTGTTCTATAGATATTGAGAGCATGAAAGTCTGACAGATACTTAAAAGAACAATTTCTTTTCTGTGTTTTCAACGGCAGTAGAGCCAGTTAAAGTTCACCCAACTGTTCAAACTCAATTTGCCTCCAAGGCAAAAGTAACTTCACTGATCTTTTCCTCCCTTTTCCCCACCGTGTTTTTCCAGCATCCTGACAGCTGTACTCTCATATGCCCAAATACTAGGTAAGATTTCAGCTTACTGTAAGGAAAATGTTATAAATACCAGAGCTGTTCAAATGTGAAGAGAGATGCCTGGGGAGGCAGTAAGCATCCTGTTGGAGAAAGTGTTAAAATAGAGGTTCCTTCACAGAAAATTCAAACATTTAGAGAGTGGCTACCCCAGGTGAATAGTTTGCCTTGACTCTGGGAGTCTATGGTTACTATAATTACTGTGTATGACTTGAAGTAATTTCCCTGGCTTTCTTTTGAGAAAAAAATATTTTAATGAAATACCTGTCATCAGAATTATTATCTAAGGACAAAAGGTAGAAAAGAAGCAAGTGTCATAATAACACAAAAATAGTGGACTGTCTACTTACAAAGTTAGTTCCCAAAAGTTCTTCTCCATGTAACAATTGTACCCATCAATTAGTATCTTTAACCAACAAGAAATAGTGAAGAACTGCTAAAGTTACATGCAAATGGATCTGGCAGAAGACAAAATCAACAAGGGTGAAAAAATGATTGGTACTGTGCATGAAAATTATTTGGAAATAGGTCTTTCAGAAAATCAGTTAAGCCATTGAAAAGCCATTGAATAAGCTTAAAAATGTGATCCTCGTTGGGACTGTGCTAGAAGTCCACTGTGAAGTGATGGATACTGGGTCACGTTGTATGATTTGGTTGGGAAAATTGTGCTCTGCCCCAAAGCAAGGGCTGAGTCATTCTTTCATCATCCTAAGAATGTAGCCCACATTTGCAATTGCAACTCAGTATGTTACACCTAAAATACAGTAAACTTTATATTTTTCTCTCAGATTTCAAGATAAGGTTGCAAAGAAACTTTGAACTATTTGCTATGATATTTACTTGTCGAGATGGATTAATTTTGGTGGTCTTCTCCGAGAATTATATTTTTGTTGAGCAGTAAGGATTTCATGTATTTTCCAAGGGAGCTCCTTAAAGCAACCTGAGAACAAACATATACAATGAGAGGCATTGTATTAATAATTTTTTTTAAAGATTTTATTTATTTATTTGACAGAGAGAGAGAGAGATCACAAGTAGGCAGAGAGGCAGGCAGAGAGAGAGGGAGAAGCAGACTCCCTGCTGAGCAGAGAGCCGGATGAGGGGCTCGATCCCAGGACCCTGAGATCATGACCTGATCCGAAGGTAGAGGCTTAACCCATTGAGCCACCCAGGTGCCCCTGTATTAATAATTTTTAAGAAGTTATTTAAACTTTCCCACCCTACACAAGTCCACAGTAGAAATAGCAGATGTTATGTCAACTTAAAAGGAAAAATTCTATGCCTGTCGTGTCAGAAGATTCTTTAGAAATCTGAGATAATTCCGCTAATCAATTATACCCAAAACAGTTTACACAAGGCAGGAATCATGCCCTGGGATCTCAGTCACTGAATGCAGTTATGGGTGACAATGGGTGATATTTTTTAGGTGATTCAGCATACCGAGATTGAGGTGTTTACTCTGAACTAGGTCTATCCTAACTCTGCCTGTGATCTCCACTCTATGAACCCTACCTTTGTTTCCTGACCTACCTCTAGTGCTTTAGGATCCAGCACATCAGTTTGAGTGCCTATTGGAGTCCATTTCTACTCTCACAATCCTCACAGATATCACTTGGTTTCTTAAAGTAAATTTAACTCTACCCCAAGTGAAGTACCAGGGAATATTGTCCTGGATACCCAAAACCTCTAGTTTACTTGAAGCCAATTTTCTCCTTCCCTCATTACAAAGTAATGCCCTCCAGGAGAGATCAGGAAAACCTGATATGGAAGTGGAGGTTCAGGCCTTCTTATAATTGAGCTAGAAAGACTTTGGAGGCAGTTCCAAACAAGACAGAGCCACAAATACAGACTAGAGCCCAACGACCAGCCTAAACAACCTTTTAAGACCTTTCTGGCATCTTCCTTGACCTTTATAGAACTCATAACTTCACACGTTGGCCATAAACACATTGATCTTTGGGCCAAGGCAGCAAGGTAAAGCTTTTGAAGAACAGGCCTTCAGGTGATCCTCTCCATGATAGGAGATTTCCACTTTCTTGCTCGTCATCTGGAGAAAGGGCTTAACCTCTGGATGCCTCTCTTTATTACATAATCTGTTCATCATGAGGTCCAACCCTAGTTGCTAGTTGCTTATCTGGATGAAGAGAATTTTAAATCTTGGACTTTGAATTCTTTAAAAGCTTATGTAGATAGCTTAGTATCATTTTCTTCTATGTTGGTCAATTCATGCTATATGTGTCTATTTAATGTGAAAACTTATATATAAAATAATACTACAAAGCCTATAGCTACCTATCTTGCTCCTACTTAATTAATTCTCCTTGCCTTGGGAATAGGAAGCTCAGGCCCATGTTTGCCCCAGCTCTAAACAAACCCAGTGTGAGCCCTGCAAGCTCTGTAGGACATACCAAGACAGTGTCTCACATTCTCTGGAGTTCATCATGGAAATGTGATAAAGATTAGAAATATGTAGACCTTTCTCTGTGTCTGTCTTCCCAACGCCCTGTGAGGGCTGGCAAAAAAAATGTTCTTATTCTCCAAATATTCACTGGCATGTATTTGTGCAGTAAAATTATGTTTGGGGTTTGTAGTTGGGCTTTTTAAATGAACATCTGTTATTCTCTTTCAGTCAAGAGGTTCTGAACCCAGCTGGGTAGGGCAACTTGGCTTCCTCCACCACCTCTGTAGAGTCACAGATGGAGCCTGTCATCCACCAGCTGTTTGTTGATTGGCTGACCAGCTGCCACTCATCTCTCACAGCTGTTTTGGCTCTGAGAGGCTCTTGGGTGTGGAGGGAGAGGGTCAGGGTCAGCTTGTTCTGTGCTGCAGCCCATGGGCGTTCCAGAAGCAGGGATATTTCATTAAACTGCTCTGATCAGCCATTACTGAATGCTAAAGTCACAGCCCTGAGTGGGTGTGAAACAAGGTCTGGTGTGTACCTTTTAGAATGGTGAGTCATAGCAGCTTAGTTTTTAGAGCAATTGTTTTTACCTCCTGGTGTCTCTCTTGTCTATTTCTATGAGATGAGATTATAGATAATGTGACGCATCCTAAGGCAAATGAGAGATGTGGTTGCAAAGAGTGCTTTATTTTCACCAAAGAAAAATGCTCTTTGGATCTATATTATGAGTTCCATACTATTTGGGAAAGGAAGTTTATTTTCTAGCTATGTCAGTGCCACCAACTATAAGAATACTTCAAGTTCCCTAGACCACTCTGACTCTGATGGCTTCAGGACCCTGGATTTCAAGAAGACAAAATATAAGACTTCAAAATCTTCCTCTCCAGGCCCTTCAGCAAAATTATATCAATAGTCATAAAACACTACTCTTCCTGACTCACAGCTCCAGTTGTGCTATTGTCTCACTCAAATTCCTTCCATGGCTTGCAGCTGTCAAAAATACAGGTCATACCCCATAGTTTGGCATTCGAGGTCCTTTATGCTCTGATCTCAAACTACTTGTCAAAACTTTTAATTGCCAGCTATTTCCATAACACTTCCTTCAATCTAGCCATAAAGCACCACGTACTGTTTCTTTGTTGCCCCTTGCTCTCCCGCCTCTGTGCTTTTGCTTATTCTATTTCCTGATCTCCTCAAATCCAAATGCGTCCTGTCAAGGCCAGTTCAAATATACCTGCTCCGTAAAGTCTCCCTAAGCCTTCTCAATCAAGCCCATCTCTGCTGCCTCCAAATAGCTAATTACTTTCCCCAAGCTCTCTCAAAGCACTTTTTAGGACTTACTGCCTGGAATTATAGCTCACAGTGCCCAGTAGTCCTACTTTCCCCCAACAGGGGCAGGCAGAACCTGTGTCCAGTTTATCTTCGCACTTGCCCTAGGGCCTTGCAGATAGTGGGTGCATGATCAATTTTTGTTGCAGATATAGTCATGAACATTTGTAGAGAGCTGTAGAATTTCCAAAGTGGATTCACATTCATCAATTCAGCTAATTCTCCTAAGTGAAAGTACAAAGAACAAGTGTTCTCTTTATTATAAATGAGGAGAAGGAAAATAGAACTAATTTTTGTCAGAATTAACTTCTACTTATTTATCAAACTATGATTTGCGTCATTCTTAATGTCCTCCTCTTCCACCATATTGTAAGCTCCATGAGAGCAGGAACCATGTCTATGTTTCCAATGCCTTGCACATTGCCAGACATAATATAAAAATTTATTAAACATTGCTGAATGAAGGAAGGTGTGAATACCATGAGATAATCAGTGGGCTGAATGTTCTATGTACACTATTTTATTCTCACAGCAGGTATCATCTCCATTTTACGGCCAGGATATCTAGTCTCTGGGGCACACAGTGCTTGCACATGCAGCCGAAATGGAAACCCAGTTCTCCTGATTATAGCTATGATGTCTTTTCCTTCATACCATCAGCCTTCGATGAAGTGCCTTTAAGTAGTCTTTCTTTTGTTATTTTTTTACTTTTAATTGCTTTGTACTCCTGTAAGAAGAAAGACATTTTCAAGAGTTACCTTAACTCTGAAAATATTTATCTCTGTTAATTATAGACATCATAGTTATAAAATAGTGGGTAAGTTTATTGGTCACAATTATAGAGTCCAGTGGTATCAATGTGTGGAGGTAGATGGGGTTGTACTCTTGGAAGGGAGGAAATGATTTTCTAAGGGTTTCTCTACCTCTCCTGTAGTTCTCTGCTTTCTTTGAAATGAAAAAATTGTTTTGATCTAAAATTAAAAAATAAGTTCCCGTCACAATTTATCTTGTCTTAAATGAACCAGACGAATATTCATAGTTACATTTTAACTACTGTCTTTGAAGAGAGAAAATGAACATATATTGAGCAATCTCCTCATGCCAGAACTTCTGAGGCAAATAACCTGATGAGGTGAACATTATTATTCCCTCTATTTTACAAAGGAAAATGTTAGTGCCTTGTATGTGCTATGGTGAGTGCTGTGAATTGTGTAAGACTGATGATTCACAGACCTGTACCCCTGAAATAAATAATACATTATATGTTAATAAAAAAGAATGGTTTTATTTTTATATCTTTTGAATTTCGAAAGAAAAATATATGATTGAATTGTCCAAATCTCCTTTTTCTTTATGTGAAATTTGGGGAAAGATTTTCTTCTAATTTAACAACATTTCTCAGGCCTAAAGTCAAAAGGGAGTCTTTAACTTTGTAATTTTCTGAGTCTTCTTTCATAGTGTTTTCATACTGTGGTTAGTGGTCAAGTCATTGGGCTTGAAATGGTGTGTTTGGTTAACATGTGTATGCAAACATGAAAATTAAATAATGCCTATTATTATTATTATTGTTTTAAATGTTTGTTTTCTTTTTATAACAAGATCAATATATTACATTTAGGAAGCCAAGTCTGAAACTCCTTTATTTGAAAGGTAGCATGTTTCAACGTGATTTCTAAGAAGGAGTCCAGTTTATTAATATTTTATAAATTTGTGTTAATCTGTCTTTACCATTCATCATCCAATTTGCATCTTTAATATTTGCTGTGCCTTTAATGACAATGTGTTTTTCTTTATATTTGTGTAGACCTCAACTACCAAACTACTGGTATGCAGTTAGTCATTCACAAAGTGTATTGGATCAAAACAAAAGACCTTAAGGCCAAAGTTTTGTGCTCTAATACCATTCCCATGAGCCCTGCTTGTTACCCACAGCATGTTCCTATCACTGTGATATGGATCTTTTAAAAACATAGCAGATTAGCAACATCTAAAAATCCCTGGATGGAACCATTACTCTCAAAGTGATCCAAAACTGACATCACACAGAATCTTTTGTAAAAATTTCTGTTCTCATGGCTACTTGTGGTGCAAAATATTTATGTGAACCCAAACTTTGCAAAAGAAAACAACTATTGGAAAGATATCTCATGTCTTCTTCCTACTGTCTTCATGGTCTCACTTCAAAATTGTTGCCAGGCACTTTTACAGCCAAGGCCCCCTTGAAAGAGACATCTGTGAAGGGAGTTAGGAACATTGAAATGCAAACTGTAAAATAAATCAATAAATTAAAACACACCTTCTAAATAGAGTTTTCTAGGTAATTGCACCAAATGATTAACTAATTATTAACCATTTTAAATTTTACTTAGTTAACATACAGTGCAATATTGGTTTCTGGAGTAGAGTTTAGTGATTCATCACTTACATACAACACCCAGTGCTCATCACAACAAGTGCCCTCTTTAATACCCATCACCCATCTAGCTCATCCCACATTGCCTCCCTCCACCAACTGTCAGTTTGTTCTCTATCATTATGAGTCTGGGGCGCCTAGCTGGTACAGTTGGTTAAGCTTCTGACTCTTGGTTTCAGCTAAGGTCATGATCCCATGGGTCTTGAGATCAAGTCCCTCTGTCGGGCAATGTATTCAGTGCAGTTTGCTTAAGACTTTCTCTCCCTCTGCCCCTCCCCTGCACATGCTTTCTTGCACTCTCTCTCAAATAAATGAACATAACTTAAAAAAAGCAAAGTCTCTTATGACTTGTTTCCCTCTCTCCTGTTTTTCTTTCCTCCCTTCCCTTATGTCCATCTGTTTTCTGTCTTAAATTCCCCATATGAGTGAGATAATATGGTATTTGTCTTTCTCTGAATAACTTATTTAACTTAGTATAATACCCTCTAGCTCCACTCACATTGTTACAAATGGCAAGATTTCATTTTTGATGGGTGAGTAATATTCCATTATACATACATACATACATACATATATAAAAATTAAATAGAAATGAAAGTTCCTCTTCTGAAGATAGGGAATAAGTAGTTGTTTCTTTGATAGGCCCTTATATGCACGTGTATACTCCAGGGCTCCAGGTCAGTTCTGTAGAGTTCCCAAATCCAAAGAGATGAGAAGTCGTCAAGAACAACAAGGCAAGAGAGATGGTTCTTGCAAATGCCTTGGGAGCTTTTTCCATTTTCCCTGCCACCTATAATGAGCACAGTTCCCTTTCTTTACTGTAGTCCTTAGTCCTGAGCCCTCAGGATTTATAACTATCACATACCTGGGTGTTAACTGTTATTTCTTCATCTTCAGGTTTAACGTCATTTCATTTCAGTTGTCTGGTTCTGGTCTTGATAGAGCACCAGACTCTCTTCAGTCCTAACTACCACCTGTAAATTACTCTAGTCCCCTTCTCCCACTGGAATTTCCCACCATGATAGCTATTTAATGCCTCCTCCTGCTCCGAGTGTGTACAACACCAGTTGGCTGACCCAGGGCAAGTTCGGCCTTCAGGTTTTGGCAAGACATACCCAGTGTGTAATGCATATGTAATGTATAATGAATGGAGATGATTGTTTTGAAAGAATTAGTTGCCTAACTAATGTGATATGGCAGCCTATACTCCATATAACCTCTTCCATTTTCTCTCATTCTCTATGTACCTCCAGCTCTCTGCTTTGCTATGCTCTTCTTTTGACATGGGAGTATGAGTCAGAATAAGTTAAAGAGAAGAGATAAAACAAAATGACAGCTCTCTGCTTTGCTATGCTCTTCTTTTGACATGGGAGTATGAGTCAGAATAAGTTAAAGAGAAGAGATAAAACAAAATGACAAGGACAATACCACAGGCACATACCAATACCTTCAACTAAGGGGAAATAAGCCAGAAACCCTCAAGGACCATTTGAGAGGTATAAACAAATTTTATACAAACTTGTAAATTAATTTAACTCCTCTGATTACTTCAGTAGGTAAAATGTGGGTTTTAGAAAACATGCATAGATCACTGTACCTTTCTTTGATCATTTGACTACATTGAAATTGTTGTGTACAAACTACAAGTGAGGGAGACACTAGGGTACAGTCTAGGATTGGGATTTCCTAGGAATCTCTATGCTCTTTCCATCTATCACAGGCACAAAAAAATCTTTTTGAGGGAATTGAAACAGGAGATATATGTTTATCCATGCATATGTGGCCTCTATAATCAGGAATTCTAGAAGTTTTGAGAAGTTTTTAGAAGAAGATCTAAGATTTTAAGAAAATATTAAAAATACTAGGAAGATAAGTTAGGAAGTTAGCAATGATGAAGAAGTGGATCAAATGAGAGCATCAAAGTATCAGTGAGAGATGGCAGATATCTTAAATAGCTCACAAAATCTTCACAGAAGAACCTGAAATACCAAGATGATTTTTCAAAAATTTGGAATTGGACAAAAAGAAAATATTGTTTTTAAATGAGGGCAAAACATCCATATAAAAGATAAGTGGTTGATTCTCAGATAGCTGGAATCTCACAATGCTTTAATATCTAGAAATTTGATGTAGCGTTCCATGATTCATTGTTTGTATATAACACCCAGTGCACTATGCAATACGTGCCCTCCTTAATACCTATCACCAAAAACTAATGATGTGCTGTATGGTGACTAACATAAATAATAAAATATATAAATGCAAAAAAAATTTTAAAAATATAGAAATTTGGAAATATTGGGTTACTTGTCATGTAGGCCCTATAATTTCATTCTTAAAAAAAAAAAACAAAACAGTACTTCGAGTAGCACCACTTAGAATTCCCAGACTTCTAAGTACATGTTGTGAATCTGAATATATTTAAGATTATCCAGTTTCTATAGCTATTGATAAAAAGATGGATAGTGGGATCAATAAACAAAATGGTTTGGGGAATCATTGACCTTTGGATAGGAGCAAAGATGTGAGTCACACTTAAAGATCACTGCCATATGGAAGTCTACACTTCTGGAGTTTGGTTTCTGGGCCAATAACTTAAAATTCTTTGGGAAATGGAATAAAAGGAATTATATACTCCATTGTGTAAAAGGGTCCCATTTACATAATTGAGATGGACTTTGTCATTTTTATAAAACATGAAATAATTAAAGAAAGGAATAGAGGTATGACAAAAACTGATGCTTGTCTTTTAATATTCACTCCCCCCCTTTTTTAGTAATAAGAGATACATATTTTAGCCTAGATTATAGTAAAAAAATGTGCATGTTCAATCTCCCTTTCAGCTAGGACTGACCACATGATTAATTTGGGCCATATGATATAAATGGAAGCATTGTGTGACACTTCAGGAGTTCTCCTTAATTAAAAAGCCTTCCTTTGCCTTTCCTCCATCCTGCTGCTATGATAGTTGGAGCTCCAGCAGCCATGTTGAACCCCAAGAACAAGGACCACCTCTTAATCATGTTGAAGCAGAACCTTGGAGAAAGACTGGTTCCTTGATGATTGTGAGGTTGTCCTCATTCCTGGACTTACTATCTCTGAAATTATTTCACACGAGGGAATGATACTTCTATCTTTTTTAAGTCACTTTTTTGTGTGTGGGAAGGAAGGGGGGAAAAGTGGTCTATTTTATTCACAGATGAACCTAATCCTAACTGACAATGTTTTACTCTCCCATGCCCAGAACTCTGCTGGAATGTGCTTTGGATCTGGGGGAGAGCTGGAGGTGAGTGAGGCAGTAATCAGGACAGCCCATAGTCAGAAGGTTTGGCATTCATTTGAGCTACAATCTGTAGGCATAACGCTCCAGAGAAAAGGTGGACAAGAAGCAGTTTACCTAGAAACTTAAGCAGTTTCTGGATTACCTGCTGGGTTGGCCCCTGTTACCCTATTAAATAAAAGACATAGTCAAGTGTATCTGTGTAATTTTTCCTTTTTTTTTTTTCTTAATTCCAAGGGTGTGTGTGTTGTAATTAAAATTATGATGTTCTCATGAACATTAAATAAAATGTTAGTTTTAATATTTTTCATTTAAGTGATTTACCCACAGGAAGTCCTAAAATCTGAGTTCCTGGGTCTGTGTTCACGTTTAACTGAATGCTGACCAGCTCTTTATTTCTGAAGGCATATTCGCCAGAAATTTGGACTCCCAGAAAGAAAAATACTCACACATTTGTAGCTTAAGTTTCTTATTTGGGAGAAAAAGTATAACCATTAGGGTCATACTTCCTATGTGGCTTAATATCTGTTGGGAAAAAATTATTTGATGTAGGCACAAAAATTATCTTTCAACTGAGAGATGGACTCCATTTTGCTTCATTGAAAGGTGTCTAATAATGTAAGGATAATGGGGTGGAAGAACACTTCACTCTTCTTTCTTTCTAGAATTTGAGTAGATAGTCAAATCATTAAAATTAGTCTAAAAAGAAATTAACTAGCAAATTAACATTTGATATCAATTATTCTTGCAGGCAAACTGCAAGGTGTTGCGCTTTTATATATTTTAAGCAAATGAGTCAAAACAACACCAAATATTTTTGGAAGACTTTAAAAAACAGTTCAGAAAGCAGTATTTTCTAATTTTGTAAGTGTATAGAGAAAGAATAATATCTGATAACATGAAATCATTTTCAGCAACAAAATCACTTATTAATGGAAGCATCATTTTCCTAAAAGCATTTTTCAGAGTATGGGGTTCTTTTGAAAAGCAATTATTGTCTCACTCATTGTTAAAATATTTTCTTTACCTTGAAAGAAGACATTGAGTTTACATTTATAAATATCTATAATATAGCATACTGTCATATCTGCTTAAATCATCGTTTTTTTAATTTTTTTATTATTTTTTAAATCATCATTGTTTTAATATAATTTCATGGTTGACAAGTTTATACTATGTTGAAAACAAGAAAACAGGCCCCAAAAGTAGTTGCTTATCCTTATCCCCACATCAGCACACTGAGACTTAATTACAGTTTCAGCTCTCCCAGAATGGAATCTAAACCAGTGGATCAGGAATCTCTTAATTAGCAGTAGTTAGGTCATCTGCCTGATAGACCCCTGCCATTCCCTAAGGGAAAGTAACTGCAATAACCAACTGTCTTTTTTGCCTAGTACAACTTCCTAGTTCTGGTTCTCTTCTCCCTATAAATGTCTTTCATTTTGTACTACTCCTCAGAGCTCCTTTCTATCTGCTGGATCGGATGCTGCCTGATTCAAATCAAGTTTTGCTCAAATAAACTAAAGATTTTCAACATGCCTGCAGTTTATCTTTTAACAACTAAAAATAGGAAAAGTGTCAGTTTTGACATGTTTGCTTTTATACTGTTAGTATTACCTTCAAGATGTGGAGTATTGTGGAGATTTGGGGATTTTGGGTTTTTTGCAGAAATATTTTTTATGTTACTTATTCATTTTGTGAGGTTTGTCTAGGTTAAACCGAACACTATATATTTTTATACATATATTAAAAATTACAAATAGAAGTTCTTTTTTTTTATGTATGTTGTTTTTTTTTTATTTTTTTATTTTTTTTTTATCCCCAAATACTTTTATTTTGTTTTTTCAGTGTTACAAGATTCATTGTTCATGTACCACACCCAGTGCTCCATGCAATACGTGCCCTCCTCAATACCCACCACCAGGCTCGCCCATCCCCCCACCCCCTCCCCTCCAAAACCCTCAGTCCCTTGTTCTGAGTTCACAGTCTCTCATGGTTCTTCACCCCTCCGATTTCCTCCAAATTCATCCCTCCCCTC
>CM052898.1:140729760-140783821 GCA_028534135.1 Potos flavus | reverse complement strand
ATGGTTCTTCACCCCTCCGATTTCCTCCAAATTCATCCCTCCCCTCCCTCTCACAATGTCCTCCATGTTTTTCCTTACGCTCCACCCGTAAGTGAGACCATATGATAATTGACTTTCTCTGCTTGACTTATTTCACTCAACATAATCTCTTCCAGTCCAGTCCATGTTAAAATAAAAGTTGGGTATTCGTCCTTTCTGAAGTTCTAATATTTTCTTCCCACACTTCAGTGGACTGTCTTGCATAGCCTGTGGCATATCCATCAATTTTGGATACTCTCAGGGAACTCAAAATCAACTCCACCTTATAGAGTCTACGCATTTAACAACTGATGGCAAATCATAATGGGAGTGTCCCCAACCACTTCCTAAGTGTCCTTACACAACTAATATGATCCAGTTTCAATACAGAGACCTGATGAAGAAACCCATCCTTCTACCTACAGGTAATGGGAGTCAATCCAAGACCCTGGACTCTATTTTATTCAGTATAAGAGTATCTTGGCCTGAGGAGCACCTGGGTGGCTCAGTTGGCTAAGTGCCCAACTCTTGATTTTGGCTCAGGTCATCATCTCAGGGTGGTGAGAACAAGCCTATGTTGGGCTCTGCACTGGGCATGAGCCTTCTTAAGAGTCTCTCTCTTTCTCCCTCTGCCCTTCCCCCTGGCTTGCACTCTCTCTCATTCAAGGAAAAAAAAAAAAAAAAGAATATCTAGGGCTAGGAAAAAAAAAAAAAAAAAGAATATTTTGGGCTGGGAGGTGCATTCCAGCCTAGCGCCATCCCACTTTGCTGCACTAGCTCTGGGTAGTGAGACACTGAGAGCTGAGGAGAAGCTAGCTGTGAGACCCGAGCCCAGCATTCTGTTGCAGGGCTAATTCTCAATTCCAGCATTTTTACATCAGTGATTCTGCCTTGTACAGACTCACCCCACTCTAACTGCATGTCATACCTGGAGCACAGAGCTAGGTTTGGCTGAGCAATCTGCCAGTACCCAGAACCCTATCCTCCTTTTCTTGCTTCTAGCCCGGGGGGTGGGCTTCAACACAGTCTTAGCCTGTCCTTTTCTCTTCTAAGGGTAGCCATCCACAGTGATTCTAAAGAACATCCCTCACCCCAATTTCCTTCTAAATAAGGTTGACCTCAGTGAGTTCAAAGTGCTTTTCTAGCTTCTTTTTTGCTGAAGTAGAGAAAACAAAAATTTTATCTTCATCTGTGTCTGCACTACAATATCAAATACACACTGTGTTCAAGGCACTGTGCTAAGACATTGACAGTCAACATTTCCTTTTAATACTCACAGGAGGCTGATTATTATCTGTTTCATAGATGGAGACATTGAGGATTAAAGAGGTTATAAAACCAGCACAATTCAGAAAATGGGGGGTGTCTATAATGGAAACTCAAGGCAGTACTAACTTCAATATCCATAATATCATCATTATACTATATTACAATTCCATAATTATACTTAGGAGCAACAATAGCTCTCTCCCAGAATTATGTTCATGTGTACGATGAAATATTTTTCCTTGAGTAGGTCACAGTGTGTTTGGAGAGAAAGAAAGTGTGTTACAATAGAAATTGGCAAAAGTTGCAAGAGAACATGGAGAGTCCCTAACTACTTAGAAGGGGATAAGAGAAAGATTCATTCAGGAGGAAACTCTTCAAACTCTTCAGTTAATCCTTGGGGGATGAGTAGATGGTAGCCAGGAAGAAAAGGCTGGTGGGCATGCCTGGCAGAGGAACAATTTATGAAAAAGCGAGGAGGCTTGAAAGTGTCCTACACATTGGAGGACAGCAAATAGCTTTCTGTAGTCAAAGGACAAGAAATGAAGCTTTAAATATTGAATGGAAGAGCAACAGACAAGATGACAAAAAAAGTCAGAGAGGAAAACATGGAGCACTTTGCATGATATGCCAAGGGCTTTGAACATTTTCTGAGTGTGGCAAACCCACTGAAAGAGTGAGTGTCACAGGATCATGTTTGCATCTAAGATAACTCTAGAAATGGATTAGAGGATGGTATAAGGCTTAGAGACCCAGGTGGAAAGATTGTATAATTTTTTATGCCATTTTATTCTAAAACTCAGGGGACATCAGAGGTATGGCCTGGGCCCCTAGGATAGCTGCACAGACCAATGTAGTCTTTTTCACATTTTCAGTTTGAGGGCTTATACTAAGATCAGTTTTCTTAAGTCCGCTCCCTCACTCACTGACTCATTTCTTCATTCAGCAGACATTAATTTGGCAAGAGTTTCCAAGAGCTGAGTTCAGAACTAGAGCAAACTTTTCCCATCAAGTTCACCCCAGGACAAACCCACATCCTTTAAGCTAAGCCAGACTAGACAGGCTTTTCCACCTGAGCCTGAGAAAATACAAGGCTGCTTTCATGCTTCTCTCTCTCTGCCCTCCCTCTGCACTTATCTGCATGCATCCATCTTGATACCAGAATCTCAGCAGGAAGCCAGCCCCAGGAACACTGGCCCGCATGGAGTGCCTGCCTTCCACATAACCATGTGTGGTGACAAGGTGCTGGGCAACACTCATGCCAAAGCCTGGCAGAACTTTCTGCAAGGTGATGTGTATTTTATGATGACTATTTTGAGAGAAAAACTAAACTGGAATGGCATTGGCTAATGCATGTCAGCATCTTTTTCTTATCAGATAAATTTGAAGACAAATGAAAATTCCTATGTGGTTTGCAGAGATAACATTGCAAAGAAAACCCACATGGTATCAACAAAGAGAATTGTGATCATCCCGGCTCTCCAACTCAGAAAGGATGAAAATTCTGCCTTCTTCAGTATCAGAATAGGAGCCAGCACATTCAAAATAGAGTTTCTTCATTTTTATGCCATACTCTCTTCAAATCTTCTTTGTTACTGTCTTCACTAGTTTCAGTGACAAAAATTATTTGAGGATCAATGTGGGCAAAACACTCTACAGGACACAGGGGAAACAAAAACTCATATAAGAGCATTATTGTCCTTAAGGACTTTAGTCTAATTGAGGCAAAAAAAAAAAAAAGGTACGTAAGGAAAAATTCATTATACAATAAAGTAAGACATGCTATGGATTAAGTACATGGTACTCATGATGGTTTCATAGGAAAGAGGAGATTTATCTGAGATTAGAGGGAACAGGAAGGGTTCAGATTATCACAGAGAGGAATGACCCAGGAGGGGCTCACAGAGAGACAATATGAACTCTAGGACTGAAGAGTAATTATGGCTAACATTCACATAACATTGCCAGGCATTGTTCTAGGCACTTTATACATATAAATTGATTTTATTCTTTACAATAACCTTATGACATAAAGGCTAAAGTATCCCCTATATTAAAGATGAGGCAATATGCACAGAGAAAGTAAGTGGCTTGCCTAAAGTCACACAGCCAAGAAGTGGCAAAGCCATGACATGATCTCAGTCAGTCAGCCTTCAGAATGTGGTCTTACCACTTACACACCCTAGAATGTATAAACAGCAGTCAGGCTTCATCCAGGGGCAGCAGGTGAGAACAGAGGTGGGCAAGTATATCCATGTGACGGGGTGAAATCTGATGGGAGTGGGGGCATATACAGAAGTGCCCCCAGGAACCTTGATATGCTCAATGTGGGTGTCAGACTGAAAGCCATTCACTTCTGGATTTTATTTTATTTTATTTTATTTTATTTTGGGGGGCCGAGGGAGAGGGGGAGAATCCCAGGCAGACTCCCTGCTGAATGCAGAGCCTGACGGGGGCTCTATCTCACAACCCTGACATCATGACCCGAGCTGAAATCAAGAGTCAGCCACTCAACTGACTGAGCCGCATAGACACCCCTCACTTCTAGATTTTAAAAGGCAGTTTATTTTATATTCGCAAACATATCTAATTTCAAAAGTCAAAACTCAAATGGTAAAATCTTAAATAATCTCAGATTGTAGTAATATTCGGGTTGAATGGAAAACTAGGCAAAGTAGCATATTACATGACTACAGAAATGAATATTAACATGGTCTTCAGATGGGAAAATGTGCAAATCTAGAATTTTTTCCTAAAATTTGTATTTGTAGGATTGATACATGTATAAACCCAAATTTGAATCACAAAACATTCATGACTGTTCTTTATGTTCTTTATGTTTGGGCTCTTAATTTATCCCTCTCCCTGGAGCCATGTTTCTTTAATCTTCTTCCCTCTGCCACAGGTAAGAGACGGCGGGAGATGCCAATAAGCACTCTGAACAGAGCCATTGCATGCTCATTAAGGTTCTGCTGAGGCGGGAACCCTGGACTAGCTCACTTCCTCCCCAGTTACAGCCCCCTCCCTCTGGTAAAAAGCAGAGGAGAAAAGAGGGATGTGGCAGAATGGAGAAGTTGGTTTTGTTTCAGGTTGAGGGAAAACACTAACGTGACCATATTCTGGAACAAATCCACAAGACTTTTTCCCACCCCAAAACTTGTTAGCAAAACAATGATCTCATTTGAAGGGGCAGAGAGCAGTTAGATGAGGACTCCAGCAGACAAGCTTCCTGAAAAGAAAAGAAAAAAAAAGTCGACATCTGAGATCCCTAAGCCTCCTTCTTCCCCTAAAACAAGTCTATAGGGTTGGGGTGAGGGGCAAGAAGTGGAAGGGGAGGGGAAAGGCCAGTGATTACTGTCTCTACGCTAACTCCAGTTCTTATTCAAAGAACATCAAACAAAATCTTTACATGTTTGGAGATTCATTTTTTCCCTCTATTTTTGTTTCCCTTCCCCTCCCTGAACTGTTTAGTATTTTGGAAAGTTTTCAATCATGTGACGTTCACTGGCACTCATCTGACAGCTCCTATATGTCTGAATGCACTCTAGTGTTCCAGGTTCTCCCAGACTTCAGCCTCGCTTCTTCCAGATAATGTGCGAAGGGGGCTTGTGCCAGGAGCAGGAGAAAACATCTCTTTCTCTTATGGTTTGGACCAGGCTTCGCTACATAGCTCCCACGCTGCCAAGGAGCCCAGAAGAGGCATCACCAAGGACAGGGTGGGTCAGGAGATACAAGCAATCTTCCAAACTGCCTAGACGAGACCATTCTCTGAAGCTTCCTCTCCGTGGACTGGGACCAAAGCAGGAATGTGGAGCGTGCCCTCTCCCATTCTCTACTGTCTCTGAATAGGTGATAAATTAAGACACTCACACTGTAGTCTCCATTTATAATTGTTCAGAGTTCTTTGGAAATAAGAAAAGAAACATAAAATTGTTCAGATTTCTCTAGAAATAAAGACAATACCAGGTATTTATTGCTTAAAATAAATATTGCTGATGAATGAATGAAAGTAATCGTTGCTGGCATGCCAAATAGAAATGGAAAAACTGTGATTCTCCAGAGAAGCCAGCGGTGCACAGGGTCTAACCTTAACACTGATCCTGACCCTAGAGATTGGGGGGAAGGAGAAGAATGGAGAGGGGGTGGAGGAGCTGGGCACATGGCATAATTTGCCGCTTCGAAACTCTGGGGAGCCTTGTGATGGTGCATCTCAGCCAGGGCTAGACACGGGTACAGGGAGTGAGGGCCCTCTGCTTCCTGGGTGGCCACAGGGCTGGACAAGACGGTTCAGCCTGGACTGGGGGAAGAAGCGGAATGGAAGTCATGGCAAAAAGTTTTCAATAGCCAGGGACAGTGATAAGCTAGTCTTGGATGCTCAGACAGAACATCTAGAACAACAGTTCAGTAAATTCTAAATGACATAGCACTGATCCATGTCTAGTTTATAACTTTAGGCGTCCTTATGATTTTCTAGAAAAAAATTATCACATATTTTAATTGTATTTGTTATTTTTCAGTCTTTTTTCAATGCTCCTTGTTAAATTCTTATCTGAATCTCTTCTCCTTTAGCCACCTTGTATTTAGCCTTTAGCCACCTTCTCCTTTAGCCACCATCTCCTTTAGCCACCATTATCTCAAAATGAAGATTCATTTTGAGATAATTGTCTTTTTTTCCCATTACATTCCTAAATTCAGTCAATACCCATTTTGTTTCCTCTGAACTGGCTTTTTTTTTTCCTCTTCTTTTTGGTCCATTTTTGCTTTGAATTGTTAAAATTTTGATTCATCTCAAATACTGGTAAGCAAGCTTAAACGTGGTAAGCAGGCTGGGGGGGGGTGGAGTGGCAAATCTTGTGGGTATCTCTGGAAGCCAGAGTCACGCAGAGAGAGCAGCATTTGCAAAGGCACTGAGGCAGGTACAAACGGGGCTTATCTGCAGAAAAGCAAGGAAGCCCAATGGCTAGAGCATAGGAGCAGCAGGATTGTTCTTACCATGTGTCAGGCTATTTTGAAGGCTTTTAAAATATTAACTTCTTCTGTCCTCATAAGAACCCGGTGAGCAAGATAAGATAACTAGCTTCATTTTACAGATGAGGAAATGAGACACGGACTAGATAAATTATTCATCCAAAGACACACAGAGAACAGAGTCAGGACTTGAATTCGGGTAGTCTGTGGGGAGAGGAGGAAGAGGAGGAGAAAGAGGAAGAGGAGGGAGCTAAGGAAACCTGGTGCCCTGCCATGCAGGGCCTTGCAGAGCTTTTCCAGGGCTGGGGTTTCTGCTCTGAATGAGATGGGACATGATAGGCAGAGTCAATCAATGGAGTGGCATGATGGGATTTACACTGCAGAAGGATCCCTCTGGCTGCCGGGTTTAAAACGGACTGTAAACAGGGAAACCTGCTAGGAAGCTGTTGAAGCGATATGGTGAGATTGCCAGATGAGCTGATATTTATGAATTCTGATTTGTTATTTAAAAATAAGCCCCAACTCCCTTTCTCACACGTTGGCAACCAGTTCAGGCCTGTGTGAAACACTGTGATTGCTAATCAGAAGACAGGTCTATAGATCCTTCTGTCCTGCACACACATCTCTCTGCTCTAACAGGAGAAGACATTGAGCCCTACCTCTCTCCTTTTCTCAAGTCCTAAATGTTCCTCTCCATTTGAAAATGGATGTGCCCTGAATGAATCAGCTTAGTCATCCCTGGAGTGAGGGGGCGACACAGCAAAGAAGAGGCATAGCATGACTGTCCCATCAGGGATTTCACTTCCTTTCACAGAGTTTATTCTGCTCCCACACCTCAGTCTGTGCACACTGTTGGAGAGAGGCCCCAACTGCTTTCTCTTCCTCCCTCTCCACCCCTTACTCTCCCACATGCGATCACAGAGAGAGGGTGGCAGGGTAATCCAGACCAGTGGGGAGGCTGAGATCATGCTCCTTCTGTTTTTCCCACCCTCGGAGACCTGAGATCCTGAGTTATAAAAGTCCCCTCTGTCAATGTCGCTTTTACATTGCAAACTGTTTTGCAAGCCCAAGTGGGACAGCTGTACAAAGCTCGTGGAGAGGAGAGAATTATCCAAGCCTTTTTATCTCCTCCCTAACAGAACCAAGCTTTTTTATCTCCTTCCTAACAGGCCCACTGGCTACCAGGAGATATCTGGTATCAGTCTGAGAAAATCTCAGTGAGATTCCTGAGGGTTGTATTGAGTTTGGGCCTTTGCTTTAGTACCCAAGGGCTGAGGTTCTATCTGGGAGGAAGGTCCTTGCCTGTGCTCCAGGCATTTCTTTTAGATATTTCACAACAGCAACACAGAGTCAGGGCAGCCTTGGGAAGTTGGCCAAGAGCTTCTATCATGATATGGAGACAACTTTATCTTCTTAGCAACTGACATGAGAATGACTTTGATAGGCTTGGGAGGAGGGTAGAAGCCAAGGACTAGGTTTTAAGTGGAGAAGGAAAGTAAAAGGGAAGCTGGGACCAAGCATGACAGGACAGATACGAGGGGGGATGGGAGACTGGCTGGGGAAGGAAGAAGAGAGGCTCAGAAGTTGGATAGTTGCATGATGTGAAGGAATTGAATAAATGCTGTGCTCTGGAAGGTGTCACTCTTTCCCATGAATCCCTAGATCTTCATGAATACTAAAAAAGTTCTGGATTTTCTCAGTGAGGTTGCATTTCTCCTGAAAGCTGGTGAGGGACTTTGAGCATCAAGGTTGGCCTGGGGCAGAAACCATCAACCTGCACAAATGAAGGAAGGAGTCAAGGCTAAACCCTTTGACCTAGGCGGTCCTGTATCATGCACAGAGCCAGGTGGGCCCTTGCAGGCTCCCTGGTATTCTCCCTTCTTGTCCTAATATCTCTATTTCCAGACAGTTAGCTCAGTTCACAACCATTCGAGAGTTTTGTCTGAGAGGTTATACAATGCAGTGGTCAAGAGTAAACATACTAGAGCCAGATAGTCTGGATTTAAATCCTGGCTTGGCTAGTTTTAGCAGTGAGCCCTTGATTAAGGCTATCCGTGCCTCGGTTTCCCAAACTATAAAATGTTATATTGTGTTATCTAGCTCACAGGGATGTTGTGAGTATTAAACAAGTAAATACACGTGAAGTACTTAAAATTATACATACTTCATGGGAAGCTTTCACCAAGTATACCTTGGCTTAAGGATGTTTAGCCACACTACCAAAACTTTCATGTTCTTGATCACTGAATTTCTTTTTTAAATTTCAACTTATAGTCAGAATTCTGTTATTAAAAAAAAACCTGTTTTCTGAGGTATAATTGACATACAATAAGCTACACATATTTAAAGTAAGCAATTTGATGAGTTTTGAGAATATATGATATACACCCATAAGACTACCATTGAAATCAAGGAAGTGAACATATACATCATCCCCAAAAGTTTCCTTTGTGGTCCTTGGTAGTGTCTCCTTCCCAGTCCTCCACTTTCCCACCACTTCCTGTTACCAGCAAACTACTGATTTGCTATTACTACAGACTAGTTTGCATTTTCTAGAGTATTATATAAATAGAATTATACAATATGTACTCTTTTTTGTGTCTTCTTTCACTCAGAATGATTGTTTTGATGTCTATCCGTGTTGCTGCATGTATCAGTATTTCATTCCTTTGTGTTGCTGAGTAAGTAGCACTCCATTGTATGGATGCACCACCCGTGGTTTATCTATTCCCCTATGGATAGATATTTGGACTACTACGAATCTACCTACTCCGAGTATGTGTGTATCATTTTTTGTGTGGACATAGGTTTTTGTTCCTTTTATGTAAATACCTAAGAGACAAATAGCTAGATCATAGAGCATATTTTTAACTTTTTAAGAAACTGCCAAACTCTTTTCCAAAGTGGTTATGTCGTTTTTACATTCCCGCCAGTGGTTCTTCTACATTCTCATCAATACCTGATATAGTCGGCCTTTTTAATTTTAGCCATTCTAATAGGTATGTAGAGTTATTTCATTATGATTTTATTTGCATTTTTCTAATAACTAAAAATGTTGAGTTAGTTTTGCCATTTACTTACTTGTTGTCTATATTCTTTGCTGAAGTGTCTATTCAAGTATTTTGCCGATTTTTAAAAAATTGGATAGTTGGCTTTCATATTATTGGCTTGAGAATTCTTTATATACTCCAGATGCAAGTTTGTTGTTGTTTTTCTTTTTTTCAGATATGTGCTTTGCAAATATTTTATCCAAGCCTGTGGCTTGACCTGAAAACATTTTGCAAAGAACAGTGTTTTGCAAAGAACAAAAATTTTTAATTTTTAGTAACTCCAATTATTTTTTTTCTTTTATGGGTAGTAGTTTTGGTGTTGGATAAAATAAATTTTTGCCTAACCCAAGGTAGCAAAGATTTTCTTCTATATTTTATCTAGAAGTTCTATAGTCTTGGTTTTACATTTGTATCTATGATCCATCTTCGGCTAATTTTTTTTTATGGTGTAAGAAATGGATCAAGCTTCATTTTCTGTTTGTTTTGTTTTGTTTTGTTTTGCATAAAGGTATCCAATTGTTACAGCATGGTTTATTTTTCTTTTTTAATTTGTTACTACGGTTAGTTACATTGATTAATTTTTAAATACTAACCACTACTGTACTCATGGGAGAAACATAATTTGGTTATAATATATTATTTCTTTTATATGCTGTTGCAATAATACTGCTAAATTTTTGTTTAAATTTTTTGCATATATATTTATGAGGGATATTGTTCTGTCGTTTTCTTTTTTTGTAATGTTTTTGTCTGGTTTTTGAGTTAGGATAATGCTGGCCTCATAGAATGAGTTAAGAAGTATTCCTGCCTCTTCTAGATTTTGCAAGAGTTTGAGAAGGCGTGGTATTAATTTTTCTTTAAATATTTGATAGAATTCACCTATGAAGGCATCTAGTCCTGAACTTTTCTTTGTTGGGAAGTTTTTAATTACTGACTTAATCTCTTTACTTGTTATAGACTTATTCAGATTTTATGTTTCTTCTTGAGTCGGTTCTGGTAGTTTTTTGATCCATTGGTTAATTAGGAGTGTGTCATTTAGTTTTCACGTATTTATAAATTTCCCAAATTTCTTAGTGTTATTGATTTCTAATTTTATCCCATCGTAGTCAGAGACTATATTTCATATGATTTCAGTCATTTTAAATTTACTGATCTAGGTACACCCACTAAGCCAGGTCTAAATTAAGATCATTGCAATAACCCTCAGGACTTTATCAAGTTTTTCTGTTGGCCGTTTGGAATTTCTTTTGAAGTGAAGTAGGCTTGTGCAGGCAGCAGGTAGCCTACGAGGGCTGGGCTCAGCTTTCCTATCTGGGTTTCCTTCTGGCTCAGACCACAAATCATTTTGCTGGGATACAGTTAGGAATGTCCTTTTTTCTCTGGTTGGTGGAGTTGAAGAGCATCCCAAGTCCAGACATACTGAGCACTAGGTGCATATGAATGTAATGTTTAAATTTACCAGGTTACTTTGTTAGACTTGTTTTACAAAATTCAAATGAATTTTTGGATAGATGTGGTTCTATTTCTGATGGCGGGTTTTTTTCATTACAGGTTTCGTTTCCTTATCTGGCACCCAGCCAACATCCCCTTCACTGACTGTGTTGAAATTAGAACAATAAAACATTCCCTTCCTTAAGAAGTCTCGGTGAGATTTCCCCTCATAACAGGGCCATGCTTCCTGGCTTCTGCCAACTCACAAAGCTGTTCGGGGGTGTTTTTTCCTTATTCGATGACCTTAGATACAGGAGTTCATAGAATAGTGCACTCAAATATGCTGAGGCAAGTACATTTAGGTTATTTATCTGAGGAAATAATCTAAGCCAGTGAAGTTGAGACCAAATTGAGTTTGACAAATAGAAGGGAAGTAAACTAGGTCAAGAAAACACGGTAGTATCTAGAATAGTCTGCATGTTCCTCCTTTGGCAAGTCACATGATCATAGACAGTTCAAAGAAACTCTTAGAGGTTCTGTTTTCATCACTTGGAAACAGGAAAATTAAATCCAGCTTCTAAGGGTCTTATAGTATTTTCCACAAATAAAAAAAAATCCTATTTTTCTTTCAAGGTGTTTCCTTAGCAGCTGCCACCGAGCATAATTATGATTATGTCTGACCCATAGTACTTCCCTGAATTCATGAACCAAGAACATAAAATTAAATATTTCCTTAAAGTTAACTTCATATTAAATATCTAGTTAGGGAAATTAATATCTAGGTATAAGCTATACATCAGAAAGAGTGGTATAAAGTGGAACAAGACTTTAAAGAAACACAAATCTCTACAACTACATAGAGAGTGTTGCTTATCACTAAATTCAACTGTTGCAATAAGCATTTAATTCAATCTAACTTTAGTTCAAACTCTGTGACCTAAAAATCAAGCTCATCCTATTTTCTTCCCAGATGCAGAAACTGCTATCCTAGATTCAGTTATATAAATACAAATAAACAAATATACACGTGCACACATTGTGGCCGTATCGTACATAGAACAAGAAAATTACAGAATATATGCAATGAGAGATGTCATTTAGATCCCTTAACTGCTTCTGAATAAAAAATAAGCTGTTCTTCACAAAAATGATAAGGAAAAGAGTAATAATCTGTCATGCCTGTGATCAAGACTATGAAAGTTTTATAATTGTAAGCCCCTAAATCTTCTCTTGTCCTTGAGGAGGACATAGTGTAGGTATCCCAGCAGCCAAAAGCATTAGGTAAAAAATGACCTGAAGTGAAGGACTGAACACCATAAGGAGGCAGATGGTATCGGGAGGTGGTCGGTCTGTAACAAATAGACCCATGTACCACCCTGTCTCACCCTTGTACTTCTAAAGTCATCAGTATGACTCCTGGTGTTCATAACAGTGTAACCTATCACAGGGATTTGACAAGGGATAAAGCCAGGGTCAAATAGCTGCTATTCTCCTCTGTCTCTGCCCCAGCTCCAATTTTGGTCGGGGGAAGCTGAGCTGTCACCACCACCACAGCTGTGACGCATCATCTCCAACCATCTCACTCATTACCCCTGAAAAGTCCCTTAACCTGATTTGGTCTCAGTCCTTTCACTCACAAAACAAGATGATCGGCCCAGACTCTTAGACTCAAAGATCCTAGAACTAGAGACAATCACTGTGAATCTATGATACAAAATATTAAATAATGAATATAAAACAGAAACTATTAAAATAGTAGGAAAAAGAGTCATAAAATGGAAGAGAACATAAACAAATTAATGACAAAGATTTGTTTTGTAACCTGGTTGAGGCCAGCTAGCTAGCTAACATCTCTTCCCATTATTGCCTATTCTCTTCACTCTGCAACACTATCATCTAGTTGAACTGGTCAACTCCTTTTTTTTTTTTTTTAAGATTTTATTTATTTATTGGACAGAGAGAGAGAAAGAACACAAGCAGGGGTATCAGCAGAGGGAGAGGGAGAAGCAGGCTACCCACATAGCAGGGAGCTGGATGCCAGGCTTGATCCTAGGACCCTGGGATCATGACCTCAGCCAAAGGCAGAGGCTTAACTGACTGAGCCACCCAGGTGCCCCTGGTCAACTCCATTATTAGTCAGTAATTTCAGAGATAGAAAATTTTCCCAGGGAGATTATTATTCTATTCTTATGGATCCATGGCTGTTTTTACACTTAACTTTAGTCAGATACCAAAGAACATCTGGTGTTTCATAAAACGTCACCTTTGAATAGAAGTTTGGCAATCACGTGCTGAGTTGTGGAAAATGACATACCGTCTAACCAGAGTCGATGTGTGGGTTCCTGTGACAGACCTAAAAGGAAAGTTATTTGCTCCAACCCACCCAGAAATCCCAACTCAGGATTCTACTCTGGTGGAGTGGCCTTCTTATGAGTGGACATATGCCATACTCCCAGCCTCATTTCAAATATAATCGGCCCACAGATACCAGCTGGCACACGCTGCAGGCTGTCAGGTCAAGGAGGGAGTAATAAGAATAAAGGGATAGAGAGGAGGATTCCAGAGCCGTAAAGTATTCGTGCTGGTTGGAACACTGTGGATTAATTTTGGTCACTGAGACAAAAAGCATGGCCACCTAAATCAAAGGGAAGAAATGACAGATACTATTTTACCTGCCTTTAAATTCTCTCTTTTTTCTGATGAAAGCATTTGGAGTATGTTAAGCCTCGGAGCTAGACTGCCTGAATTCAACTCCCGACTCTGCCCTGACTCACTGCGAAAACTCAGGCAAGTTACCGATCCTCTCTGTGCCTTAGTTCCCTCATTTTTAAAATAGGAGTAAAAATAGGACCCACTTTATAGAGTTGCTATGAGAATTCAAAGATATATAGTTTTTTTAAAAAGCACTTTGCCTAGGGCCTGGCCCAAAATAAGCACTATGTAAATATCAATTATTATTATGCTAACCTTCGAAAGGGAGAATTCGTTGGTAAGATATAAAATTCTTTGGATAAATTATTTAAAAGATTGTCAGACTTAGAATTTACTTCCTTGGAGAATTTTTATTTATTTTTATTTTTATTTTTATTTTTTTTTCTTGGAGAATTTTTAATCCTTTTACCACCTGGACTTCATCAGATACAGCTACCTGCTTCTTTATGGATGAGAAAAAACAGACGGTTCTTAGACTCAAAACAAATGGGTGCTATCACGAAGGTGCCTCTCTTTGCCCACCCTTGGGTCTGCTCAAGAAAGAAAGAAACTTAGAGGTCTGAAATTAACATTTTCCTTCTCTTACAGAGTTTTCCTGGCTCAAATAATGTTAGGGAAACTATCCAATGTTTCCCAGTGAAGATGGGCTTTATCCTGCCAACCAGACAGAGTTGTGTCTGCCTAGAGGTTGATAGCAACTGTGTCACTGCTGAGCCGCTAACCAAACAAAACGTCTAGGGCTTTGGAGTTTAGACAATAGCTGAATTACAAGGGCACTGTCCCAGAAGAGACCATGCTTATTTTTGCAGATCTGGACGATAAAACGGCTGTGTCTTTGAAACCAATCGCCGAGGTCCTTGCTTTACTGTGATACAGCTTTCCCTTGACAGCAGAGAATTGCCCACACAGGTGAAGATAGGTTTCCTGTAGAGTGTGGATGACTATGATTGCAGTCCTCTAAAACCCCTGTGTGAAGTCAGTGGGAACTGACTGCACCATGCTAGAGAAAACATGTTGGACCAGGGATGGCGATGCTGTTTTGATTGGCAATTCCACCAAACAAGGAGATTATTGCAAACTCAGATGCGTGGAGAGTTTCCCAGAAATGCTGAGTGATGGCCAGGGGATATGCTACGATCTGAGATAAATCTCTTGCCAAATATAAGGTCCCACAAAGTCTGGTTGGTTTTAAATAAAACACTGATCTAAGAGTCCAAGGGACAGCCCTGGGGTTCAAATGGTGATGGAAGACTCATTGGTTATCAAGCATTCTACACACTCCTCAAAATCCCCTTCTCTTAGGTTGCTTACTAGCTCCAGAGGGGAAAAAAGATGTAAAAAAATTCTCCTTAAGATGTTCGGCCCTGAATGTGAACCTTCATCATACTCCAGAGCTATGCAGTCTTTGGAAGAGAACTAAAAATGAAGGTAATTAGTCACCTCCCACAGTAAATCCCAAAGCCAGGATTTCAAGTTATGTGCAATCGATCACATTATCATCATCTATGTCACTACCTTCTCCTCACTCATGTTACCCTGCAACATTTCCCTGAATAAGTGGTCCAATTCTACAAACATATTCGTGGCAATGTGCAAGGATCTGTGATTCCAAACTAGCAGAGTGCAGCGTGGAAATTAAGGGCAGTGGGGCAGGAGTTAGAGCTTGGATAAAATCCTAGCTTCACCCATTACTGGCTTTATGACCCTAAGCAATTTACTCACCCTCTTATGACTCAACTTAAAAAATAGAACTGACGAATTTCCTCCTTATAGTGCTTCTGTTGGTATTTTGTAGGAAGAAGGTCTTTGCACAGTGCTTGGCATGGATCATTAACATCAGTAGATGTTACCTGCATGTGGTATTACTGGAACCCAAGAGCAAGATCCTTAAAGCTTAGTTGGTGACTACCTCATGGACCACAGAAGTCTTAGCTCTTGGCACAGGGTAGATAATAAATATCTGTTGAATGAATAAAGCTATGAGAGTTTCCCTGCTTCACCCACTCACCAATCCCTGATCCTCAGCCTCCAACTCTCCGAACACAAGGGAACTTCCAGAGCCAGAGGAAAGAATAAGAGTAGGTGAAGTTGGATGCAGTATCAGAGCTTCAGCGCTGGTCAAGACGAATGCTGGACGTAAGAGCTTAACTGGAAAATAAGAACCAAGAGTAGCTAGACGTCTAGGAAGGTCACAACCAGGAACCAGCATGAGACAGGTGAAGGGCCAAGTCCAGGGCATGCGAATCTCTGCTTCTTCCTCTCAGGGCCAGCTGTGTCAGGAGTTCCACGAAGCTGAACTCACTGAAGTTGAAACATAAAGGCTTCTCTCAAGTTTTGTCTGGAACTCTCTTGTGACTCATTCCAGGTAAGATGTAAAAGACCATGCTCAACAAGCAGACACTTAGGCTTATGTGTCTATTGCCCTCACTCTTTCCCCCTGATTCCTTCCTTCCACTCCTTCTCCCTCCAGAGTGTTCTTTGCTCACAGGCATGATGGGAACAGAAAGGACTGAGAAGCCCTGTTTCTTTACACTTTTGGACTTGAGAGGGCAACCTGCTTTATAATCACCAGTAAAACCCAGAGTCTTTTCTTCGCATTTCTGTGAAATTTTACCGCAAATTAAACAGATTTGGTTTTGTTTCAGGTAAATAAAATAAATGGTCTGCATCCAAACACGTGGGGGCCGGCAGTATGTTGATCACTTATCATCCTAGGTTTAAAGTTTCCTTTATTCTAGTCAACCTTTTTGGTGCACGTGTCCTGACTTCTTCTTAGGGATGTTCCATCACAGGGGACATTCCTAGCCTTGGGTTTCAAAGCTTTCAGCTTCGAGGAGGGAGAGGAAGTATCCTATGGAAATATGTTTTCAGTTCTGCAGGTGGTGGTTGAAGATTGCAAGATCAACCTGAAACTGGTGGTTTTTTGTTTTTGTTTTTAAGGACCCAAATGGCTTATTGGTATTGGCAAGAAGCCTAGCACAAAAGAGGGAAGAATATGTTGCTGGTAGCTTTCAAATCCACGAGAAGTCAGCATTTGCTTTGCCAACACATGTCTCCAAGACTTCGTAGGCTCCTGCCCACAGGAGGCAAGCAGTTTGCTCTTTGGCAGCAGCAACTCAACATGCTTCAAAGGATTCCTTCTGAGCTGAGTCCTTGTTCAGTGCAAGTTCTCTGACCTATGTAGGTCTCACTAAGACATGAGCACTAAGAGCAGAAACCACATAGATGCCAGAGGGAAAAGACCTTTGGCTTTCTTTCATACCAAATTGTTCAACTTTTGTTGTTTCTGCATTGTGGTTTTTCTGCTTCCGTTTTGTGACTCTCTAATTCTGTAGCTATTTTTTCTTCAGCTCTTTTAGTAAGCATTACTTATACCTTCTCTTTCCTGTTCTTTTGATTCTACTTGCTCCAGCTTACAGGCAGCCTTAGACAGGTTTGGGGAGCCTGACACCAAACCAAAACTAAAAATGTGGAGCAGACCAAATCCAGAGGTCACATGGGAACAGGAAGACCTGAGACACAAAGGCCTCAGAGGTGGGTTGAGCATAAGAGGCGAGTGACTAGGCCAGACATGTAGAATGTAGGTCAGATGGGAAAGCCAGCAGCAAACAGCAAAAAGAATAAAAATTGAAGACAGGGTTCAAAGTAAGAGTACAGAGAACCATGAGTCCAATTTCAGAGGTAAATTGTCGAGGAAAGTCCTTTCAGCCACTAGAATAACTACTATTAAATTGAACACCTACTACATGCCAGACACTCTGCTTGATGCTTTCTACACATTATAACTCTGCAGGGTTTAGTCTTTATGATTTCTAAAGTACAGGTGAAGGAGCCAAAGCTCGGGTATGGAAGCTCCGTGGCCACACTATACTTTGGTCCTATGTCTGTGAGACTATAAGCTGCCCTTTTCCCATGGTTTTCATGCCACTGCATAGGCTTTTGATGATCTAATTCTGGCTACTCTTCTTAAACGGAAAATGGTCCAGTGGTGGTATAAGGATAGAAGCTGCTCTAGGCTTTCCCTCTGCGTTTCTGTCCATTCATAGAAAGGACTGCCCAAGACATGAGTACTGGTGTTGTTGGAGGGGCAAAGAGAGAAACAACTGTCTCAATCTCACTTCAGCCTTCAGCTTTTAGGGTCAGACAGTCTTTCTATTAAAATTACTCTTTTAGGAAGGTAATGCAGGAAGTGTGCACAAATTGCAGTCAGATCACCTGGTCTTTCATTGGAGATCTAGCACTTACTATTTGCCCGACCTTAGACACGTTTCTTAACAGTTCTGTGCCTGTTCTCCTCTATGTGAAATGCCAGTAACAATATCCAATTTATTGGCTGGTTGCTGTTTTAAACATTAAATGAGACAATCCAAGCGAAATGCTAATTCAGTTCCTGACAGCCACTATTCATTCTTGTTCATTCTTGTTATTCTTGTTATCACTATTATGATTAATATCATTATTAAGACATAAAGAGTCTTTATGTCTATATTAAAACCACATAACCTAGGAATACAACTTAAAACAAAACCAGTCTCTCCAAAATTTGAGTTTGCAAGCTCATCCAAAGCAAGATTTCCTGGTGAAGTGAACTATTGGCCCTTCTCTTTGGGATTCTGTTTTTTTAAATGCTATTGCCTTTCTCTTGGAATAGAGTGGTGGTTCTCATGATGTAGTGTCAAACCAAATGATATTTGAGGATGTGTCGAGACACTTCTAGTTGTCAGCTGGGACAGGGCCTTCCTACTGGCATCTAGTGAGTAGAGGTCAGGCACACTTCTAAAATCCTACAATGTACAGAATTATGTCATCTAAAATGTCAGTAATAAGGTTGAAAAACCCCCAGGTAGAAAAAGTAGGAGTGTTTACCC
This sequence comes from Potos flavus, assembly GCA_028534135.1. Taxonomy (NCBI): domain Eukaryota; kingdom Metazoa; phylum Chordata; class Mammalia; order Carnivora; family Procyonidae; genus Potos; species Potos flavus. The sequence continues at coordinate 140,765,508 of CM052898.1, read as the reverse complement.
AGAGGGAAAATGTAAAAGACTCCTTGATGCTATATGAAAATGCTTTTCTCTTCTCTATAGCAGCCTTGTTTATTTTATAGATGTGATAGCCTCTCAAAATTCTTAAATAGTACTGAATATATTTTTAAGATCTTACATTTTTCTAAAATTTTCTGTTTTCTCAGTGTTTGGTTTTTCTGTTTTTAATGTCCCTCATGCTGTTGGTTTTTTCAAATGCTGGATGATTCTAGATTGTCTATTTGTATTTATAAACAAGGGTCTACCTCAGCCATCTCAACTCCGGGAGCACATTAGACTTGTTGACCCCAGTTTCCAGAGGTGGAACCTCAGCACCTGCTGTATTCTTGTCTTCCCTACAGACATTTGTAGACAAATGACCATAGTCTTGATTTCTACTGATGTTGAATGAGGCTAGCTAATTTTAGAGACCCTGTTCAGACTAGATCAGGAAGTCTCACACTGGGAAGTGGTCACCATCTTCTCTCTGTTTTTCTTGCAGTAATGTTAAGAGGTGCCTCCTTCATTCTCTCAGAAGGGTCAAGGTGCAGCAGGAGAAGAATGTAAGTCAGTGGTGCCTATCTCAGGACCAATCTATGGAAAGATGGATCTTGCACCAGAGGTAGCAATAAAGTCAAGGTGAATATAGTTTTAATTCTGTATACAGATAGTTCTATGAGGGACTCTAGGTTATCCAGAAGAGCAGTGACATAACACGCATCTGACATAAGGAGCTCTTCAACGAGGATGGGGAGCAACAAACTAATAGGTTTGTCCAGGTAATAATTTTACTTTTATTATGTTTTGTGGATACATGAGTACCTAAAAAATATTCTTCTCCATGGACTAAAATTCATTAATATTAACTGAGCTGCTACTATGTCCCAGGAATGATCTGAACACTGAGGATACAATGACCAAGTCGAAACAATTCCCAGTCTCATAGAACTTGTATTCTAGAGCTGCACTGTCCAATACAGTAGCAAAAGTCAATTTAAATTAATTAAAATTAAATCAAATCTAAACCTCAGTTTCTCAGTCGTACTAGCCATATTTTGAATCTCTAGTAGCTGCATGTGGCTGATGGCTACCATACTAGACCACACATAGAACATTTCCATCATTGCAGAAAGTTCTATTGAACAATGTTATCTAGAGAGGGCTTACGGCATAGAGAAATCTTCACTTTTAGGCTCCCACTTTGGCTATTATCAAACTTTTGAGGAGTCCTTTGTAGGAATGGGTCAAAAGACAAATAGGTTTTCATGGATATAATGGTTAACCAATTAGGTAGGCACTCTTCTAAGTGTTTTCAAATACAAACTCATTCAGTCCACACAAAAGCCTAACGAGGTAGGTACTATTAATATTTTTATTTAATAGTAAGAGAAACTAAGTCAAGTAGAGATTAAACAACTTGCCCAAGATTTTAGTTTATATTAGTTGAACATTTCTAACAGCTTTACAGCCTCTACATCTCTCTGATATAACATGGTAAAAGCTTTATTCCTTTCTCAATTCATGAGCCAACCAATTGTTCAGTGAAGGCCAGTTTCCTTCTATCTGGAGGCTTGGGCAACTTTAAGGTTCTCCGAACCCTCTGGCGGGTTTTCTGAATCTAGGCAGGAGACAGTAAGAAAAAGCTTAAAACAGGGTATCATAACATCAACATTACTGAAATGGATGATTCTTTGCTATTTTGTGCACTGTAAGATATTTAGCAGTATTTCTGGCTCCACCCACTAGATGCCAGTAGTATTCTCCCAGTTGCCACAACCAAAATGTTTTCAAACATTCCCAAAAATTCTGGAGGCAAAAATCACAACCTCCCCAATTGAGAACACTGGTTTAAAGGATCACTCCAGAGGTTTTGAAGACGGGCTAGAGTGACCATGTTCTTTTCACCCAGATTCTGTTGACCAGAACTCAACATTTGGCCACACCTGGGGCGGGCTAAAAAACGTAATCCGGTGATGTGTCCTGGGAAAAGAGAAAGTCTGTAAAGACCAGATGAACAATGTGGAATCTGCTTAAGGAGTATAGATCTTAGAAAATATACCAAAAGCTTCAGAGAAACTTACAGAGATTTGCAGAGCATTCTAGAAAGTATTAGAGATAAAAATATACCATCAATATAATTTTTTTCATGGCTAATCTCATCACCCTAGATAGGACTCCCAGAATAAAAAATTAATGCAATAAAACACTAGATGTCATGTTCCCTGGATGGTTATATTCACCAGATAACACCAAAATGCAATCAGCATTTTGCAATGATCCATGAGAACATTGAACATATGCAGGATAAGAATGAGGCTGGTGTAATGAGAATGTTCCATGAGGCTGTCCAGCCTTAATTATATTCCAGAAAGATGAACATCTGCAAATGTATGGCCAAAGTGCAAGGAAGACAGAAATGCATTTCTGGAAGATGGACAAGTAAAGAATCTGGATAAATGTCACAGAGTGCAGAGCTTCATATACAGGAAGAGGTAGTAGGTAGAAATTGCCATCCATTTACTACTAACAGTTTCAAAGAATATCCTGGCTCAGTGTAAAGATGTGTTGCAAAGTTGATTAATAAATGTCATTGTCTAGGGGCACCTGGGTGGCTCAGTGGATTAAAGCCTCTGCCTTTGGCTCTGGTCATGATCTCAGGGTCCTGGGATCAAGCCCCGCATCGGGCTCTCTGCTCAGCAGGGAGCCTGCTTCCCCCTCTCTCTCTGCCTGCCTCTCTGCCTGCTTGTGATCTCTCTCCTCTCTGTCAAATAAATAAATCTTTAAATAAAATAAAATAAAATAAATGTCATTGTCTAGCATTCCACTTGAAGCTCTAGTATTGCATTTTTTGTATGGCAAAGCAGGTTAGTTCATACTACACTGTTAAAAAAAAAATGCATACCTTTTGTAAGCATCATCTAAATTGCAGTTGGCTCTTGTTGGTGCATTACAAATCTTTAAATATCCCTTATTTTCCCTGCTTTATGACAGCCAAATAAAGTAAAAATGCTTCTTGAGTTTTTATTACATGGTTTGAGGGAAATTATTTTTCAGCTGCCTAGTTTGGACATTTTTCTCCTCACTATGTAATCATATTGAAAAGAACTAGAAACTCTCAAGTTTCCACCAACTGGCACCAAACCAAACTCAGAAGCCAAGGTTGGCTCCCCAACCACACTTAGTTCCACCCTACCCAACCCCTGCCCTAAGTAAAAGACGGTCACATTACATCTCTGTGCCAATAAAAATCAATCAAATCCAAACTAAGTCATTGGATTGAAAAAAAAATCAATGTATCTAATAAGTTCATATAAAAGCCTACATCTTATTAGTTATTGATAACTTCCATCCTACTGAAGTTAATGATTATATTTTATTCATTTTATGAAAAGTCTCTATTTCTTTGGGAAAAAAAAAACACTGGAAGCATATGGTAAATGAAGAAAAGAGGATAAGGATGGGGAAATAGAAGGATAAGGAAAAGTAAGATATTCTGAGCAGTGGATAAGTCAGAGCAACAGGAGGACTCTTTTCCAGGCTTACGCAAGAAACCTCTTCAGTTGCATTTTCAGGGAGTGGATAATAAGGTCAGAAAGAGTTATAAAATCATACCAGCTGATAACCAGAGGCAATGGCTCTTCTCTTGGTGTTTTCAGTATCAGTAACCACAGCTAATAAATAGCTACATGCATACATACATATACCAACTCAACAAATATTCATTGTAAAATGCTGTGTGCAAAATACTCTCCTGATTTGCAAGTGAGGGATGGAAAAGGTGAGGAAAACAAATACTTTTTTTCAACAAACTTGAAATGTAGTGGGGATGTCAGATAAGTATACAACTCAAGAAAATACAAAAGAGAAGAAGGAAGAGAGAGCAGGTGGAGAAAAAAATACTGAAGAATTGAAATTTTCTGACTGAATGAAGAAATGTGTCATAGCTTTTAAAAATAAGGGAGCTGAAGAAGCAATGCTTGAAGGCAAAATTAAGAGTGTTCCCTCCCTGGGCAAGATCATACTTGATTCTTGGGTTATAATGAAATGGAAATTTCAGCGTACTAAGAGGAAAAACATAGGTTTTACACGCTTTTATTACCAATCAAATGTAGTGCCAAGCCCATCCCCAGCTATTACTCATGTAGCTTCCTGCCCTCCGCCTGAAAGCAGGGTTCTTCATTCCTCCAAAGACCCAACACTGCTTCCTCAGTGAGCTGAGGCAGACTGCAAAAGAAGGTATGCCTTGTGGAGCATGGTGCCATCCCATGACTCCTCTCCTACCTAATCTGGAATACTGGGAGCAGGTTTCTCTTTCTCCTTTAAACATACAAAAAGCAAGTGAACAGAGTTTTTTTTTTAAGCCAAAAGGATCTTTTAATTAGGAATCTACTATTATTAAATGTTCTCTTTCCTTGGTGCAAAATGCAACCTCATTCTCAGATGACCTACAGTGTAATAGTTAAAAGAATAGATTGTGGAGTTACATAGTGAAGGTATGAATTCTGGTCTATGGCATGACCTTGGATGATAATAGTATCTACTTCATAGGGTCACAGGGGATTAAAAGCAGTGGATGCAAAGGCTTTGTAATACCAGGCTCCCAAAGGCTCCTGCTTATTGATAATATTGCTTTGGAAAAATAGCTAATAATAATAATAATATCATGTTAATTCTTTATATTTCCCAGAAAAAGAAAAAAACAATAAGGTGTCAGGGCATCACAGATCCCATGGATGACTCTTTCTGGGCATCTCCCATCACACTAAACACTGAATTGATAATGGTCCATAGACCCAGGGATGCAGCCCTGTTTTCCCTAGAAGTCTGTCATCTTGCCACAGATTCTTTTTCTCCAACAAATTATCTTACACATCACCATCAGAGGAAGACAATAGCACTAGGCTTGGGTGCCACTGTTTCTCTGGCTCCTCCCAAGATATTATCCCTGATTTCCATTATCCAGCTGGGTAATAACTTATCCCAGATTTGTGTCATAGAAAGTTTATGAGTATTCTTCCCCTTACATCTTTTTTCAGGTTATTGATAAAACCTAAGACAAGATTTGGTCATGAACGAAAACACATACATGGATTCTCCACAAGTGTCATTCAGTCCTTGCTCTGCGGAGAAGCTACTGGTTTGTTTTATTAGACTTCTCTCTCTGTGTCTTCTCTCCCTCCAACACCATCCCCTTCACCCTCTATAATTTGAACTCATTAATTCATGACCTATTATCATATAAATCTGTTCAAGTTTTATTTTTATCACCATACCCCGGTCACCCTACATGGGTAATTACTTTACATGTTAAATGAATGTGTGTGTGTTTGTAAATGCACAAGTGTTCAAATTATATTTTGAAATATAATGTTTATAAATTAATTTCAAAATGTGTATGATTTTTCTATGTGCATGTGTTTTTTAGTACATAATTGATATTGTGTTATGTATCTCACCCTGTTTCCTACTGTTTTTTGTTCAGCGGCATATTTTTAGTTCTATACATGTCGCTATATCTATTTCCACTCTGCTCTATCTGACTGTTACATAATGCTCCATGCTTTCATTTGCCACATTTTAATTATCTACTTTCTTCCAGTGCACACCCTGATTGCCTCCAATTCCCTATCACGACCAAAACAGCTACAATAAATTTTTATGGACCTGTGTAAGACTCTGAGATGTACATCCACAATCCAAATTTCTGGGTTCTCAACAAATATATATGATCTGACTGAGAGCTGCCACTTTGCTCCCCAGCATGACTGCACCAGCGGAAGCAGTAGACTTATCACACTCCATAGCACACATTATGGTCAGAAGCCCCATCCCATTATCTCTTCACAATGATGTTCATGAAATGGCATTGACCCCCTTGTGTTGAATGTCAAGTTCTATTAGTTTGCACCCAATCTCTATGCATTGGGATCCAGAGTAAGGCAGGACCATAAATTCACTTGTTGATTTTCTTCCCTGGTATTTACGCTTTACTATGGTTCCTCCAATGTCCTGTCAGTTAATCACCAAACTTTTAGAGCTTTATCTATGCTTTTTCTTTTCTCACTCTTGTTAGTATTTCAGATAAAATCCCTTTGGAACAGGTTAGGAATTCTCCTGTCAAACACGGTTTTCCTTTATTCATGGGCTGCACTTCATCCCCTGCCAAGGCTCAGATATTCTGGCGTGAGAAGTCGTGGTCTAAAACACTTTAAAACCATTTTTGTGGCCAATGGTTCACTTCCCCCATGGCTTTTTTCTTGTCCAAATTCTCCAAATGCTTCCATTTGTAGCCTGGACTTCAAAATCACCAGTGATACATTCCAGATTTCTTTGGCTCCTATATAATTAATTCCCAAAGAGATCAGCAAAACAGTCAGTCAGTAGTCGGTGGGTTTGAGGAGAGAGTCAATTGCTGCTACTTTTTCAGAAGACTCACTCAACCCTTCCTCTGAGTCACTTTTTCTACACCTCAACTTTTTGATGTTGGCTTCAATTCTCTTCATTTGCTTGGGATAACTTTTCCTTCTGACTTCTCTCTTGGATTACTTTCTCCATCCTGTTGAAACTGGTATGGTGTTTCCCTGTTACAACTGTCCACCTAACTCAGGAGTTTAAAAACATAGTTTGTTTCATAACTTCACATGAGTCTTGTGATTCCAAGTTCCTATTTGTGATGATGGCAGAAAATTAATCCAGTCACTTTTAGAAACTTCCTCTCATCCAGTCAAATTCAAAATTATTACCTCACTGACAGTCTAGTTCACATAAATGCATCTTTCTCTTCTTCTCTAAGCCAGTATGGCATTGACTACCCTGGGAAGAACAAAGGGTAAGAGTATTTAACCTTCTCAATATCTGTCCTCTACTCTGTTCACAGGTTCTCCAGTTTCACACAGCCTGGTCCCAGGATGAGGTAGGTAAAGACTGGCTGGTCTCTGAAAACCATTCCCTCTCAAAGAAGATCTGTGGTTCAGTTGATTCCAGGAAGCTGTAGCCACTTCTGCCTCTTACCTCAGATAGAAATCAATGTGTATCCCCTGGTGTCTCTCTGTTCCCTTGGTTGGCAGATGAGCTCTCAGAGTTGATAAATAAATGAATACTACCAGCTAACATCAAAGGCTCTCTGGAGCCACAAGGAAATTACAAAGTCCCACAATTGCCAACTTTGAAGATAAATCGGAGGTGGCAAGTTGGGGAATCTTTGCTCCCTTTTGAGCCTAGCTGCCCCGTTTCCACATAGCCCTATAATTCTAGGGCTGTGCTCAGTAAAATTCATTTAAGGCAATGGTATTGTTTTAGCCACTGCTCTTTGCAAGGAGACCTATCTAGTAACTCTCTCACCCCACCCCACCCCTCTTAACATTAACACACACACACCACCACTGCCACCTCCCCTCTCTGTTTTGCATTTTAAAGCATTTTTTTCTTTGTCAGCCTTCTTCTGCAGCTTGTCAGTGTTTCCTCTCAGGGCTGGGGATGGAGGTGGAGCAGGCACTTAGAGGATTTCCTTTGAATTCAGTAATCTGCATTCTGAGACATTATCTTTGAGGTAGCTTGTATGTAGAGCAACCATTTCCAAATAAACCTCCCGGTGGTGGAGGATGGACCTGATAGGAGTATATTCCACTACTAATGTACAGATCCCCCTGCTGCCACATGTCTTTTCCGTAAAGCCAGTTGGAAGAAAGACCTGCAAGCAATAGTTAGGACAACTTCTCATCTATTTTCCAAGTGAGCTCTTGAAAATTTCACACTGAGTTAAATCCCCTTTGGTGAAAAACTCATATGCTCCTGAAATACGGGATTTGCTCTAGTACAAAAACTCCATCAGGTTGTAGGCAGAGGGTATTGAATTCAGAGCAGGACTATGTGGGTACCCAGTCTGGGCAAAAAGCATGAAACACCAGGCCTGGCTCAACCCTCTATAGGTTCTTGTTCAACAGGCCTTTGTAGTATGATTGATGTTTACTGATTTGAAACAGAAGTAAGGAACTTCCGTTTCTATTAAGAGCCTAAAAAAACTTCCAGATTCTTCATAATGTAAATTTGAATTTACAAGTACTTTGAATTACTTCTTTTTACCATACTTGTCATTTCCTATGTATATAAATTATCTCATCTGTATCATCACACACCATTATATGTAATAAAGTGTCAGCATTGAAGGAAGCATTTATGGGGTTTATTTATTATGAAATTTGAAACTTCTCCTTATTAGGAAACTTTGTAAAAGACTTAGAAATGGACAGAAATTACTAGATGTTCCCTTTGGTTTCCTCTAACCGTTGTAACGAATTACCAAAACCTAGCAGATTAAAACAACACAAGTTTATTATCTTATACTTGGGAAAGTCCAAAATTTGAAACGGGGCAAAATCCAAGTGTCAATAGGGTTCAATTGCTTCTGGAGGACAGAGGTGAGAATCTGTTTCCTTCCCTTTTCCAGGTTCTGGTAGCCCCCTGTATTTCGTGGCTAGTGGACTCTTCCTCCAACTTCAAAAGCAGCAATGCAGTATCTTCAAACTTCTGATTTTGACCTACTCCTCTCACTCCCTTTTTTACTTTAAAGGACCTTGTAGTTATCGTGGGCCCACCTGGATAACTCAGGACAATTTATTTATCCTAAAGCCATCTGATTAACAAACAATTCCATCTGCAATCTTAGCACCCTTTTTCCATGTGACATAACATATTCGCAGGTTCTGGAATTAGGACGTGGACATGGGGTAGGGGAGCATCAATCTGCCTACTAAGTGCTCTTTCAGTAGAATGCTCATTATTATCTATATAATGGGACTGACTCCACGTGGATGTCCTCCTTGTCTTTGACAAGTCTCTTTTACAACTCTGTAAACCGAAGACTCTGAGAGCAATGAAAATAATTTTTTCCTATAGAAATAAGTCAAGCCGAGAAAGTCAATTTTCATGTGGTTTCACTTACTTGTGGAGCATAAGGAATAACATGGAGGACATTAGGAAAAGGAAAGCAAAAGTGAATTGGGGGAAATCGGAAGGGGAGACAACCATGAGAGACTGGACTCTGAGAAACAAACTGAGGGTTTTAGAGGAGAGGGGTATGGGGGATCTGCGAGCCTGGTGGTGGGTATTAAGGAGGGCATGTATTGCTTGGAGCACTGGGTGTGGTGCATAAACAATGAATCTTGCAACACTGAAAAAATAAAATTAAATTTAAAAAAAAGAAATAAGAATAAATTGTGCCTCATAAATATATAATTTATTTCTGCCCTGTGGAAAAGATAATTCTAAACTATATCATTTGCTCTATTAATATTAAATAGTTCTATATAAATTTGTAAATTTATTTCAGCACTGCTGATTATCTATATATGTATCTGTTCTTCAGAATCGCCTTTGAATCAGTTTTAAAATTATGTTGGTTCCTTCATTAATTAAATTAAATAAAAGATGTGTTCATTTTAGATGTGTATGACAGTGATGATTTTATTTTTAAAAATTAAATTTTAACACCCTCGGAATCACCCAGTAGCCAAGAATTAGCCTCCTGGAAACTATACCAGGAGCTGACCCTCTCTAGAGCAGTATTTCCCAAAGGGCATTCCATCTAACACTAATTCTGAGGATGTTAATAAATATTCCCTGAAAGAAGAGTTTTATTTTAAAATAATTCAAGGAAAAGTTTTTATTCATAGAAACTTTCACGGAGCTTGTGTTCCATGTAAACATTTTAGAAAATTCTATTCTTGATTATTGGATTTTTGCCACACTGTGAACCAAAAACAAATCAGTAGCCAAGACTCTTATAAAATTATAATGTTCATGCCAAAAAAAATTAATTCTCCATGTAGTTGTGGGTCCATTTTTAGGTTTTGTATTCTGTTCCATTGATCTATGTGTCCATTTTTGTGCCAGTACCATACTGTCTTAAAGACTGTAGCTTTGTAATACAGTTTGAAGTCCAGAATTGTGATGCTTTCAGCTTTGCTTTTCTTTTTCAAGATTGCTTTGGCTAGTTGGGGTCTTTTGTGGTTCTATACAAATTTTTAGGATTGTTTGGTCTAGCTCTTATGAAAAATGCTGGTGATATTCTGAAAGGGATTACATTAAATGTGTAGATTACTTTGGGACCCCAATGTTTATAGCAGCATTATCAACAAAGCTGAACTATGGAAAGATCCTAAATGTACACATCAACTGATGAATGGATAAAGAAGAAGTGGTATATATACACAATGGAATATTACTCAGCCATAAAAAGGGATGAAATCTTGCCATTTGTAATGACTTGGATGGACCTAGAGTGTATAATGCTAAGTGAAAATAAATCAGTCAGAGAAAAACAGATACCTTATGATTTCACTCATATGTGGAAGGTGTATATATATTTTTTAAAAATTTCATTCTCTCAGTTCCTTTGTCTCAGTCTATGCCACTTCAAAATACTCTTGGGTGTCTTTAACTAAAACCCGCTTGCAACCAGGAAGGTTGTAGACATATAGGTATATCTCAGAAGTGGGTCTATCTCTAATTTCTATTTTATTTTATTTAATTTTTTTAGATACTCAAGAGGCTGAGGTTGGATTTAGGGCACCAAATTATTGACTTACAACAAATCGTCAGTGACCCCAAACACGTTCATTATCTAAGTTTCCATCTTCTTGGTAAGAGAAGGCCTGGTAGCTGATACTCAGATGACTCCTTGGTGATTATGAATCAAAGAAAGATGAGGTATGCCCCCTTTTGGATCAAGTAAGATAACAAACACTAATATTATTATATGTTTACCATTTCCAGGCACTGTGCTGAACACTGTGCATGACTTCATTTAATACCTAAACTAGTAATATTCTCATCTTACTAAAAGGGAAACCAAGGGCGCCTGGGTGGTTCAGTGGGTTAAAGCCTCTGCCTTCGGCTCAGGTCATGATCTCAGGGTCCTGGGATCGAGCCCCACATCAGGCTCTCTGCTCAGAGCCCCTCTCTCTCTCTGCCTGCCTCTCTGCCTACTTGTGATCTCTCTCTCTGTCAAATAAATAAAAAAAATCTTTAGAAAAATAAAAAATAAAAATAAAATAAAATAAAATAAAAAAATAAAAAGGAAACCAGTAAGTCATTTGTTCAAAATCACATGGTGTGTGAGTGCTCAGTTGGGATGGAGACCCACACAGTATCAAGTGTTATGATACACAGGCCCACAGGCCCTTAGCTGATGGGGCCAGCTAGATTTCAGATTTTATAATTTTTAAGATTTTAGAGAAGGAAACAGTTCATAATAATATACATTACAACACCCCTTGTGGGATTAGGGTAGCATCTCATGATCAAACACATGAATAATCTGCAACAACAACAAAAAAGTCACCCTGTGATAAATGAAGACTATAAATTGTCTCACGTCAATTCACATCACATTTTGTTGCCAAATGAATCAGAAAACGGTTTCCATTTTCTATGTTTGGGATTTGGGAAAAGTTCATAAGGGATTCTGGACCTACACTTCCTTCCTTTTAGGTACCCAGCTCTGTTCTAAATTTAGTATCTCTCTCTTTCCTGGATAGCGCGTACAGAATACCTCTGATTTACTTTTACTTTAGGTCCACCAGCCTTCTAATAACAGCTTCCTTTTTCAGTCAGGGCAAAATACAATTCGCCTCCAGGGGGAGCTCCAGGCCTCCGATTTCATCCCCTCTTGGTAAGACCACTTGGCACACCCCAGTGCACACACATCTGGACAAGTCAAGAAAGACTTTTATTGAGCCACCACACTAAGTGTGTGGTCCCTTTACCCCATTATTTTCTTTCTTGGGAGTCCGTCTTTCCTCTCCATACCTGGTACAAGGGATGATCAGGGCCTACCCTGCCCTGAGACAGCATAGGGTGGGCACTTTAGATAGGCCAGTGTCCTGTAGCCCTTAGGAAGATGCAGGCTGTGCTTCCATTTTCTGTAGCAGGCTTTTGGACTGCTTTTCCTTACCATCAGTGTGGTACAACAGAGAAGACAGAGGCTTTGGTGTGAGCCCAAAAGAAAATGAGAAAAGTAGGCCTTCTTTAAACGTATCACAGGGAGGTCTCTGCATCCTCAGCCTGGTTCACCAGGCCACCCCATCGGAATTTGGGACAAAAGTTCACAGAAGCAAGCATACATGTTCTGGTCTTGTCCCTGAAGCCTATGTCCCACACGAACTTCAGAGGGACATAGCTGTAGTGAGACTGTTAGCTAGGTCCCTGGACAAACACTGTCTCATTCCCATTTAGCCACAATTTATAAATATAATTGTCTAGATGTAGGCGTTCTTAGTTTCCATCACATTCCAGGCCTGTTTCCTTCTGTCTGCACCTTGCATTTGGGTGCTCTTATGCCCACCTTCGTGGGAACTCTTTTGGGTAGTTCTGAAAATTGTCCTGAAGATTGCATGCATTTGTCTGTACGCTTTACCGGTTTAGCTCTCAGAGGGTAACTGTGCACCCAGAGTTGGTATTCAAAACCCTGAACAACTGGAATGACACAAGCAGCAGCCAATCAGAGCAGATGCTAGCGACAAGCAACACAAAGGGCTGATCAACGCTGGTGGAACCTCAGCCTGGCTGGTGTAGGTCCATTTAACAAACTAGCCTATGATTCTATTCTAGTTCTTACTTTTTTTTTTTTTTTTTTTTTTTTAAGAAAGGAAGAGAGAGAATCTTAAGCAGGCTCCACACCCAGTGCAGAGCCCAATGTGGGGCTCCGCACAGGGCTTTATCTGACAATCCTGAAATCATGACCTAAGCTGAAATCAAGAGTCAGACTCTTAACTGACTGAGCCACCCAGGCACCTCAAGTTCCTTCTTTCTTTGGCCCACTTGTGAAATGTATCTTTGTAACATTGAGGAAGGAGTCAGAAATTTTCTATTGCAGTGAAACCATTTTAATACATGCTGCAGGGGGAAGAAACAAGTACAGAAAAAAACCAATGGTAGTGCTACTTATGCTTACCACCTATTGATAAATAGTATGAAAGAAGCTTTTTTTCTGATAGAAGCTGATATCTCTATCTAGAAGGCAGGATGTGGCCTCTAAAATCTGCTTTTACTTCTAAACAGACAGGTCCTAAGAGACAAGCTTCAGCTCACAAAGAATTGCTGCTAGAGCCATTCAGATTACTCACTGTAGAAAGCTCCAAAAATATATTTCCTAAACCTGCTGACTATAAACTTCTGCTCAGCAACCAAGACTACCAGAAGCCAAAAATATACGTTTTTGTCTAAACAGCTTTGAACTTCTGAAGCATTAATTACCAAGCTGCCCATTGTGCATGACCTAAAGTGTCTTTAAACTTAGGGGTATTTTCCATACACATTAGTCAATGGCACCTCCTGACAAAGTATGACACTCAACACTTGTGGCCCTGCTAGACACTCTAAACAGAGGAAAAAAAAAAAAGATGAGAGCTAGGGTATGGGAGTTGTTGCAAAGAATTGCAAGTAATAACAAGTATCAGAAGAGGCAGGCCAAGTGCTTCTACCAGAGAGATTTCTCTGGTTCATGACAATATACAGGCATGGAGTAGGCTTCAAAGGCAAAAGCACAAAACATTAACATTGGAATAAACATTAATATAACCTCCCATTTTGCAGAGGAGAAAACAAAATCTTTCAACTTTATCTCAACTACAGTTAAATCCTTTAGAGTTTCTCATGAATATGCATACAACCTACTTTATAAAAATCAGTTATATGGACTTTTTGGTTGGGATATTTCTGTTGCATAAAGCATGGGATGGCTGCTATTGGACAAAATTTCCCTTTTATCCCTCTAGATAAGATAAAGTATAGACTATGAAGAACCTTTTCTCCTTTGCCATTCTCTCTCTTCTTCAGGGGCTCATTTTTAGCCATATTTGTGGGTTCAAAAACAGCTCTGCACAGAAATTTGAAAAATCCAACTCCCATCGATTCCAGATCTCTTGACCCAGCACTATTCAAAGTGCATTTACATACCACTGCCGAGTTTTTCTTATCAGTCCAGGACAGAATTATATGGAAATTGAGAGTAGCATTCAGAAATTTTTCGTCAGTTTGTCAGAACAATTTTAAATCTCTTAAAGTTAATCATAGAAAAGAGGGATTTATACTTTGTGTAGTCATCCGTTAAGAATCTCACCAGTTTCACTCCCTATTACTGTATCTCTTAGAATTTCATGGTTTGTGATCAACTGTACACAGATTTTTGGATACTCAGTTCAGAGATCTTCCAACTCATTTCAAAGAACTCTTCTCTCCAAACAAAGTTTTACACAGAGGTCGATTGTTTAAAACAAAAGAACAAACAAATATCCAGGTCATAGGAACAAGGTAATTTGGTTCCTGACACACTCAGGACTTGCCCCCCCCCCCCCCCATAATAGCCCCTAAAGCACTTTCTCAGACCCCTGGAGCTACATAGTGCACAATGTGAAAAACACTGTCTTTCTATTAGTGGGCAATGTGAGCACCTGGCAGTAGGAACAGGTTTAACCCAGTGACCAGAACTGACAAAAATTCTGTAAGTTAGAAAAAATAAAAGGCAAGCATACAGACTTTTAGGAGCATAACTACTTCTCCTGAAAATTTCCAAGAAGCAATGGCCAAAGATTGATTGTTACATTTACCTTTGAAATTCTGACCTGTAGTGAGTTATCCATAACCTTCCATTGTTTTTATCGAAGTAGGCTTTTTACATACTTTGAGAAAAATGCAGAATATCCTGTTAGGGACTGTGGTTTTAGTTGGTTGGTTGATTTTGTGGTCATCCAAGGTCAACTTTCCTCAAGTTCAAAGACAGGAAAACACAAGAAACCAATGAAGAAGTCACACACTTCTTGATAATCTTTTGACCCTAACAAGGAGCAGGTAGTTGGAAATACTAATCTGATTAGTCCCAAGAACTGCACTTCTAGAGAAGGAGAATGACACCTCCTCAGCAAAAGTATTTGAAAGAACATGCTGCAACCTCAGGTCAGGTGTCCACTCGCTCCTCCCACCCCCATCTGGAAGGAGAGTGTTCCTGGAAAAACTTGACATAAAGGAAAGAAGCAATTACCATCACTTTTTATGGAAAAATTTTTGAGCCTTCCTAGACCAAAAAAATAACCTCTCTTAGGCGTTTCTGTTACCTTAGGACAAAACTTGCCAACAGATGCACAAAATACAAGATAAAGAAGAAATGCTCATACAGTTCAAAGCTCTGGTGGCTTGATGCTGAGATGCTGAATGTAGTTCCTGAGATAGGAGCTTGGTGGGGTCGCCGGAACTGCTCAGGGTACACGTTGCCCCTATTATTGGCTCACTGCCACACGAACACTAAACGCTTTTTTCACTTTTCATCCATTTTTATAAAAACAATTAACCTCTTTGGATTTCATTCAGTTAGCAAAACAGGTACAAATGTAGGTCTTTCATAAAAGCAAGGTGGCCTAATGCAAATGTTTGAAAAGCAGGGGATACCCGTACCGGGCAAAGCTCTGGAGCCCCCAGGAAATTTGCCTTGGTTACAGTGCTTTGCACTGTATGGGGATAGTAGGCAGATGAAGACCCTGAAAAGACAGAGTCCTGAGGGCCCACCCACAAATGAAAGTGGCTTCATATTTCCCTTGGATCAACCATCATGATAGGGAGTTCAGCGTTAGCCTGGAGTTCATGGAGAAGATGGAGAATGCAATTCATTCCTAAAAGTGCCAAAATAGTGAAAAGATGACAGCATTTTGTTCTGACCTTCCTGGTTTAGTTCTCTTGTCTACATAGCAGACAGATGCCCCTTATGGCCTGCCAACCTTAGTACAGTTTGGAATTAGCAACTGCTACTTCAAGGTACTGTCATTTCATTTGCTCTTCCTCATAGAGTTCTCTCTCTTTTTTTTTAATTGAGGAAGCTTTAAAGGTTGGAGGATTTTTGTCACTCTACAGACAATGTTTTGGGTCCTGGAGAGAATGGAAGAAGTGGGTAAGAAAGCACAAAATATCTTAAAGAATCTGGGAAGACATCTCTTCGATGTCTAAGATAGCTGTTATGTTTCATTTCATTTTCCTCTGCTCCAAATGATCTTTTCTTCTCAAATCATGTAGACTTGTACATCTTAGAGCAAAGCTGTATGAAGTGACTCATGAGATAGTGACAGATAATACAGGAGTTCATGATTGCTGCATGATTTCATCTAGAATGGTCTCAGTGTGGTTTGCAAGATTTGTATCAACTTCTAGCCATGAATTATAAATTAAACAATCATATTTTGCAACAGCAATTCAAAGACAGATAACTTCAACATTTCACTTTGCTTTAAAATCATGTTTGAACATCGACTCTGATGTTGATAAAGAAACCTGGAAAATGTGTCTTTAAATTGAAGCTCTAGAGGCACCTGGGTGGCTCAGTCATAAAGTGTCTGCTTTCAGCTCAGGTTATGATCCCAGGGTCCTGGGATCAAGCCCCACATTGGGCTTCCTGATCAGTGGGAAGCCTGCTTCTCCCTCTCCCACCCCCCCTGCTTGTATTCCCTCTCTCACTGTCTCTCTCTCTCTCTTTCTCTCTCTCTCTCTCTCTCTGTGTCAAATAAATAAATAAATAAAATCTTTGAAAAAAAAATAAATCGAAGCTTCAGAATATTTCATTAAGAATCTGGGACTGACAATCAGAGAAAGACAATTATCATATGATTTCTCTGATATGAAGAATTCGAGAGGCAGGGTGGGGAGTTGTGGGGGGTGGGAGAAGGAAATGAAACAAGAGGGGATCAGGAAGGAGACAAACCATAAGAGACTCCTAAACTCATGAAACAAACCGAGGGTGGCTGGGGGGTAGGGGCGGGTAGGGATAGGGTGGTTGGGTTATGGACATTGGGGAGGGTATGTGCTATGGTAAGTGCTGTGAAATGTGTAAACCTAAGGATCTACAGACATGTACCCTGGGGCAAATAATACATTATGCTTTAATTAAAAAAAAAAAAAAAAGAATCTGGGACTGACTGGAGGCTATTACTTTTTTTCCTTTCTACATATAGGGAAAATTTAGGCCCAGAAGTGTTAAGCACTGTCATAAATTCCATGACTAGACAGATCCCAGATTTCCACATTATTGACTCTTAACTTAGCCTTTAAGTCAGGCCTTTGTTCTAGTAGGATTCTTTGCAGAAGTAAGGTATTTTTCATAGTTTTTCATAGCATTTAATTTTCTTTGCCCACACAGATAATCAAAAAACAAATCTGACATATTCTAGAACTGAGAAAATTTGACCATCTTCCAGGATATTTTGGGATTTCCAAACTAAGTCTATACTGTTAGCAAATTTTCTGCTACCCATAATATTGTTTTGAGGAGAAGAGCTTTTTAAATATCAGCTGTTATTTTGAATTATTCTCCTTTCAACAAGAAGACCTAAAAACTGCATGTGGATTTAATAAGGACTCCATATGCTGGTAACCCTATACATGAGCACGCTCAAATCTTTAAAAACATTCAATTTTAACTATCTCCCTGGGAGAGATGACATAGGGTGAGAGAGAGAGGTGTGCAGATCCTGATAAAATGTCCATTTCCCTGTGGACATCCAGAAGCACGAGAGTGGGAGGAAATCATGAACTGCTTGATGGAACATCTTCCATGAAGGTGGAGTGTCTGCTGGGAAGCCGGTAACCTGAGAGCAAGTACACCAGGTGGAGCACAGGAGAAATCCATGGAGCTGTCATGAGACTTCGTGTCATTCTCCCAGAGTAAGAGGAAAGGAGCCAGAAAGAGAAGGAAACTGAAGTTTCCTCCTCTACAGTGAAGCAACTCGTTGATCATGCTACAAACTCTTGATATCATCATGTAAAAAGATTTATGTACTTTTGATGAAAGCCTAGGTTACCTTGGGAAAGGCAGGTGAAAGCTTTGGAATTCCAATCGACCTCTATGCCCCCCTCCTTTGATGCGACAAAGATGGACTGCAGTCCCTAAAGCCAAGAAGATGCATTTTGCTACAACTAACTCATCTTGAATGATAATTGGTATGAAGTCCCGAAATTATGATTTGCTAATGGCTTTCCACAGCCATTATGAAAAATATGATATTTATGCCATGTAAGCCAACCAACCAGGGTTTATTCTGTTAGGTTTCAGTTTGTAATACAAATATTACGATCAGGAGCCTTTTCATAAAAGACAATATTCTCTTTTTTTTTTTTTTAGATTTTATTTATTCATTTGACAGAGAGAGAGATCACAAGTAGGCAGAGAGGCAGGCAGAGAGAGAGGCGGAAGCAGGCTCCCCGCCGAGCAGAGAGCCCGGTGCGGGGCTCAATCCCAGGACCTTGAGATCATGACCTGAGCCGAAGGCAGAGGCTTTAACCCACTGAGCCACCCAGGTGCCCCAAGACAATATTCTTCCTATTGAATTGCTTTATTCAGATATCACAGTTGACTGTGTCTAGTTATTTCAGTGGTGTAGGGCCAGGGAATAATTAGAGCAAGGTCAAAGATTTGACCTCAGAAGGTCAGCTGGGCTTTCTTAATTGCATGTCACTGTCAGGATGAGTAAGAGCTGCTGCCCCTAAAATATTTGTCATTTTTGAAGTCTTCTTACAGATGCTAACTACTATGGTCAGCATTCTTATAATCAAAACCCGAAATTCTAGATGTTTTGTTTATGGATTCATTCAACAAATATTTATTGAGCAATATGCTAGGCACCATGCCCAGTACTGGGAATTAGGAGATAAATAAGAGAAAAGGGAACAAACGTTGAGAGCCTCGACTGTCCCAAGTATTATGCCAACCAACCTACATGCAAGAGGTCTTTTTATTCTAAATTAGCCACATAGTGTACGCATCATTTTCCCATTGGTCCTTTTAAAAAAATTTCACTATTTTAAAAGTTATAAAGATACTATATGATCATTATAGAGAATATGAAAAATATGGAAAGGTACAAAGGAGAAAATTACAGCATTCCTAATAGCAACCCCTGTAGATAAGTACTATCAACTTGGGGGATCTTTTCTGTATGTGAATTAACATTGTTCTATGCTGAAAGATTGTAATACATCTTGAGGAGATGCAGTCTTTGTAGAGATGCTGATGGCAATTAGAAACTGGATGCCCTAGAGCTAACTTTGCTGTTGATATAAGACTTTGGGAGATTCGTTCTCCCCACTCCCATGCCCACCCTACTTCATCCTCACTGAACAACTCCTTGTCCTCCTTTAAGCCTAAGGAAATGTCATTCCCTCTGGCAACTCTTCCCTGACATTCCTCCCATACATTCACCCACTAGTTACTGTTCCCCAGTCTGTGCTCCCAGGACACCCTGACTTCTTCTGTGTAGCTTGAATTATAACAAGGTACTAGCTCCTATCAGTTTCATATTCACTTCTCCCACAGTTCTGTGGGGGAGCTTAAGCTCTCTTATTTACTGTTGCATCTTCGCCACTTAACAGAGTACCAGGCATAGAAAATATTCTTTGGATTAACTGAATGAAAGAAAAGTTATGTATGAAGACCTAAGATTCTATAGGAATTCTGTCAAGACCAGAGGCCAAGAAGTGGGTTAGCAGCTATTGGTACATGTGTTACTGGGGCAGAGGAGGGAGAGAAGGGCATGCCAAGAAGAGTTCAAGGTGACACAGAAACTCAGTGTGGAACTTGGGAGAAGACTAAAGAGTATATTGGTGGACTTGATTTCTACAATAGATAAATTTCTGAAATTTCACTTTTTTGGGAAATGGATTCATTCTCCTGTTGATGTACACTTTAACTTCCAAGTCGTGGACACACATGCAAACACACACAAATCTAAAATTAGCATTTAGAAATCATATTTAAGAATGCTTAAGGGTTTTTAACTAAAAGAATGTCGGAAAATAACTTTATAATAGTCATAATCTCACATAGTAACTCAAATATTCAGCAGCAGAGAGAACCAAGAAACTTCCTGGAATCAGGAGATATGGGAAAGAATAAACCTCTTATTTCTGGAGCATTTAGGACATTTTTTTAAAAGGAATTCATTAAAAGGAGCACTTTTGAGCAAGAGTTTTCTTATGATATCTTTTACTTCCTGGCTTCTTTCCAAACCAGATGAGAAGTATCAACTGGAAGTCTAAAGTCTGCTGCTTGGAATTTTCTTACATTCATACAGATGCAGTTGTTTTATGAGTTCTGTCCTCCCTACTGTTATTTGCCTTAGTGTTCTCCAGGCTTATGTGGATTTAAGCAGTGGCACAGCTGGCAGAGCCTGAGCAATTACCTAATCTAGATCCATCACTTTGTAGTTGATAAAAACAAAGAGGGGAAGAGCCTTGCTAAGCACACATGCTAGTTGCTGGCAACCTCAACCTAGGCCTCTGGACACCCTGCCCCTCTGGTGTCCTTGGCCTGGACCATTTGGTCTCCCAGAATGAGCCATGTTTGTACAAGTTTTATGGGAAAAGGGTGAGGCAATTCTTAGGATTCAAGACTGACCTATCACTTACGTGACCACCATCAGCCTGTGCATCTTAAAGAGCCAAAGGAAGTACCATGTTTAGTACAGAAGTGAGGAGGCTTGGAAATGCTACCACTCTCTGCAAAAAAGCTTGTGACAGCTTGAGGGAACTCAGATCTGGAATCACTATCCTAAGTGATTATCCTAAAAAGGAAAAAAAGAAAAGTGACAGGGAAGGGATTTGGAATGATATTAATTCATTCTTTAAATTGAATTTACATTGGATTTGCATCAAATCAACATTTGGAAGAGTATATTTTCCACGTCCTTTAGAGTGCATTTTAAGAATATCAGTAATAACAGAAAAGTAATATTAGACCAAAAAAAGGGAGACTTCCCAAACCTCTCCACATATATACAACTCCTATTAAATTCAAAGAAGATAAGATACAGAAGTCAGACTTGGAAAGGAAATAGTCAGGGCCATTTCACCACCTCAAGTCCATCCTCTGGGATGTTGAGTCACACATAGAACTTGAAAAACATGCGAATGAATATAGGCCCACCATATCTGTCCTATGAATATGAGTATATGTGAAACCACCTAAGGGAAGATAGCATGCAATGAACAACAAAGCACCAAGCCAGCTCTTCTGTGCTGAGTGAATGCAGAGAGCAGACTTTCATCCTTCTGTGAAGTAAAAATAGAGCTGAGTCTGGGCCATGTGCCTGGCTAGCTCACCCCTGGAGCTCAGCACATCTGGGCTCAGGCTTTACTGAGAAAAGCAAGAAACAATATAATCCTCATGGTCTTTTGGCCACAAAGATCCTCCAACCCATTCCCAATCTGTCAGGGTGCTAATCTGTTTTGAACATTCAGTCTTTCTTTCCAGAAAGTCTTCCCAGAGTAACCCAACCCTTCCACCAAGCTGCCAATACAGCCTGACTTCTGTGTTCCTTCAGTTGGAATTCTGCACATACATCTGGCGGGCTGGTCTATTTCCCTATTAATTCAGATGCTGCTTGACAAAAATCTGACTCTTGATGGGTATATTGGTCTGTGGTCTGCAGCACTTTGTTTTGTGAATGTCCATAAAAAGATGCAACTTTAAAAATGATACCTATTAAGGAAAAGCGGCTTCTACAGGATAAGAGGTCATTGTGCTCTCTCTAAATTCTCCCCAAACTCTGGCTGCACTAAAGACTTTGAGGTAGTGAGGGCTATGGGGAACGAAGGGTTAAAGAGAAGATGATTATGATTTAAGGGATCCTAAGAAACTGATTTACATGATATATTTTTATTCTCTCATATGATTGCCCCCCCATGTAAAATGAGGCCTGCTTACTCTTGTTTTGAAGCCAGATGCAGCCAAGACATTTAAACCACATCATTCTGACTCAGAAGGCTTTCAAAAATTTACTAGATCATTGTAATTTCCTTAAAACTTTCTAAAAATCCTCTCTAGACATCTTTTCTTCTCCCCAAGTTTCATACTGACAAGGGCACCTTCTCCCAAATTTTGGAGAGTAAAATCCTCCATCTAGTTACATACCGATGTACTGAAGAACAGATTAAAGTTACAAAGGGAACTCATGTAAATTATCTCACTGTTTAGCTCAATGAGCTTGTATTGAGCACCTGCTCTGCACAGTCACTGTTGATCTAATGCCACAATCCCTGCCTATTGGTGATGAAAATAGCACAGCAGGCAGTATAACTGTCTCCTTTTATACAAAAGAGTCTACACTCAAGATTAAGAAGGACATGTTTGCTGGTGGTAGTGGTAACATCTGAACTAGACCCAGGACTATATAACTTTTGAATCATTACTCTCTGGTTATCTATCCAATAGTGTGTTCTTCACAGATAGAAAAACATGAGCTATTAAAAAACAACAACAACAAAATCCTTTTAGTTATACTCAGTTAGAATTCTTAAACTGGCCTAAAAATGATAGCTATAGCCAACTAAAATTTGAAATGGTTTTCTAAAGAAAAAAAAAAGGAAAAGGAAGAAAGAAATGGTTTTCCATATGGCATCTTTACTCCATTGACCCTCTGTACCAGTGCTACCCAATAGAACTTTCTGAAAAGAGGCAATATTTTGTGTTGTCTGTTTTGGTGATCACTAGCCACAGGCAACTCTTGAGCCCTTGAAATCTGGCTAATTCCAACTGAAGAACTGAAGTATTGTACTGTATTGTATTGTATTGTATTGTATTGTATTGTATTGTATTGAATTTAAATTTAAATAGCCACATGAGGCTCTATAGTGTACAGAAGGGCAACACTAAGGATAACCAGGGAATTTAACACCTTTTACAGGAGACTATTTCCCTTTACTGATAGAAGGGATATCAAACAGGTATTTAACCTGTTTTATTATTTTGTGGGGTGAGGTAAAGTGCAGTATAAAAAGAAATGGACGGGTAAAGATGCTGACAGGCAGAGCCCAAAGGATGCAGCCTTTCACAAAACAGAACAAGTGAGTAGAGATGGTGACTGCCCTCCCTCATGCTGACCTCTGGTAGGAAAAAGATCTTCTCTCTGCAAAGACAGTTTTACACCTGCAGTGTTGGGGAAAATAAGCTCGTGCTTGCAGAAGCTTACAGAAGCCTAGTTCTAAATGAATCAGCTTGGCTATTTTTATCCATTCAAACCTACACATATTACTGAATATTAATAAACTCTGTGGTCTAAAATGAACTGGTTGAACGTGGAGGGGAGAGAATTTATTATTTTTTTTCCTCTTAATAAGAGACACACAAATCTGAAACTTTAGGTCTTTGACCTGTGCACACCAAATTAAGATTTCAGAACTTAAAGATTCAGGTGTCAGCTCAACAGATGGCAAAACGTTCTTTTTCAGTCACTAATTCAGTCACTAATATCATAATCCTCTGACTTGCACATGTAGTATCTGAGGATTTTTCTAATAAGGGCACACCTGCTTTTTCTCATTCCTTTGTACATATCCACACTATAAAGACATTCAAGCTGCTCAGTGTGACAAAGTTCCACCATTAGCTCTACTCCTGACTGGAAGCTACCCCAGAGATTTGGTGACCAGGGTCCAGATAACTTAATAAAAAAGGGAAGTTTATAATGGAATCACTGACACAAGTTCAATTTCAACAGCCCACACAGATGCCGTCTAGCAGAGGGCAAACAGAAGCCAAGACTCATGGAGCTCTCAGGGCACCATAATTTTCTTCCCTTAATTATAAGGAATTATTATAGGCCTCAAAGACACAATATATAATAATAAAAAGGTAGCAGGATGAGAATTAACTTGTTTTAATTCAGAAACACCACTACCTCTTTTCTGTTTGTCTTTGCTTCTCTGCATTTGAAGGAGTGATTGGACCCATTCCAGGAGAGAGTGAACTTTCTCTGCCCTCTCTCCATTCCCATCACTCTCCACCCCAAGAGGGAAAGCAAACACTTCTCCTTCTCCCTGGCAATTGTCTAATGAGTAAGCCTCCCTGCTCTGGAAAGCGAAAGTAGTGTTTAGTTGCTAGCAATTTTGACTCTGAACTTCATAGCCATTGAAGATTATTGCATGAAAGAAAAGTACATAGTACGGGGCTTTGGGTTCCATGGATAGAGGGTCTATCCTGTGGAGCTGTGGAAAATAATAACGTTTGGGGGCAGTGGGCAAGACACTAGGGGAGTCACTGGATGGGGAGAATTGTCTGGGAAAAAGAAACGGGGTGGAAGGGGTGGGGAAAAGGGACACTGACATGGAAATATAGGGTGAGTAATTAGAAAACCATCTTGAATATGAGAAGAATCATAGTGTTGTTCATCTACCAGCCAGTGTGGACATAAGTGACAGTCATCCCCAAATCTGTACCTGGAACCTCAGAGAGAAGTTTTCTCCATCTGTATCAACACCTCACTAAGTTGGCTGCACGATGGACACAACAACATCCTTGCCACAGAATGTTGCCTTATTATCCACAGGGCCACTGTGCAGACCATATTGCTACTCTATCCCAGGGCACCGTAAACTCAAGGACTCCCTAGACCCTCCTGTGAGTCCTGAAGATGTGCTTCTCTAACTTTAGAGGACTGAGTTGAGCAAGCTTATATCCTGAGCTGAGACAGTGACCTTTAAGTGGAAAGCTCTGTATGTTAGTGGACCACTGAACGCCTCTTTAGTATCCATTTCTTCTCTGATCTTCTACAAACAGATTGCAAATATATTTTAGGCCTCCACCATCTCTTTTCTTTTCAGTCTCTTATTTAAGGGACACCAACCCTATCTCCATTCTCAGTTGCGGGACATAGGGTAATCCTACCCCATTGTCAGTGATATGTCCAGAACTCAGGCTTAAACCAATAAGCCCATGGGATTCCCCCTTGTGACAAGTACTGGTCTAGGGCTGGGGTGTGTGATCTATCTGGACCCAGTCAGACAGAAAGAAAGGACTTTTATTTTATGATTGGAAAAGATGCTATCCCTCTCACCCGCTGGACATGAGCAAGTCACTTTGATTCTTAATGACAGCCATTTTAGAAACACGAGAGAAACCAATCTTAAATTGATGCAAAACCTTGGACGCAGAAAGAGATGGAAAATATTTTTATGTTTGAAGACATTGTTGAACCACTAAATCAGCCATTCCTGAAGCCCATCCTACCTAAAGATATATTCATTTCCTTGTTTAGATCAATTTACTTGGAGTTGTCCATTAATTGCAGCTGAAAACTAGCTTTAAATACTTATTAGAAGAACCTAGGTAGCTGATAGGGAAAACTGCTTCTCTGCTCTTTCAGTGATTAGGCAGAAAGGAAAACCATTTAGTATAAGAGAGGTAGGAAGCTAATTAAGTAGCCATCATCCCTAAAGGTATGTAAATTTCCTTTTAAGGCCAAATGTAGACACAATCAAACTGTAACTTTATTGATTGAATTTTTAAAAAGATATTATTTATTTATTTGTGAGAGAGAGAGAGTATGTGTGGATGCACCTGCTCAAGCGGGGAGAGGGGCAGAGTGAGACACAAAGAATCTCAAGCAGACCCCATGCTGAGCTCAGAGCCCAACACAGAGCTGGATCATGACCTGAGCCAAAACAAGAGTCAGATGCTTAATCGATTGAGCCACCCAGACGCCCCTCAAACTATAACTTTAAAGAAGATTTTGATATATGGCAAGGGGGAGCAATAAGGACATGAACAAAGAACATACTGATAAATAAAATTCATCTGACTTTCAAAGTATATAACTGTACTGTAGCTAGCTGGTGTCTAGGTTTACAGATCTTATTCTGCTGTTTGTCCTAAAATTTTTGCCCTTTACCAAAGGCTGATACAGCTACCCATGTGATCCTGTTCAGGCATCTAAATTCCCCCAATTGGCCTCAACATGGCTAACACCATTTTAAACTTGGCCCCTGTGGAGTTCCATCTTAGGCCTTTGATAAATTTCAACTTAAGTTGTTCTATTCAAGTTCTATTTGAGAGCCCACCTCTGGCTGTGTTTCTCGAAGTCTAACCCAAAAGTCCTCCACACTGGAATCACCGGGACTGACTAAGATGTAGATTGCTGGGTTTTACTTAAAGGGATTATGATTCACTAAGTCTGGAGTAGCACCCAAGAACCTGCATTTAAACCAATTCCCCAAGTGATTAAGATCAAAATAAAAATGGAAAACACTGTTCTAGGAATATCTTTAACTTCTTCAAAAATAGTAATTAGGATAGCCTATCACTTATTCTGTCATGAAACAAACATACAAATACAATTCCTCACTATTTATGCATAAATGCATATATAGTGTTTATTTCAGACTAGCAAATCCGGCTTGTAACTACAGTTCTATAAGCCATTTTCCATATCCCCTTTTTTTCTTAACCAATAAAAACATACACTTTTCTTTTACCCAGTAGAATAGGTACAATGCTAAAGAATGTTTTACTCTTACTTTCAAAGAATTCTAGTTGAAGTCCAAATACACATTTACTTACAAAAAGAGAATGTCAACAAGAACAATGGAAAGATATCTCTGAGCCTGAACATAGACTTCTAGTGAAAATTCAATTCTTCCAATAAATTCTAAAAATTGGTAAACACGTTCAGAATCAGGATACTAACACATTTGAACTCAAAGGTGACTAAAAATAAAAAAGAGAAGTGTTTTAAGAAGTGACCATCCATATGGCAAGGTCACTCCTACCCATAACAGAAGAAGAAAGTCCTTCCTATTCCAGAATATCTTCCCCACCCATTTAGTCACCCACTGCCTTCCGTTTTCACATCACATTTCTTTAATTTATTATGTTTAGGGCTGCTGTAACTTTGAACCATCATGTGGAAAAAATAGAATATCAACCAACTGCAAACAATTTTGCTAGATTGTATGTAACAATCACTTGGAATAACAATGTGATAGCACCCAGGTCAGACAAGCTTCAGTGGATAGGAGGTTGTCTTAAATTGGATTCTCCCAGAAGCAGTCACTGAGACAAAGATTTAAGGGATAGTCATTTATTTGAGATCAGATCAAAGAAATAATGGATAGGGAAATGGGGAAGTGAAATAGGGAAAAGAGAAAAGCAATAGAGGGTGTGATAATGAGCAATTAACAACTATGGCAACTGGGGCTTGTGCCATGGGATACCTGCAGGCCATTGCATAGCACATCTCAGAGTTTTCTCAACCACAGCATAAGGAGCTGGGGTATTTATTCACCAACTGCTGTTCCTCATTGCTTGAGGGATGCTCCAGGGCACTATGTCCCCCGAACACCATTAGTGTTCCATTTGTACAGAGTGGAGTGACCTGAGTCTCAGAGGCTTGAAGAAGAAAGCTGTCAGCACATTAAGAGACTGATGAATGCTGAGGGAACATAGGTTGCTTCCAACAGTGTCTGCTGCAGCATCCCTCAGAACCCCTTGAGTCCTATGTTATGTTGACTCAGTCCTGTTGCTGATCCTTCAAGGAGGTGATTCATTAGAACTTCAAAAGAGAAAAGAAAAAGACAACAGGAGTGTTGATGGGGCAAGAAAGTCTCCAGTCGTGCAGTTGGTCCCAAAGTCATAATTGGTAGTTATCATCTCTACCCTCTACCACTTGTTTAGCTATCCTTCTGGCCTTAGTTGCTTGCTTGGTGTGGTAACCGAGACCTTCAGCCTTGAGGGGTCTGAGCCATGATTGCTTTGCTCTTGTCAAACAGAGACTGCTTGAATTGTCTGTTCATGATTATCATCATGTATGAACTCAGTAAAAGTGCCCTGGTGAATTTCCTGGGTTCCAGATATTTTCTTATTTACATATTCAAAATGAAATTGCAAAAACAAACAAACAAAAACCATAAGCAATGGGATGGGATTAGAAGGCCTTCCAGGTTGATACACACGTTGAAGGTGCAAGGGTGGCGTGCTCAGAAAGGGTGTGGAAACTCCACTTCTCCCCCTCCGCCAGCTCCAATACTTCACTCTGTGCATCTCTTCCAGTTGGCTGTTCTTGAGTTGAATGTTTTATAACAAACCAATAATACTAAGTAAAACACTTTCCTGAGTTCTGTGAGGCATTGTAGCAAATTATTAAATGTGAAGAGGTGTATAGTCGGTTGCTCAGTCCAGGACTTGAGACGAGCATCTGAAGTTGAGGCAGTTTTGTGGGACTGAGCCCTTGAACCTGGGGACTCTGACACTAATTCTGGGTTGAATGGTATCACACAGAGTTGGTATCCAAAGAATTGCAGAACTGGTAGTTAGTGCTGAAAAAACTCCACACATTTGGTGTCAGTAGTATTTATAAGTAAAAATAGCTCAGATTATATATTTTGGAAACAAGTCCTTTATCAGAGATATGTGTTGCAGACATTTTATCCAATTTGGTAGCTTGCCTTTTTGCTACCTTTTGAAGAACAAATATTTTTAATTTTGAATAAGTCTAATTTCATAAATTTTTAAAAATGGTTTACCATCTTTGCAGTCTGAGAACTCTTCGCCCACCCCAAAGTAGCGAAACTTTTCTCCCTTCTTCTGGATGTTTTGTAATTTTGATTTTATGCTTAAGCCTTTGATCCATTTCAGATTTAGTTTTGTGTGTGTTGATGTTTATTAGCTTTTCTCATATTGATATCCAACAACTTTTCAAACAGATATTTTTTTTCTTGTTAAGTCACCTCAGCACCTCTGTAATAAAGCAATTGACCGTATATGTGTGGGGTCTATTTCTAGACTCAATTGTATACATGTTGTATACATGTATATATCTGTACAGCATGAGGGCCAAAGAGTTGGAAGGAGGGCCTTGACAATGTCTCCCTCAGAGGAAATAAGGGAAAAAAAAGAAAAAAGGAGGGTATTTTATTTCTTTGTCCGAGGCATGCAATGGTGTTAGGGGAAATAAGTTTGGGGATATCAGAAAAGTGTGTGTTGAAAAGTTGAAGACAATGAGCCATTAGAAAGACACCAAAAAGGAATAACAAAAGGACATTAAGAAATAAGTCTTAAGAAAAAAAAAAAGCTAACTTCTTCATGTATTTATTATGCTTTATGCCTTTACTTCCAGTGCTAAGTCACTCATTTCTATTATTAAATTTAATATTTACAACAATTCTATGTGTTAGTTGCTATGGTTTTACAAATGAGGAAACTGGGACTTAGAAAAGCAGCATTCCACAGCGAGTAAAGACAGAACCAAGATTCCAAATGGACTATCAGATGCTAGATCCTGTGCTAAGAGGGGCTATGTGGGATAAGCTTTGCCTGTTTCACGGACACTTGTGTATTTGCCATGGGTGCTCTGTGGAAAGCACCCTTCAGAAACCTAAATTCTGTTAACAGACTCTGGATAAACCACATGACTGGAGAAGTGTTGCTCAGTTCATGTTAACAACTCCCTGGCGCCCAGACAAGAGCCAGAACGGGGCTCTCAAGAGAATTCAGAATTGTCTTCTGCTGTGGGCCCTCAAGGGCAGGCTCCTGCACCTGTCCCAGTATCTCCTGTGCCCCACCCACCCTTTAGAATGAGTAAGGGGAAGCTCTGTAGCATCCCTATCCCTTCGACAGGGTCCAAGCTAGCTGTGGAACATCACAGATGGCTCAGTTCATGGGGCCCAAGTGGAAGCTCTAACCTTCCATGTGAAAGCTCCAGGCCTCAGGTGGTCTCTCTTGGGACTGATGTTTTTTCAGGGTAGACCCTTTTTCTGGCTTACAATATTCTTGGTTACAATTTATATTGACTCAGCTGCAGGCACTCTAGCTGACACAGCTGTGTCATCAGCTGAAGACTGTTAATTCCTCATATAAATGGAATATATCAGCTTTGGTCTGGGTCTGTCTGGAAAATAAGTGACCAAATTCCTCCTCTCCGAAATTACATAGGAGTCACAAAGCCACTGGTGGGAGGCTACCATGTAATCTAAACATCTTATACTGTTCACTGCTTTACTAGCCAAGCTTTAAATTGTGCCACTCAAGTAATTTTCTCTCGTAGACACTCCATCTACCAACTCATGGCCCTCCACCCTGCCCGAGATGTTTCTGTAAAACATGTGGGATACAGAAAGAGCACCTCCAGTTCATAACAAGGAAATCGAAGTCCAGGAAGAAAGAGTATCTTGCCCAAGGTAAAGCTGGACCAGAACTCTGAAGCAGGAAGTCCTTGTTGAGTGAACTTTGCAGTAGACTACATTACCTGGGGTGAACATTCTGGCTTGCCCACCTTTGGCCTGTCTACGTATCCCTACTATGGAACAAGAATTGTCAGTTCCACACGGATGTTCAACCTGTGAAAAATACTCTGCTTCCTGTGGACTTTCTATAGATCCTTTATTAGTATCTTGTGGCTGCCATAAAAAAATTATCACAAACTTGGCAGCCTAAAGAAATAAAAATTTATTCTCTCACATTCTGGAGGCAGCTAGAAGTCCACAGTCAAAGGGTTAGCAGGCTTGGTTCCTTTTGGAGACTCCGAGGGAGAATCAGTTCCATGGCTCTCTGTTAGCTTGTGGGGGCTGCCAGAAATTACTGATGTTCCCTAACTTATAGAAGCAGCACTCCAACCTCTGCCTCCATCTTCACCTCAACTACCCCTCTGTGTGTGCCTGTTATCTCTGTGTCTCTTATAGGACACCTGTTATTAGTTTTGGGGCCCATGTGGATAATCTGAAATGATATCTCAGGATCCTTAACTTAGTTACATCTGCAAGGAGCTCTTTTCCAAGTAAAGTCACATTCACAGGTTCCAGAGATTAAGACATGGGCATATCTTTTTGAGGGACTACCATTCACCCCACTACAGATCCCTCTTGGCCTATTCCTCCAGATTTATTTGAGTCATCTTGGGCTTGGTACATGCTGGAGCCAAGTAGAATACCAGAGTCCATCCTAACTGAAGTTAGAAAATTATGGAGTTTCTACTACATGAAAAGAATTGAGCTAGGAGACATAAAAACAAATGGCATCATGCTGCCCACCTAAATGTATAACCATAATCTATTAACAGGCCCACAAGTAACTGACCCAGGACACTGATGAGGTTCAAGTGCAGCAGCAGACATTATGCCACCATCCTTTGGGAAATACACTTAGCATATATGAGCATTTTTAACAACCATAACAACAAAAGTCTCTCCTAAAATCTCACTCATAGTTAAAGGAAATGGCATCATTTCCTTTGCCCTTGGTGTGAACTCTAATATCAGAGATGACATTCCAGGAAGTTAGCAGACTTAAGATGTGTCAAACTTGACCCTTTGAAAAGATTTTATGTGGTATGTATCAGAACTTGGGCCAATTTCATCTCTTGTGGCCAGACACTCTAAACTAAATGTGGGGCTCAAAAAAACAAAAACAAAAACAAAACCTGTCATTATATCAAGTAATCAACATTGTAAATAATTCCCCAAAGCAATGAAGTATCCAAAGATGGGACTCAATAAATAAGCCCTATAAAAAAATTACCACTCCTTGTCTTTTTTCCCATGAAGCTAACAAAGGAGCTCCTAGAAACAAGTACCAGTTTCTTTAGGACTCCACACTTTCTCCTGATTAAGGTACTGCCCTATCTCACTAATGTTTTCTGTCAATATGGATTTCGGGAGTAATTCACTAAGCAAGACCCTAAACCACCAGAATTTACAGGAATCAAGGTCACTGAATGAATTATGTCTAAAAATTAAGAAATGCCAAATGCTTTTAATCCCACCCCATATTCCATTCCATTACCCCAGATATGGGAGTTGATTATTCCTTTATTATTCTAAACCCTCAGCTCAACAAGAGTGTGGCATTTTATAAGCAGAGGCTGTTCGATATTTTCTTAATGCAACAACTTCTGAAAGATAGTGTTTGTATGAAGAGAAGAGGAGAAATAACAGTTTATACCTTTATATATTCATATTCTTCAATTTTGCAAGAAACATTAGAAAAATGTTCAACCCTCTGTAATTCTAAGAGAGTAAAACTTAAAAGCAAGACTTGAGCAAAGCAGTGAATTTTACCAAAGCACCCTCAACAAGGGACTTGATTCAGATTCTAACTTAAAATTGCATTTTCAGGCCTAGAGAAGGATGCTGTCCTAATTGATTCTCCTTGCTATTGTCATGACCAGAATTCTGATCCACATCCACGCTTAATTGGTTGGTTGCATTTGATCTCAGACCATGAGTCCCACTAGATGATTATAGTATTTAAGAATGGTTCCCTGTGGGAACTCCAGTCTGGCATTACACCAGATGGGAAGCTGCCTCGTGGCTTTTGGTCCTTTTACAGCAATGCATTTCTTCCCCCCAAAGTAAGCATCTATATGCCCTTCCCAGTCCCCTGTATGATTCTTCTTTGGCATTCTGTCATACTGCAGAAATCTTCTAAGTTGTCTCCTGGAGATTTCTTTACTTAGAATTGCTTATCCTCAAGATCATAAGACTATGGAAGATTTACCCTGACCCTGACCACTTTTCCCTTTGGGATGGACTCTAGATACCTTCGTTATAGCTGCAGCTACAGCAGCATTTCTTGTGTATGTAACACTATAGCTTTGATAGTTAATGAAATAGACAAATGTATTCCCAAATGCTGAGTTTTCTTGGGACATTTTCCAGGTGCTATGTTCCTTCAGATATGGTTATTCAGTCCACAAAAGTTGTGCTCCTTAGATTGTCTAGTTCTTTGTGTTCAGTCTCTATAGTCTATGGGAAGACCAGTAAAGCCATGGGTCATGGCTGCTCTCCTTTGTCCATCACTTCATGATGTCGAACATCATCCAGCAAAATATTGGAGTAAGGCTATGCTACTTCTCTCTCTATCGTGCCTTGAGGGCCAAACTAGCACATACAGAAAAAAAAAAACAAAAAAAAACTATAAAGTACAAACACTATTGGAGGAGAACTAGAGAGGGGTAGAAGATAGTGGTTTCATTTGACCAAATGATCATGCTCATATATTCGGTTAAGTTGCATTTGCTTTTTTGTTCCTCCTGTGTGTTCATTTTAGTGAGTTTGTCTCAGAGTGCGAGATTTAAAGAGTCCAGGCACACAGTGTCTTCTTGGAGGAACTGTGGATCCCAAAAGCATGAAATCATGATTGCTCAATTCACACGTGAAGATGATCATAATAGAAGTATCACCTGGAGCTGATGCCAATTAAAAAGAAAAGCTTAAAAAGGTAAGTTTTTTTTTTTTCAAATTTTTATTTAAATTCTAGTCAGTTAACATGTAGTGTAATATTAGTTCAGGAGTAGAATTCAGTGACTCATCACTTACATACAGCACCCAAGTGCTCTCCTAAATACCCATCACCCATCTAGCCCATCCCCCACCTCCCTCCTTCCATCAACCCTCAGTTTGTTTTCTATGGGTAAGACTCTCTAATGGTTTGCTTTTCTCTCTCTCTCTCTCTCTTTCTCTTTTTCTCTCTCTTTTTCCTGAAGAAGGTAAGTTTTGAGATCAAGCCTGCCTTCTCTGTTTTCTCCCTTCCTGAACTTACTTAGGTCTGCTTTGTTATAGTGCCTTTTTAAGACAAAGATAAATCTTCTCTATGGACATAAACTTACAAAGATCAGAACTCTTCAGTCACTGCTAGTGACCACTCTACAACCTCAATAATTAAGTCTTTCACTCTGGTCACTTTCTTTCACTGGGAAATTTATGTAAATCCACGAAAAAAAGAAAAGAGCTAGAAAGTTCAACTGTGTTTTACCTACCAGGGACAAGAAAGAAAATGGAATTGAGCCTATAAAGATGGCTCCACTACAACAGAATGAAGGTGGTTATTAGAGTAAGGCACTTCTTAGATATGAAATACATTCCAGTCTGAAGAAACATTTAGAGGTAGAATAAACCAGCACTGGCAAAATAGTTTGAGATAGTTGAAATATTGTTTTCATCTGAGACTGGAAATAATTCCCTGGTGGGTATTGTTTTTTAAAAATAGAGTCTATTGAGTTTGCTTTTTATGATAAAACTAATTCATGATCACTAGGAAAAATGGGAAAAAATACAAAAAAGGAGGGAGGAAAAAACCTACCTACGGTTCCCACTAGATTGAAAATCATTTGGGGCGTCGGTAGGATTTTATGAAAAGGACACCACCTTTGGGATCAGAAAGATCTGGATATAATTGCAGTTCTAAGTTGTGTGACCTTGGGCAAATTTCTTCAATTTGAACAGATGCTTAATAAATGGAAGTTGAACTAAAAAAAAGAAAGAAAAGAGTATTTTTACATTTCAGAGTCATTAGAGAGGAATACTCCCCTTTCTTTTTCATGTATGACACTGTTTAGGATCAGTGTTCAACAACATTTAATGTTCTTGTTTGGACTTGTTTATTCTTCATTGTTGTGAGCTGAACTGCATTCCTGGCTTTCTCACTTGGCACTCCCATTATAGCCTTATTTTAGCTTTTTTCTTTTTTTTTTTTAAAGTAATCTCTACACCAAAGTGGGGCTTGAACTCGCAACCCAAACAAGATTCACATGCTCTTCCGATTGAGCAAGCCAGATGCCCCCATTTAAGCTTTTGCCATGACTCCTCTCATTGTAGCTCTTGCTTTCCTCCCATGAATCCCCCTTTTAAACCTTTCTAAGACACCTTCAGTCTCTACCTACCAGTCTCAGCCATACCAATAATGTCTCACTGTCCACCCAGAAAGAGGATGGGTAACCCATGAACTTGAGTCTGCAAGTCTTCATTCTTAAAATAAATGAAGGTTAAAATAAAAATGGCTGTGATAAACCATATTGACGCCGTGTTTCAGAGAACTTACTATGGTACATATTAACATGATAAAGTAATTCAGAATTCAAATGTTGGAAAAGCTACTCCATCTCATGCCTACTGCACTGTCTCATCTGACTTCTGTGTGCTTTGGAAGAGCACCCACTGCTCCGCAAATCTCCCTCACACTGCTTGCAGAGCAACACCTGAGAGTCCTGGAGACCACTCCCCTGGGTAGAAGGAAATTGAGGCTCTACATACAACCTCTTTCCTTTACCCCGGCCACTGAGAGAGCCTTCTGGAGTTCATGGGCAAAATTCAAAAGGTCCACACAGTGGTGAAACCTCAATGCTTATCAAAAACCAAAGCAAAGCCAAGCAAAAATTGACCTTACTTATCAATATGTTGCTTGGGATGAGATGAAGGAATACTTTATGAAAAGCCATGGGTTGTGAAAATTAATTTGATGGGTGAAGTTCAGCACTTTTTGTAAGTGAAAGAGCATAATAAAACAGAAAATGTCAAAGTATAAAATACATGGTATATGTAGATATTATTTCATGAACTTTATAAAAAAAATGTGTGTGTGTGTGTGTGTGTGTGTGTGTTTGTAAAGCAAAACATTTTTTCCATGGTCGCAATCAGAAATGTTTTAAAAAACCCTGTGATAAGAATGTGGTCTAGGGTAGAGTGGAAGTGATTCTAGAGGCTTGAAAGAGGCAGGTTGGAAAAAGCAGGGCAGTGATGGGGTTAGGCAGGCACCTGGGCAGGTGCCAAAAACAGGCCAGTCCCCCCTTCACAATCCTGTCAAACTCACACATACCACACCATATCATACCCTACATACACACTTGCTCATCCCTAACACCACTCTCCTAAATTCCCAAGTCCCACCCCTGTAATTGTTGTCTCCGGCATAAATGCCATGGACTCGTGCCTTGATCCAAAGGAGTCTTCTTGGAAAATATCAGTCCGGGTGGATGTCCACAGGAAGGAGATCAAGAACAACTAGAGATTTCTGTTTCCTTCCTGGATTGGGTGTCATGAAGGGGGGACCAACCCACTTGTTTTTTATGTAGCTTCCTATTTTAAAGTTTCTGCTTTAGAATATTATTTTTAAGATTTTATTTTTAAGTAACCTCTTCACACAACATGGGGATCGACCCACAAGCCTGAGATCAAGAG
>CM052898.1:140700780-140729260 GCA_028534135.1 Potos flavus | reverse complement strand
GGTGGTGGGTATTGAGGAGGGCACGTATTGCATGGAGCACTGGGTGTGGTGCATGAACAATGAATCTTGGAACACTGGAAAAAATAAAATAAAGTTAAATAAGAAAAAAGAAAAACTAAAAACTATTTAATTCAGAAATGTTTCAATAAGGGACATGTTGATAGAAACTAATCAAACTCTAAAGCTGCTGGTAGAAGCAGATTTATTTTTTTAAATCTTGAATGATTTAGTTGTTTAATATGCTATCTTTCACAATCTGGAACAAAATAACACAAATTCTAGCTTCAAAGAACTGAGAATTATTACTTTGAAAGATAGAGAAACTCTGAAGCAAACACTCCAATGGCTTTTACCTAGATCCAGGGGAAGTGCGAGGAACCCAAAGAATGACAAAGGCCAGCATGATTTTTTCAAGAAGAAATAGAACAGTGTTAGTAAAGTCAGATGAGGCTACAGCATCAAAGAGTCCTACCCCAGGAAAACCTACTTAAAATTGGAAATAGTACTGCCCTGCAACTTCCAACCCGTGGACTTTGCTCTGTTTGCTTTTTCCCATAGCACTTATCTCCTTCTAATGACTACTTTTTTTTGCCTGTCATTTCTCAGCAGAATGTAAGCTCTATGAGGGTTAATGTTGTTTGCCATTTTTTTTTTTCACTTAGGTATCTCAACATCCTAGAACAGTGCCTGGTAAAGGGTAGATGCTGAATAAATATGTGTCAAATGTTTATTCAGTGAGTCTTATGTAAACAGAACCAGATGGCAGCACACCAAGTAGGGAAGGTCAATGTGTTAAGGGGACGAATGATTCAAACTTACTTATGAGCAAGTAGTGAAATATCCAACAGAGATGGACCAAGGATTGAAATTTCATGATCCC
The DNA here is from genome assembly GCA_028534135.1 of Potos flavus. Lineage (NCBI taxonomy): Eukaryota > Metazoa > Chordata > Mammalia > Carnivora > Procyonidae > Potos > Potos flavus. The sequence continues at coordinate 140,728,380 of CM052898.1, read as the reverse complement.
CAAGATTACAAGCTGCTCTGAAGCTTAATTTTTTTAGTTTTTATTTTCTAGAAGTATGTAATACATAGTATTGTTTCTTACTCTTTTTTAAAACATTTTTATTTAAATTCAATTAATTAACATATAATGTATTATTGGTTTCAGAGGTACCAGCCTGTGATTCATCAGTCTTGTATAAAACCCAGTGCTCGTTATATCATGTGCCCTCCTTAATGTCCATCATCCAGTTACCCAATCCGTCTACACCCCTCCCCTCCAGCAACACTCAGTTTGTTTCCTATGATTAAGAATCTCTATGGTTTGTTTCCCTCTCTGGTTTCATCTTCTTTTAGTTTTTCTTCTCTTCCCCTATGCTCCTCTGTTTTGTTTCTTAAATTCCACATATGAGTGAGATCATGTGATAATTCTCCTTCTCTGATTGACTTATTTCACTTAGCAAAATACTCTCTAGTTCCATACACACAATTGCAAATGACAAAATTTCATTTTTTGATCGTTGTATAATATTCCATTGTGTATATATATATATATATATATATATAGTCTTCTTTATCCAATCATCTGTCGATGGACATCTAGGCTCTTTCCATAGTTTGGCTATTGTGGACATTGCTACCATAAATATTGGGGTGCAGGTGCCCCTTTGGATCACTATCTTTGTATCTTTAGGGTAAATACCTGGTAGTGCAATTGCTGGGTCATAGGGTAGTTCTATTTTCAACTTTTTGAGGAACCTTCATACTGTTTTCCAGAGTGGCTGCACCAGCTTGCATTCCCAGCAACAAAGTAGGAGGTATCCTCTTTCTCTTCATCCTCACCAACATCTGTCATTTCCTGACTTGTTAATTCTAGCAATTCTGACTGGTGTGAGGTGGTATTGCATTATGGTTTTGATTTGTATTTCCTTGATGCTGAGTGATGTTGAGCATCTTTTCATCTGTCTGTTGGCCATTTGTAGGTCTTCTTTGGAGAAATGTCTATTAATATCTCCTGCTCATTTCTTTATTGAATTATTTGTTCTTTGGATGTTGAGTTTGATAAGTTTTCTATATATTTTGGATACTAGCCCTTTATCTGATGTCATTTGCAAATATCTTTTCCCATTCTGTCAGTTGTCTTTTCCTTTTGTCAACTGTTTCCTTTGCTTTTTATCCTTTGCAAAAGCATGTTATCTTGATGAAGTCCCAATAGTTCATTTTTGCCTTTCTTTCTCTTGCCTTTGGAGACGTGTCTAGCAAGAAGTTTCTGTGGCTGAGGTCGAAGAGGTTTCTCCCTGTGTTCTTCTCTAGGGTTCTGATGGATTCCTGTCTTGCATTGAGGTCTTTTATCCATTTTGAGTCTATTTTTGTGTATGGTGTAAGGAAATGGTCCAGAGTAATTTTTCTGCATGTGGCTGTCCAAATATTCCAACACCATTTGTTGAAGAGACTATCTTTTTTTCCATTGGATATGCTTTCCTGCTTTGTTGAAGATTAGTTATTTATAGAGTTGAGGGTCCATTTCTGGGTTTTCTATTCTGTTCCATTGATCTATGTGTCTGCTTTTTGTGCCAGTACTGTTTTGTTCATGCTGTCTTGATGATTACAGCTTTGTAATAGAGCTTGAAGTCCGGGATTATGATGCCACCAGTTTTGGTTTTCTTTTTCAACTTTCCTTTGACTAGTCGGGGTCTTTTCTGGTTCCATACAAATTTTAGGTTCATTTGTTCCAGCTCTGTGAAAAATGTTGATGGTATTTTGATAGGGATTGCATTAAATATGTAGATTGCTCTAGGTAGCATAGACGTTTTAACAATATTTACTCTTCCAATCCATGAGCATGGAACATTTTTCCATTTCTTTGTGTCTTCTTCAATTTCTTTCCTGAGTGATCTATAGTTTTCTGAGTACAGATCCTTTGCCTCTTTGGTTAGATTTATTCCTAGGTTTTTTTTGGTTTTTAGGGCAATTGTAAATGTGATTGACTTCTTAATTTCTCTTTCTTCTGTCTCATTGTTAGTGTCTAAGAATGCAACTGATTTCTGTGCACAGATTTTATATCCTGCCACTTTGCTGAATTCCTGTATGAGTTCCAGCGATTTTGGAGTGGAATCTTTTGGGTTTTCCACATAGAGTATCATGTCATTTGCAAAGAGTGAGAGTTTAACTTCTTTGCTGATTCAGATGCCTTTTATTTCTTTTTGTTTTCTGGTTGCTGAGGTTAGGACTTCCAGTAGTATGTTGAACAGCAATGGTGAAAGCGGAGATTCTTGCCATATTCCTGATCTTAGAAGAAAAGCACTCAGTTTTTCCCCATTGAGAATGATATTCGCTGTGGGTTTTTCATATATGGCTTTTATGATATTGAGGTTTGTTCTCTCTATCCCTACACTGTGAAGAGTTTTAATTAAGAAAAGATGCTGTACTTTGTCAAATGCTTTTCTGCATCTATTGAGAGGATTATATGGTTCTTGTCCTTTCTTGTATTTATGTAGTGTATCACATTGATTGATTTGTGGATATTGAACCAACCTTGCAGCCCAGGAATAAATCCCATTTGGTTGTGGTGAATAATCCTTTTAATGTGCTGTTGGATACTATTGGCTAGTATGTTGGTGAAATTATTGCATCCATGTTCATCAGGGATATTGGTCAGTAATCTCCTTTTTGGTGAGGTCTTTGTCTGGTTTTGGGATCATGATAATGCTGGCCTCATAAAATTAGTTTGGAAGTTTTCTTTTCGTTTCTATTTTTTGAAACAGCTTCAGAAGCATAGGTATTAATTCTTCTTTAAATGTTTGGTAGAATTCCCTTGGGAAGCTATCTGGCCCTGGGCTCTCATTTGTTGGGAGATTTTTTATTACTGCTTCAATTTACTTGCTGATTATAGATTTGTTCAGGTTTTCTATTTCTTCCTGGTTCAGTTTTGGTAGTTTACACGTCTCTAGGAATGCATCCATTTCTTTCAGATTGCTTAATTTGTTGGCACAGAGGTGCTCATAAAATGTTCTTACAATTGTTTGTATTTCTCTGGTATTGATTGTGATCTCTCCTCTTTCATTCATGATTTTATTTACTTGGGTCCTTTCTCTTTTCTTTTTGATAAGTTTGGCCAGGGGTTTATCAATCTTATTAATTCTTTCAAAGAACTAGCTCCTAGTTTCATTTATCTATTCTACTATTCTTTTGGTTTCTATTTCTATTCTACTATTCTTTTGGTGTCTATTTCATTGATTTCTGCTCTAATCTTTACTATTTCTCTTCTCATGTTGGGTTTAGAATTTATTTGCTGTTCTTTCTTCAGGTGCTTTAGGTGTTAGGTTAGGTTGTTTATTTGAGAACTTTCTTATTTCTTTTTTTTTTTTTAAAGGTTTTATTTATTTATTTGACAGAGAGAAAGAGAGATCACAAATAGAGAGAGGGGGAAGCAGGCTCTCTGCTAAGCAGAGAGCCCCCCCAATGCGGGGCTCGATCCAAGGACCCTGAGATCATGACCTGAGCCAAAGGCAGAGGCTTTAACCCACTGAGCCATCCAGGTGCCCCAGAACTTTCTTATTTCTTGAGAAAGTCTTGTATTGCTTTTTACTTCCCTCTTAGGACGGCCTTTGTTGCATCTCAAAGATTTTGAACACTTGTGTTTTCATTTTCATTTGTTTCCATGAATTTTTTAAATTCTTCTTCAATTTCCTGGTTGACTAATTCATTCTTTAGTAGGATGCTCTCTAGCCTCCATGCATTTGAGTTCTTTCCAAATTTCCTCTTCCAATTGAGCTCTAGTTTCAAAGCATTGTGGTCCAAAAATATGCAGGGAATGATCCCAATCTTTGGTACAGGTTGAGACCAGATTTGTGACCTTATATGTGATCTATTCTGGGGAATATTCCAAGTGCACTAGAGAAGAATGTGCATTCTGTTGCTTTAGGATGGAATGTTCTGAATATATCTGTGAAGTCCAACTGGTCCAGTGTGTCATTCAAAGCCCTTATTTCTTTGTTGATCTTCCGCTTAGATGATCTGTCCATTGCAGTGAGGAGAGTGTTAAAGTCCTCTACTATTATCGTATTATTATGGATATGTTTCTTTCATTTTGTTATTAATTGGCTTATGTATTTGGCTGCTCCCATGTTGGGGGCATAAATATTTACAATTATTAGATCTTCTTGTTGAAAAGGCCCTTTAATTATGATATAGTATCCTTCCTCATCTCTTATTACAGTCTTTGATTTAAAATCTAATTTGTCTGAAATAAGGATTGCCATCTCAGCTTTCTTTTGATGTCCATTAGCATGATAAAGGGTTTTCAACCCCCTCATTTTAAATCTGCAGATGTCTTTAGGTCTAAAACGAGTCTCTTGCAGACAGCATATCAATGGGGTTTGCTTTTTTTATCCAATCTGATACCCTGTGTCCTTTGATTAGGGCATTTAGCCCATTTACATTCAGAGTAACTACTCTGAAATATGAATTTAGTGCAATTGTAATCCCTGTAAAGTGACTGTTAATTTATATTGTCTCTGTTCCTTTCTGGTCTATGTTACTTTTGGGCTCTCTCTTTGCTTAGAGGATTCCTTTTAATATTTCTTATAGGGCTTATTTGGTGATCACAAAGTCTTTAAGTTTCTGTTTGTCCTGGAAGCTTTTTATCTCTCCTTCTATTTTGAAAGATGTCCTAGTTGGATAAAGTATTCTTGACCGCATATCTTTCTTATTTAGCACCTTGATTATATCATACCAGTCCTTTCTGGCCTGCCAGGTCTCTGTGGATAGGTGTGCTGCCAGTCTAATGTTTCTACCCCTGTACATTACTGACCTCTTGTCCCAAGCTACTTTCAGGATTTTCTCTTTGTCTCTGAGATTTGTAAGTTTCACTATCATGTCAGGGTGTTGGCCTGTTTTTATTGATTTTGAGGGAGGTTCTCTGTGCCTCTTGGACTTCGATGCCTGTTCCCTTCCCCAGATTAGGAAAGTTCTCTGCTATAATTTGCTTCAATATACCTTCTGCCCCCCTCTCTCTTTCCTCTTCTTCTGGGATTCCAATTATTCTAATATTGTTTTGCTTTATGATATCACTTATCTCTTGAATTTTCCCCTTGTGATCCAGTAGTTGTTTATTTCTTTTTCTCAGCTTCTGTATTCTCCATCATTTGGCCTTCTATATCACCAGAGCCTCCATTTATGATTACATCTCATTAATAGCCTTTTTGAATTTAACTTATTTAGATTGGGTTAGACTTGGTTAGAAAGGGATTCTTTAGTGTCTTTTATACTTTTTTCAAGCCCACCTAGCATCTTTATAATTGTTATTCTGAACTCTAGTTCTGACATCTTTCTTATGTCCATACTGATTAAGTCCCTGGCAGTCAATACTCTCTCTTATTCTCTCTCTTTTTTTTTTTAAAGATTTTATTTATTTATTTGACAGAGAGAGAGAGAGAGAGAGATTACAAGTAGGCAGAGAGGCAGGCAGAGAGAGAGGGGGAAACAGGCTCCCCACTGAGCAGAGAGCCCAATGCGAGGCTCGATCCCAGGACCCTGAGATCATGACCTGAGCTGAAGGCAGTGGCTTAACCCACTGAGCTACCCAGGCGCCCCTCTTGTTCTCTTTTTTGAGGTGAGTTTTTCTGTCTTGTCATTCTGTCCAGAGAATAGATGAATGAGAGAACAAAATACTAAAAGGGCAACAATGACCCCAGCATATATACACAAAACAAATCAGACAAGACCCAAAACTGAGGAAGAAAAAAAAAAAAAGAATATAATCAGACAGATGAGCAGAATAGAGCAATACACCGGATTCTGTTTGTTTTTTCGTCCATTTTTAAGAAAATTAGATCCCAAAATTGTAAAGAAAGAAAAATTTGTATTTGTACAAAAATATAATTAAATACAATGACAGAATAGAACATAACTGTTAAAATAGAAACTAAAAGACAAGAAAAAAATGAAAGAGAGAAAAAGCTAACAACACCAAAAAAAAGGAAGGGATATAAACAGTAGGTGAACAGAACAGAGCAATACACTATCTCCTGAGTGTATTTTGGCCAGTTTGTTAGAAGAAACTATATCTCAAAATTGTAAAGAAAGAAAAACATATATACAAAAATAAAATAAAATAAAAAATAAAATTAAATACACTGAAAAGATAGAATAACTGTAACTGTAAAGGTGAAAGATGTAAAAATAAAAAAATCTTTAACAAAAAAAAAAAGAGGGAGAAGAAAAATAAAATAAAATAAAACAACAACAACAACAAACAAGAGAATATGATCAGACAGGCAAGTAGAACAGAGCCATACACAGAGCCATAGATAGATTTTGGGTGTATTTCGGTCTGTTAGAAGAAACTGCATTGCAAAATTATAAAGAAAGGAAAACTTACATATATATGCAAAAAATAAGATTAAATACAATAAAAGGATAGAGTGTAACTGTAAAAATGAAAATTAAAAAGATTTTAAAAAAGAATTGATAAAATAAGAAATTGGTTGAAAAAGGAAAGAAAAAAATTTTTAAAAATTAAAGTTGAAAGACTAAAGAATCATGGGGAAAAAGCCATGAATTCTATGTTCTGTATTCCCCTAGTGCTGGAGTTTTGCAGTTGTCATTGATTGGTAAATTTGGTCTTGGCTGGTTGTTCTTGCTAATCTTCTGGGGGAAGGACCTGTTGTGTTGATTCTCAAGTGTATTTTCTCCAGGCAGGATTGTACAGCTCTTATCAGGTGCCAGACTAAGTAAGCTGCTCCGGGTTATTCTATGTGGTTTTTGTTCCCTGAAGGCTTTCCATGCAACTTTAGAGGTTGAGAATGAAAACTGCAGCCTCCCAATCTCCAGCTGTGGAGCCAAGAGCTCAAGCAGTCAGTCACTCCTGTCTCCCTGGTCTCCAGCCACACTCAGTGCTCACCCAGACTATGACCAAGTGTTTCTGTCTCAAGAACATGACCCCCTTTCGAGTCTCCAAAACCTCCAGACTCCTGAAGTGTGATCCTGCCTCACTCCTCTCGGGGAAAGAAGGGGGGAGTCTCATGGGTTCTGCCACTTGCTGGGCCCCTGAATGTGGAGAGCAGTCACCTGACCATGCCGTGGTTCATGGTATATGGTACCCCCGAGCTCAGAGCCCACTCCTGGGTTCTCTTTGGAGTTGACGTACCCACTCTGGTGTCTGAGGGCTCTGCCACACTCAGGCACCCTCAGTCTTCCTGTGACCCTGAGGGTCCTGAGACCACATTGTCCCAGTTAGGGTTCTGTCCTTGCTTGGCCACCTGAGTGACGTTCTTCACTGGAGCAAACGTCTAAAAGTTTTGATTTTGTGCTCCACTGCTATATCACTTGCCAGTAGCTGCCTTCTCATATATCACCTCAGATTCACTTCTCCCCACTTCCTACCTTGCAGAAAGTAGTCGCTTTTCTATTCATAGAGGTGCAGCTATTCTCTTCTTCGATCTCTGGTTGAGTTCACAGGTGCTCAAAATGATTTGATAGTTATCTAGCTGAATTCCTGGGACCAGATGAAATTAAGGTCATCTAGTCCTCTGCCATCTTAGACTCTCCCCTCTGCTCTGAAGCTTTAAAGCCAGAAGCAAGTCAGTTAACTAGTGGGAGTCCAGAAGACCTTTGACTCTGGCAGACACTGTTAGCTACCTACCCACTTTCCATTCCCCACTCTGAATTGCCATCTGAAATCTAGCTTTGTTTATACTGGCATTATGCACAACTTCAGAGGGAGAACCATAGTTGGTCTAAGCCAATTGTGACCACCCTTTTCCCAGTTTCTCAGCCTTTCAGTCTGGTCAGTGAGAACTCAAGTGGAAGTCTACCAGGCATATTCTAGAAAATCAAAATTAATTTTCTGATAGAGACATAAATGGTTGCATGGCCCTTCCCTCTCCTTCCTGTCTTGCACATAGAAGATAAGAAATGGAGCTGCACAAGTCATCTCAAGGACTAAGGGAAGGTCAAGAGAACTTCAGATTCATTTGCTTTTACCTCATTGACTCTGAACCAACGCTAACAAGTATCTATCTCAGGATCTCTTATTAAATAGGAACAACAAATTGTCCTTATTTAATCCACTGTACTAGTTACTTACCTTTTATTCTCAAATTTATTTTACATCCTTCCCTCTAAGTGTTATTTCCAAACTCTCTTGCCAGCTTAGATTAGATATAGGCCATTGGAAGACTAGCAAAGCATTGGAAAATAAGAAAGGAGAAGCCAGAGAATTTCTCCACCTGTTCCTCTGCTTTAGGCTATATCTCTAGCATTGGTTGTATCTCCTCCATAATCTTAACTCCTGATGATCATTCCTCTTCCATGGTCCCATCTTCCATCAAGCAGCCATCTTATAGATCCAGCTCCAGGTGGCAATGACTCCTAAGTTATAGTAAGCATCATCTCCTTCATTTGTCCTTGCATCCCTGTGAGTGGTGGTGTCTCCCAACTTTTGTCAATCTTTGAGCTGTTACTCTTTAAAACACCTTATTTGGTTTCTTAGCTTTTCTGACCCCTTTGTAACTAGTTCTCTATATTAAATTATTATGATTGTATTACCTTTTTTATTATAACTGACATATAATATCGTATTAGTTCCAAATGTGCAACACAGTGATTTGTCACTTATATACACGTTATGAAATGTTCAATATGCTAAATGTAATTACCATCTGTCACCATGCAAAGTTATTATAATATTATTGACTATATTCCCTAATTACATCCCCATGACTTATTTATCTTATAACTGGAAGTTTGTACCTCTTAATCTTATTCACTAATTTCATCCATCCTCCCTCCATCCCTCTAGAGACCACTAGTTTGATCTTTGTATTTATTAATCTGTTTCTATTTTGTTTTATTTGTTCTTTTTTTTAGATTCCACATTTATAAGTGAAATCATACAGTAGTTGCCTTTCTCTTTCTGACTTATTTCACTTAGCATAATACCCTTTAGGTCCACCCATGTCATTGCAAATGGCTAGTTTTCATTCATTTTTATGGTTGAGTAATATTCCTGTGTGTGTGTGTGTGTGTCTGTGTGTGTGTGCATGCGCGTGTGTATCCTATCTCTTCTATCCATTCATATAAATTATTATTAGATTACCTGGCATGGACAGAGCTTTCCTGACTGGATCCTGATTGATATAGAACCTTAGTTAGATTTTCCCTTACCTGAAAAATCACTTTCTGAATTGATTCAAACCTTAAGAAATAATTAAAGCTCCTTTACATCGTGGATGTGTATATTTTAATGAAGATCACCCTCCTTTTTATTTTTTTATTTATTTATTTTTATTTTTTTTTTCACCCTCCTTTTTAATATATCTTACCATAGCAGATCATTGTCTTTACTATCTCCTCACCCACACTGAAGTAATAGTCACCTTGTAAACGTCATGGTTGCTCCCTGCTTGGAATCTGAGTATTACTCCAAAATTTGACTTTCCCACACTGTATTTGGAACATTCTTTCTTATTTGATCTCTAACTCACTCTACCCTAGTGGCTCTACTCTGATTCACCCTCTCTACCAAGACCCTTAAGATTGGTAACATATATATATATATATAACCCCCCCAGTTGTTTTCTTGGGTATGCTCACCTTCAGCCATAAAGCAAATGAGGTGCTGCTCTGCCTGCAATCAATGGTCTGCAGGAACCAAAAGCAGCCTGGACCTAAAAACCTCTGGGCTCCTATCCCTGCAAAGAAAGATCCAAACTCTGTGCTCTGTGTGCATGTGTGTGTGCATGTATGCATGCATGTGTGTGTGTGTTTGTTTGTGTGTGCATATGTACTACAGGATGAATTTAGAAGACCCTTCCTCTAGTGGGTGATGGGAAGGATAGGAAGTTTGGACTATAAATAAATTCGTTATTTCAACCAATATATATTGAGCTATTTTTTGGTCCTCAACCCTGTTCTATATACAAATGATATGGCAGGTAACACAACAGAAAAATCCCTACTCTCTGTCCTCCTAGAATTGTTTCTGACTCTCCAGAATGGCAAAGAGAGCCACTTGCAGCCAGAAAATCATGTTATTAAGGTTATTAAAGTAATATTTTCACAAAAAGCAGAGTCAAAGCCTTGATATCAAAAGGAGTATTTTCATCTTATGAGATTAGATTATGTTTGTTGTTTTCTTCTAAAATGAATGTTCATCCTGGCAAGGTAAGTTTGCTTTCAGGGCAAATCAGCAAGAAAATAAACCAGACTGAGGGTTTTGGAGGGGAAGGGGGTGGGGGGATGGGCAAGCCTGGTGGTGGGTATTGAGGGGGGCACGTATTGCATGGAGCACTGGGTGTGGTACATAAACAACCAATCTTGTAACAGTGAAAAAATAAAATAAAAGTATTTCGGGGAAAAAAAAATTAAAAAAAAGAAAAGAAACCAGAACTCTAGATGATAGGTGGACCAAAATCAAATGGAGCCCCCACTTTTGCTTTCTCTCACTGACTAGAATCCAAACCTTCCCCCAACCATAGTCAGCAACATGTAAATTGAAGAGTCCTCATCAGCAACCAGTCCAGACTGAGACACCTACAGCATGCAGGATGCAAAAAGGACTTTTGTAGGGATAGGGTAGGGAGTGGTAGGGAGGAGGGAGACAGAATCTCTTATTTTGGAAGAGTAGAATTGTCAGAGGAGGGAGAGAGACAGAGACAGGGTGGTGGCAAGAAAGATCATGTCTTCATGGGTCTTCTTCCTTTTGAAGTCTTAAATATGTCAGATTCTGCAGCTACACCTGAAAAAAAATGCTTTTTAAGTTTCAATTTAGCATTAATACTCCAGGATTCTAAGATCTAAAGCAAGATTTCAAAAAATTCATTAGTTGGATTATATCACAGTTGACAAGACTCAATTTTTCTTAAGAAGATGTGCTATATTTTTCTTAGGGGTCACAAAGAAATAAAAAGTAAATTCTAATTTTCAAAAGCAGTTGTCAATTTTAATATATTATGCTCCTCAAGAAAAATCCAAGTTCAATTAACATCACACTCATCTTTACAATCAAGATCACCTAGTGATGGGTATTAAGGAAGGCACGTACTGCATGGAGCACTGGGTGTTATACACAAACAATGAATCAAAATTCCTTCTAAAAGTAAAAAGCAGTTTCTGCATTAAACTGAAGTGAGATTCTTAAATTATTCTAACAACATTAACTTAACTTTTATGATCTGGTTTAATCTTCATATCCACCCTATCAGGTAAGTACTATTTTAAATCCTATTTATAAATGTGAAGATTGGGATGTGGAAAAGTTGAATAACCTGTTCAAAGTCACCTGGCCAAATGACAGCCAGGATTGGGATGTTCAAACCTTGTAGCTAGTTCACTATCCAATAGTGCATCAGATTGATTAGCAGATGTTACAGGAACAAAAGACTAAGAAAAATCTTGAACTCTGCTTACTTTAATAATATTCCCTAAGAAATATCAAACAAAAAATGTTTTGTGTCTTTTTTCTTAATAAACATATATTGCCCTCCTTTGTAAAATTCATACTTGTGATATATATACCAATTCATTTTCATCAAGTGATTAAATCATTTCACATAAGAAACTGTTTTCCTGGGGCATCTGGGTGGCTCAGTGGGTTAGGCCTCTGCCTTTGGCTCAGCTCATGATCTCAGTGTCCTGGGATCGAGCCCCGCATCAGGCTTTCTGCTCAGCAGGGAGCCTACTTCTCCCTCTCCCTCTGCCTGCCTCTCTGCCTACTTGTGATCTCTTTCTCTCTGTCAAATAAATAAATAAAATCTTCAAAAAAAAGAAAAAGAAAGAAAGAAAGAAACTGTTTTCCTAAACACACAAAAAATAAATTTGAGCAAACAATTATAAAGCTAAGCACAACTCAAGAAATTGTTTCCCCAAACAAATATCACACTCCACATAGGCCACAACCATATATAAAAACAGCTATGTGTGTAAGTTTTCCAAGAACAGGATCACAGTTTTGTGCTTTTAGCACTGTCGTTGGGAGAGGTTAAAAACAGAGTAGAATACCTTCTCCAGGCTTCTGAGGAGAGGCAAGAATCTTAGCAATTACTTCCACTTGAAACTTCTGCCTAGCCTTCTTAGCATAGGATTTTCATCATGTGTGGTATACAAACTTTTTGGATCTTGAATTGTTTACTATTTCTTCCTCTGTAAGTGAAAAAGATGATTTCCTGGGTGAAATGGATGGGAAGATAACCGATGTGTTCCAGGACCCACAGCAAAGGCACTTGAAGACTGGAGTTCTGCCCATTATTGAGTTTATCAGGGGCCAGCTTCAAGGAACTAGTCTGAGATGACACCAAAGAGATTCCAGCTCTAAAGGCCCTTGTTTTCCAAGCTCTTTATCTTCAATTTAGGCGATAAGTAACAACAAAATTGCGTATATCACTTCCTATAGCATCCTTGCTCCCTTTCTTCACATCCCTTCATCCGGTTTCAAAAAGGAAATACAATGCATTTTATCATCCTCACTCAGTGACCTCTTTACAGCTCAAAGCATGATTGTCTTCAAATGATTATTGGAACAGGTCCACCTTCCACATCTTTGTGAACACAGCTGCTGACTGCCTTATCAGACGAGCAAAGAATAGTCAGCACAGCCCACAAATTTATTTTTCTTAGTTAAAAATAAAAGCATAGCCAGACAGCAATCTAGGGCTGGGCAGTGAATGAAAGGATGTGGAAAACCATTATGGAAAGGGAGGAGAAAAATGGCAACAGTCAGCTCTAAGGAGCCTGGCTTTTTTGTAATTTTTTAATGTCTGTGAACTGATAACTATTGATGGAGTTTGTGAGATCAGCTGATTCCAGCTGTATTGAATTTATAATGAAGATCAGTCCTATCCTAAATTCCCAAACTTCTATGTATAGTACATTACCCCAGACCTTAGAAGGGCACTGGAGGGAGCCCTCCAAAAAAGTCCAAATACCACAGGTTAGGAGATCGAGAATGTTGATTCTCCACTTGATCTTAGCCAAAAGGCCGAGAAGCGATGAGAATATTGATTCTCCAACATTGAATGTAGAACTTGAAAACAGTGTTCTCAACTTGAGTTGTATATTAGAACCCCTTGACAGCTTTAAAAACTACTAATGCCTCAGCCCTGGTCCTCAGCATTTCTGATTTAATTGAGTTAGGTAAGCTTAGGCATCGGAATTTTCTCATTGATCATTTTCTCATTCATCGGTTTTTCTCATTGTGGACAAGACTGAGACCCACTGCTGTGGAATGCCACATCTGAGGTCCAGACCCCCTGCCTGCACACCAGAAGATTCCGGAGGATAGGGAAGCAGGATTTGAAAGAGTGCCTGTGAATATGGTTTTGGCCATATGAGGCTGTCCGTGGCTTTGCAAATCACTTCTTTAAATGATGACTACAGTTTAAGAATGGAATTCTACCTAGCACACCTACATGTCTCACTTGCCAACAATAGAAAACCTCATGGATTTGAGTCAAAACTACAAAGACTGATCAAAGCCTCTCTTTCTTCCTACTGACCACCAATAGGTAGGATTAGTGGGCCAAGAATGGATCCCTCTAATCTGCTCTTTGCTTCCTGGATATGACTTTCAGCCTAACTAAACTTAAACTCAGAACTAAATCATGAGAGTACGTCTTTGCCCCATAAATCAGGTTGACCTGGAAGATATACTACCTCTTTCCTTATTGTTATCTCAACCACTATTTGTCCCTCAGAGGACTAGGAATAGGGCAAGGTCTTCAGAATTTTCAGAATTAGAGGTACGTCCAACTTGACTTTAAAGATGTGCCGAAATCATGCATTGAACAACGGCCTTAACACCGCTCCCTCTGGTGCCCTTCTAAGTATGTGAGTAATAAATTTATTACCCATGTTACATGAAAGTCCTTTGTGGACTTTTCCAGAGTCTCAGATCTAATCATGGTTAAGCCAGCAAAGGGATTACAGCCTTATCGAGAGCTTATTTTGCAAAACTGCCACATAGCTTTGCCAGAGAGAGTATCCTGTTTTTCCCACTATGCTGAGCTCAAAGATCCCATTAAGTAAAGTTGAACTCTTCAGTTATGCAGAAATATAAACAGACTACTCAGTGTGATTTGGAGTTATATTTTCATTTAGGAAAAAATAATGTCCAAATACTAAACAGTGTTGACCTCCATAATTCAGAAATCTGGATATGATAGAAGGAGAAATTCTAAAATTTCTCTACTGGAAAAAAGGCAATACATATTCAAAGCATGCACACACACACACACACACACACACATACACACATTTTGCCATTTTCTATATCCTAACCATGGAGTCTACTTGATAATTAATGATGTCTAGAGCTTTTCAATGGATAAAGTATTAAGAAAAGTATATATTCCTTTGTATCATGGGACAATCTGGGTAAAAAGCTTTGTAAAATCAAGCCTAAATCTTTCTTTTTTTAAGAAGGTTTTATTTACTTATATTAGAGAGAGAGAGAGTGAAAGAAAGAAAGTACGAGATAGGGGAGGGTCAGAGGGAGAAACAGACTCCCCGCTGAGCAGGGACCACCCCCCCACCCCCCACCGCAGGACTCAATCCTGGAACTCCAGGATCATGACCTGAGCTGAAGGCAGATGCTTAACTGACTAAGCCACCCAGGAGCCCTAAATCATTCTGATATACAATTAGGTTAGCCTAATCTGAGCATATGGTATTTTGTGGGCTTGGTGATAGGTAGCTTGAGAAAAATATTATAGATAGACTGAGGTGGCTGTATTTTGTAGATTTCCATACTAAAGATCTAATACTGCCTTAGTTGTAAATAGGACAAACTAGTGGAATACAAGGTCTATGCCCACATAGGACTAGATCCAATCAATCACTTTAACCAAAAGAAAATAATTCCCATTTATATGTAAAATTATGAACTTCAATTACAAGGAAAAAATTTATTGTATATCCTCAGATCGTTATACTATCTTTCTACTGACAGATGAAACTCAAGCCACATGTCCTCAGATGCATTTCTGACAGTGCAGTGATGAGCGATTTAGTACAAGATGGTGGCAATGGAAGAGGGCTGTGGAATTGGCTCTTCTGAAAGGACATTGATAACTCAATTCCACATTGCATTTTTGTCCGCTCACATTGTGGCTATAAAAGCAGCATGGTTGAGCCTCTGGCTGTGGCCCCCATGTAATCAGAGATTGAACTTTCAAAAATAGCTGCCATAATATCCCCCCATTCCTCCTGCTCTTCTAGTATATGACCTTGCCACTCCCCCATCAAGAAGGGAGTCTAATTCCTCTTGGTGTGAATCTGGGCATGGGTTATGGCTGCTTCTACTAGTAAAGTATGGTAGAAGTGATGCTGCGTGAGTTCCAAGATGGGTCATAAAAAGTAATGTAGCTTTGTCTTGTTCACTAGAATACTTATACTTGGAGCCTGGAACTGTCATGTAAGAAGTCCAACTACCATGAGGTCACCATGCTGTCAGGAAGCCAAACCACATGGAAAAACCACAAGTAGGTGATGCACCCAACAGTCCCACTGACACTCCCAGCAAACAGTCAATACCAACTGTCAACCCTATGAGGGAGTCATCTTGAACATCCAGCCCCATCTAGCTTTCAGATATAGCCCCAATGACATCTGATTCCACCTGCTGGAGAGACCCCAAGCCAGAACCATCTAGTCAACCTCTTCCCAAATTCCTGACTCAGAAAAAAAAATAATGAGCAAAATGAAATTTCTGCTTTAAGCCACTAAGTTTGGGGGGTAGTTTATTATGCAACGATAGCACCCAGAACAGAATCATTTCAGAATTACTTTTACTTTCTACTATTCAGACTATTTTAGAATTTAAGAAAATCAGAAATTTCTGGCCACCTTCAAAAAAGGAGCATCTTTTTGAGACACTTGACCCTGAACTTTCCAACCTCCTGCTGTTCTTAGAATTTTCTAATAGCTAATGGCTCTGACAAGCAGTCATAATGTGTAATCAGGTAGAGAAAACTCTATTCATCACATCTCTTCTAAGAGAGATTGCTCTCTACATTTGGGAAAATACACTTTGATCATTGAATTGTGGGAATGAGATGAGAGTAGGGCAGAGAGAGACATTTAAGTTCATATTCAAGTAGTAAAAAGTAGTTGCTGAACTTCTCTTTATGGGGGGGAGTCCTATTCACTGACCTTTTTGCTTTGTTAGGCACCTAGCTGAGAAGAGATTTCAAGTTTAGGAAAAGAACTGCATTGCTCAGCAAAATAGAGGAAACTGGACCATGTTTGGGAAAATGAAAAGGAGAACACCCTGCTTGCTGAGTAACCAAAATGAGAACTTTGGGGAACAGAGATATTTAATAGTGTGTTAAAGGAGTCTGCTATTGAATGTATAAGGAAAACTTTATCCCCTTTCAACCTTACCAGAATTTTTGTAAATAATATGTTGCTCAATAATTCTCTTGTTGCTAGTGATTTAGCAAAGTAAAGAGATGTTCGGGCTAGCAAGAGGATGAAAAATAGAGTCCATATAACACCGGCTGGTAGCTAGGGTACCCACATATTAGTAAGGATGTAGCAGTGAAAAATTATTTTTTGAAAAGAGAAAAAACTGTCAAAAAATAATTTACCCTAGCTATCACCCAGTCATGAAAGTCCCATTTTATTTAATTTTTTAAAGGTTTCATTTATTTATTCAAGAGAAAGACAGTGTTAGTAGGAGCGGGGAGGGGGGTGGGGAGAAGCAGCAGACTCCCTACTGAGCAGAGAGCCCAAAAGGGTGTTTGATCCCAGGACCCCCAGGACCCTGGAAGCATGACCTGAGCCAAAGGCAGATGCTTAATCTACGAGCCATCCAGGTGCCCCAGAAGGCCCATTTTAAAGAAAGAGTTTTACACATACTGTTGCTCCCTAAAAATTGGAAAAAGGACAGGTACACAAAGGAATTCCTGAACATTGCTCAGTGTTTGTTTTGCTTTTTTTCACCAATGCTAACAGTTGTTTAGTTTTGAAGAAGAAACTTGTGGGAAAAGTTTAGCTGTGGATACACAGAAAGGGTCATTTACCAGAGTCCCATAAAACTGGCCCAGTGCTTTCACCAGCAGCTGACAGTGAGCTTTGTATCTTGCTATCAGTTTCAACCCTTTAAAAATTTTCTTCTCATCTGTCCCATTTTTTGAGAACAAGTTCTAATGTGTTCTATTCTGATTAACAAATCTGCACCGATAATTAATAACTGGCAATAAGTGAGTATATTTTATATAATTTAGTTCCCTGAGTCATTTGCATTTGTAGCCTATGTGAACTTTGTCCCACAAACTTGGGCATGAGGAAAGGGTATCATTTCTTTACTTTCTTCAAATTAAATACAAGTTTGAGTCTCTTCCCTCCTGAAACTGTAGGAAAATTCTACTTCTGTCATTATTGTTATTGGTGGAGAGAAGTCTTTTCCTTCTTAGGTTCCATTATAAATTAGGAGCTCGATGTGCTTCCTCAAAATAGAGGGAAAAGTATGAGCCTTCTGTCCCTCCTAACCTGCTGATATACACTGTTCAGGTTCTGTTGCTCTCTGCAGTCTGGTGACCCCATAGTTTCCTCCACCATGTATGGATATTGTAGCTAGGGCAGTAGCCCTGTACTAGGGTTCAGCCTCCTCAAGTGCAGCATTCCTGAGTCCTGTTTCAAGCCTGAGTCTCTTTAATGGGGCAAGATTCTCCATGGAGAGTTTCATTCCCTCCAGTCCTGGGAAGTCTCCTTTCCCAAAGGAAATTCACTTCTCTCCCATCTCCCTAGCACAATCCTCTCAAGGATTGGTCTCTGGGAATAGAAAAGCCAGGAAGCTCTTCTGCTACTGCCCATATGTCATTTCTCCTTCCTGCACCCATAACACGAACCTCCCCAGAGGCAAGGGAGGGGCTCAGAGAGTAAAGCTACCTTCTTGGGAGAGGGAGAGGAAAACATATTGCAAAAAGAAAACACGAATTGATGTTTCAACAAAACACTCCAACATGTATTTAACAAGACACTGCAGTAGCAGTAATATTTTTACTCAAAGGAAGGGGACTTTTTAAATGGGTCCTTTAGTACTCCTCAGGGCTGGGCAGTGGTCCCCCTCCAGACAGGGTCCACTAAAGTTCAAAGCACAATGCATTTGAGAAAATCCTGAGTTTAAGGATGTTGTTCTTGGGGTTGCCCCTTGGAAGAGGAGACATGCCTGCGAGGACACAGTCCTTAGGAATACATTTTCCTATCCCAACTCCTGCCCTCCAGGAGAACATCAGCAATAATTCTGGGTTAGTTAGCCAAAAGGCAGGCTCTGCCCTACCTGACTCCTGCCAGAAGCAACTCCCTTTGAAAATAGCTTTCTGTGTCAGAAGGAAGCAATAAGACCCTGGCACTGAGCAGACCTCGTACTTCCCTCACAGCATTTGTTTACAGGCAGCACAGAGAAGGGAAAATGAGGTCAAGGAGCTGTTGCTATTTCCCTCTTTACTGAGGGAGGGGGCCCCGGTGACATGGCAGATGATCTTCAGCAGCAGATACCTTGATCCACTGCCTTGGTGTCCATGAAGCTGTTAAACCTGACATGTGACTTCGGAGAAGTTCTACTGAAACCCCCTGTTAGTCTTCCAAGAATGGCAAACTTAGAAGTCTAAAAGGATATAGATCTTCATATCCAAACTAAGAGAGGTATTCTAGAAAATTACAGGTTATATTTTTCATAGGACATTTTTTTGCCTTTCTCTTTGATTAGGCAATCATCAGCTGAAGCCCTTCTCTCCAGTTTCTTATTTCCTTTAGCAGCCTCACTTTACAGATCAGCTAAACTGAGGCTCAGAGGGATTAAATGACTCATTTCAGGTCCCATATCTAGTAAATAATATAGTCTGGGACTGCAAGCTAAGATTTCTGGTTGTCTTTACCCATTAGTGGTCTTTTTGGGTGAATATTTCACCACAACGTTTTTAGGTTCATCTATTCTTTTAAGATAGATGCTTGAAGAAGACGGAAACTTCCTAGCATTAAGAGAGGTTGAATCTCTATTAGGAAAACCAGACAAGTATTTATGAAATTCTAAGTAAATTGTCTGTCTCTGGCAGATACCAGTATATCACAGTTGGCAAAGGAAGTCTAAACAGTTCTGTCAATTACTTTACAAAAAGTTGCTTTCTGTTTATGAACCGTTAGCTCAATTTAAGCATTAGTGTGTATATATATTGTGTGTGTGTGTGCGTGTGTGTGCGTGTGTGTGTGTGTATTAGAAGTATCCAGCGGTAGACAAATAAGCTTTAATATAGAGCTGGAAAAAGCCAAAGAATAAGCACATTGTAGACAACAGAACAACTAGAGTGTTCTGTAGCTTTGAAAAACATTGTGGCCAAACAAAATGTTCTGCCAGGGGCAACATGGTTAGCTTTCTATCATTTCAGTATGAACAGGTTATATTTTCAGGTGCTATTGACCTTCAAGGCCAGCCTAATAAACTCTGTTCTTGGGTTGTTCAGTAGGACCAACAGTTGCATTTGAGGAGATGGGAAAGGAGGAGCTAATGTTCAGTTCCCTACATAGAACTGTACATTTTCCAGAAAGATTCTTAGTCCTCAAAGTATCCTCTAAAGGGGGAGGGGGAAAGAGGTATGTTTTCTTTAACAAATTATAACATTTTTAAAGCACTTTTTTCAATTGAATGAGGGTTTCATTAGGACCATGTAATAGTAACTTCATTGAACATTAATTAGTAAAGATTAATTGAACATTTACTACACAGAAGTACTATACTGACATGATCTCATTCAATCTCGAAGAAGGCTCAGGACAAAGGTAGCATTTGTCAGACTTTCAGACACAGAAACTGGGGCTCAGAGGTTTTAAATAATTTGGTTACAAAGGTGCTATAGAAAGTGATGAAACTTTCTGATCTCAGCTCAAGTCTTTCTGACCCCAAAGTCTTAACCACTAAGCACACTGCCTCCTAACCTAACCTAAGGGAAACGATACCCACATGGGAGAGGTAGGTGTATGTTCTAGATAACCAAGAATTAATCTGTGAGCAGCCGTCCTTCTAAATTAGAGTACACTTGTAATCTTGATGTTCACTTTGAAGGGAACTACTTTCCATAAGCACAGTCTGTATTTTTCCAGTTTTCTGCTGGGTCTACTGGGGGAAGAAAAGATATTAAAATAAATTGCCTTGCAGGAAACACTACTTTTTTCAACTTCCGGGACCTTAAAAAGAACAACCCAGCCACATAAAATTAGATCAAAATTATTCACATGTAAAAACTTCTGAGCTAATCGCATAAAGAGGATTTTGTCTAAAAGGAAAATTACGTGAAAGTTTTGTCTATTTAAAGACACATTTAATGTCATTTGAATGCTCTTGGAAAGTAAAAATGGTAGCACCAAAAGTTGTGAAATTGTGATTGATTTTGTCTGCTTGGTATTACCAATGCTAAGGTCAAGTAGATAAATCACAGATAGGAGAAATTATTTGCAATGCATACACAGACAAAAATAATGTATATTCATAATATACAAAAATACCTATAAATCAATAGGAAAAACAATAATGCAATAGAAATGTAGACATAAATATGAACAAGCAGAGAAACACGTGACTTAAGAACATATGAAAAGCCATTCAACTTCACTAATAATCAAACATATGCATTTTAAAATCATGAGATATTTCTTAAAACATTCAGATTAGCAGAAAGTAAAAAGCAACAATTGCAAACATTGGAGATAATTTAGAAAACTAAAACTCTTGGTGTGTAAATTGGCATAACCAGTTAGAACAATTGGTTGTATTTTACTAAAATTAAATATGTAAACCTATTGCCTAACAATTTCATTTTGGAGATTATCCCCAGAACTCTCAACATTTACATAAAGAGACACATGGAATAATTAGCAGCATAATTTGTCATAGTCAAAACGTGGAAATATATCAATTGTAGAATGTCTAAATAATTGTGGTTTATTCATATGACAGAATACTACTGAGCGGTGAAAATGAATGAACTAGAGCGAAACACATTAACGTGGATGAATATTGTGGACAAAGAGAAGTAAAACAGATATTTTATGAGAATACATAAATGTAAGCCCATTTACATTAAATTTAAAATATGTAAAATTAAATAATATATTTTATAAGGATACAAACATATATGAAAGCTATAGAGAATTTCATGACAATGATACATTCCAAATTTAGGACAGTGATTTATCTCTGGAGGAGAGGGAAGGAAATGAAATCAGGGTGGGGTACATAAATGGCTTTAAGTGGGTTTGTCAGGTTTTATTTCTTAAGCTGGGAGATGGCTGAGATGTTTCTCTTATACCGTTTACATCTTTTGGTTTTTTGAAACAATTCATACTTTTATTTTTTTTAAGATTTTTTTTATTTATTTGACAGAGAGAGAGAGATCACAAGTAGGCAGAGAGGCAAGCAGAGAGAGAGGGAGAAGCAGGCTCCCTGCTGAGCAGAGAGCCCGACACGGGGCTCAATCCCACGACCCTGCGATCATGACCCGAACTGAAGGCAGAGGCTTTAACCCACTGAGCCACCCAGGTGCCCCATACAATTCATACTTTTAAAAGTTCCTCAGTGACCAACATTCCCCTCCAAATGAGCAAAGCAAAGTCCTGCTCATCACCTTTGGAACACATTGCCTTCTTTGGTCATGGCTGTGACTGAGTTTTTGAGAATTTACATAATGAAGACAGCTCAGAAGATCCCATTCTGGGAGAATATGAAGCTGTTCCAAATGTACAATCTGGGGCCTATTCAACAAGACTCAAAAACTCAGTATGGATTCCACGCACTTGCCCTCTGCCTGGAGCCAGGGTAACAGGGACACTGACTTTCAAAACAGAGCTAGATTTGGGTTTGAATTCCACCGTTGCCACTTTCTGGCCTTAGTTTCCTCACCTGTAAAATGGAACTAATAAATTACCTCATTGAACTTTTGTAAGGATGGAATTAATTACCACATGCAAAGTGCCCATTGTGCAATAAACACTCATAAATAATGTCATCATGATTTACAGAAATTGCCAGGCTAGGAAAGTCTGTTCTGGTTCTCTTTCTTGCTCTCACTTTCTCCCAGATGTCTGCCATTTTGAATTTTGCCATGTAAGTAAATATTTTCATTCAAATCACTTTCCTGAGACTTATAGTAACGTGCATCCTAATTCATTGTTTGGATAGTCAATTTTCTAGGTATATCTGAACTTAAAATTAAAGTGTTCTATTTATTCACATTTCTTTCTTCCTTAAAAGCACTAGTTGAGATCATGAGACCATTACCTCAGAAACTCAGACATTATTAAAACAAATTACTCTGGGTCAGTGTAAGGGGAGCCCTAACACCCACTCCTACAGAGGAGGCTGGGAGGCCCCTCGAGGAGTGAAAGAATGGATCTCTTGTTGGCTCACACATGACATTATTTAGAAATAGCTTGTTTTGCTAATATTACCAGATGGTTCCCAGCCATATATAAAAAATTCTAACCCACACTGATTTGTTTGACAAGTGTCCCACAACAAAAGTAGTTAACTGGACTGAAAAACGTGTGTCTATTTAGGGGCAAACCTTGTTCAAGGTTCATGTCTGTTGATGAGAGCTCGTTCTTGCAAATACTAAAACCCTAATGCTAATGAGAAAAGTACTTGCTTGAGCCAGAAATTATGCATTTGGAATTTTATTCTACTACTTCCTGGTGATGTGGCATGAGTAAACTGTTTAATTTTTAGGCTGCCATTTCTTCATTTGTAAAGCAGAGATAATAATATGTATCTCACAGAGTTCTAGTAAGATTTAAGTGATTATTATGAAAGAAACTGGAGCAGAGATGAATCCACAGCAAACATCCAACAAATGTTAGGTGAAATATTAGTTGACTCAGTAGATCAATTTGAATATGTGTCTTCAAATTTCGGAACCTAGTTTCATGAAGGTAGGGACGATAATGGAGCGGAAAAAGTGTTAAACTTTGAGTCAAGGAAAAAAACTACTTCCTACTCACTGTGTGGCTTTGGGCAAATTGCTCAACTTTTCTAAGTCTTATTTTTTTAAAAGGTTTATTTATTTTAGAGGGAGAGAGAGAGAGAGAGTGCGTGCATGAGTGGGGGAGGGGCAGAGGGAGAGAGAGAATCTCAAGCAGACTCTGCACCAGGCAGAGAGCCCAACATGGGGCTCAATCCCATGACCCTGAGATCATGACCTGAGCCAAAATCAGGAATTAAAGGTTTAACTGATTGAGCCACTCAGGTGCCCTCTGAGTCTTATTTTTTTAATGTGCAAAATGGGCAATAATAATAATAATAATAATAATATTTCCTCTCTGTAGTTTCTAGGATCACTGAGAGGGCAAAATTTGTCTCTCTGTATCCCCAACCTTCAGATTCTTCATTCCCTTCTGTTTCTAAAAGTAACAACCATTATTAAGTGTGTATTTGTGTTTTCTCAAATTACTAACTTCTAATGGAATGAACAGCTTCCAAAAAAAAAAAAAAAAAATCCAGTGGTTGAATTATAGTTGAGTTTAGGAATTTAACAGTCTTTTCTGAGGGAGCACTTTATATGCAAAGACAAATAGCAACTGCATAACAGAACACTAGTAACAGCAGTGGTTAAGATAATTACCCATCCCTGGAGAAATGCCACCACCTTCTATGACATTATGCTTTCACATTTAGTAAGATGGAGTAATTTCATGATAATTTCAATCTCAGAACTACCTTTACTAAAAATTGAATATTCATTTCTGAACACTCTACAAATCAAATTTTACAGCCAATTGGCTGCACTGTTGGGTAAATCAAAGAATAAGGCTAATGAAAGCCTGAGTTCATCAAGGATTCAAACCCAGTGAACTGGGATGGTATTCTAGAAAATAGGGTATGCATAGAAGTTACATAACATTGCCCAGAGGATAATAACTTGAGTTTTATTTAATTTAGTTGAATAGAAAAATGCTTAAGTTAAGTTCTCTTCTTTCATTGTGGGGGAAAAAAAAATCTCTTAAATTTCTAAACAATACATGAATGTATTCTTACTTGAAAAAAATGTAAATACTTTAAAGTTTAAGTCTCTTTCATCACTGCTTCCCTTCTCAAACGTAACTACTATTATCAGTGCATTGTGTAGATCTTATTTTTTATTTATTTCTTTATTTGAGAGAGATCATATTTGAGATCGTATCTCATATTTGAGGGAGAGAGAAAGAGAGTCTTAAGCAGGCTCCACATCCAGCATGGAGCTTGACACAGAGCTTGATCACATAACCCTGAACCTGAGCCTAAATCAAGAGTCGGATGCTTAATTGACTGAACTACCCAGGTACCCCTCATTTTGTATTTTCTGTGTAGCCCAACACAGGGCTTGAACTCATGACCCTGGGATCAAGATCTGAACTGAGATCAAGAGTCAGACACTTAAATGACTGAGCCATCTAGGTGCCCCTGTGTATCCCTTTAAAATCTTTTCTCTGCCTTTTCTTTAATATGTAACATATTTATAGGAGCACATAGTTTTATTAGTGTGTATTTGTACATAAATAATACAAACTGTCCTATAACTAGCTTTTTACCTGCAGTGTATATTACAGATAGTCCTGTGTCAGTACGCAGATATCTGCCTCATTCTTTTTAACTGTTACATAGTACTCTACAGTATGAATGTGTTATCATTTGTTTAACCATTTAGCTATTGACTTACAAGGGAGTCACTGCAATAAATATATTTGACCAATTCTTAGGCATATTAGTAAATATAAAAAAGTAATTTCTAATCATAGGATATATACATTTAAAATTATAATACTGTCAATTTATCGTTCAAGATGTTTATGCCAGTTTATATTCTGACCAGCAGCGTTTCATAGTAACCACTTCCCTATACTTTTATTTCAATGTCTTGCTTAATGGCACGAAAATGGTATCTCATTGTTGTCTTTATTTGTATTTCTTTGGTTAGTAGTAATACTCAGCATTTTTAATGAGTGAATGGGTTGTTTGTTGTTTCTCTTAAATAAACTGCTAATGCACGCATAAGCTTTCTGTACTGTATTCTATTCTTTTAATCTATTTTCATTTTTCTACAGAGATAGTACATGTGTTTAATCTAGCTTTTTAATATGTTTTAAACCTTCAGGGGAGAGACTTCTTTTCCATAGACATTTTTACTTTCAAACTTCTTACACAAGGCAATAGCTAATCATGCATTGCACCTGTGACCAATTGATAGCTATTACTCTTTATTTCTTAGAAATGAGGAAATAAAACCACAAAATGTACAAAATCAGATCTAAACCCCAGATTTTTGGGTCTAGTGCCTTTCCTTCTAAAGTTCTGCAATTATATCCAGATGCCAGAGAAACCTAGGCTATTAGAGGGGAAGTAGAATCATCTATTTAAACTCCTCATTTTACAGATGAGCAAACTAAGGTATGGGAAAGCTAAATACCCATGACATGATACTAGAACACAGATCTACAGGCTCTCAGGTGGGATTCTTTCCACTGAACCATGTAGATTTATATAATGACAACATTTCACAGGCAAACTCTAGTGTTTTAGCCCTACCAGTCACCTGGAAGGGGAAAAGAATTGAGAACTCATTGCCAGACTTTTAATTTTGTTTCCATTCTCTTAACTCACAAAATAAAGGGAAATAAAATTGTTAAAGTTGAAACTGAACACACAAAAGTTAAAGCTCAACAGTCATACATATTCACACTGGCTCTGTGAAAAATATAAAGAGAATAGGAACATCCTCAGTTACAACAATATATTCTCTTTATCTACTGTCCACCTACTGAATGTCTCGAGTATTTCATGATACTGTTGCATCTATAAGCAAAGATGGGCAAACATGTTAGGAATGAGCAGCCTTGAGTTTCATGAGGACTCCCCTGGAACAAAAGGTGATTCAAGCTCTTCCCTTGATCAGGATCTATCACACCCTGGTTTTCGGTATTCTCAGCTGGGAAACACAGGAACACTGGATTTCAACAGCTCTCTGCTTTTACCTGATAACATTTTTGTTTGCCTGGACGAAGGACTAGAATAGATTGACCTGTGTCACAAACTTCAAAATTTTTGTAACTACTTTTGGAAAAACAGATATTTTTAAGACCGCCCTTAAAAAGAGCAATACAGTAATACTAGGTGACTTCAATAACCCACTTTCAACATTGGATAGATTATCCAGACAAAAAATCAACAAGGAAAAGTTGAACCTAAACTGCACATTAGATCAGATGGACCTAATAGGCGTTTATAGAACATTCCATCCAATAGCAGCAGAATACACATTCTTCTCAAGCCCACATGGAATGCCTTCCATATGTTAAGCTACAAACCAAGTCTTAATAAATTTAAGAGCACTGAAATCATATCAAGTATCTTTTCTGACAGTGGTATGAAAACTGGAAATCAACTAAAAGAAAAAAAATAGGAAATTCACAAGTATGTAGAAATTAAGCAACATGCTCCTGAATAACTGATGGGTCAAAAATAAAATCAAAGTCAAAATAAAAAAATATCTTGAGAAAATGAAAACTGAAACACAGCATACCAAAACATGAGATTCAGCAAAAGTGATTGTAAGAGGGAAGTTTATAGTGATAAATGCCTATATTAAAAAAAAAAGAGAGATCTCAAACAGCTTAACTTTACATATCAAAGAACTAGAAAAAGAAGAACAAATGAAGTCCAATGTTAGTAGAAGGATGAAAAACTACAAGGATCAGAGCATAAGTTAATGAAATAGAGACAAACAAGACAATAGAAAAGAACAATGAAACTAAGAGCTGGTTTTTTGAAAAGATACTCAAGATAGATAAACCTGCTAGACTTACCAAGAAAAAAGAAAGAAAACTCAAGTAAATAAAATTATAAGTGAAAGAGGAGACATTACAACTGATACCATTGAAATACAAAAGATCACAAGAGACAACAATGAACAATTTATGCCAACATATTGGACAACCTACAATAAGATAAATTCCTAGACACATACAACCTACTGAGACTTAATTGTGAACAAATAGATAAACCGAACAGACCAATTAATAGTAAGGAGATTGAATCAGTAATCAAAAACCTCACAATAAGGCCCAGAATCAGATGGCTTCACTAGTGAATTCTACTAACCATTTAAAGAATAATTAATACCAATCCTTCTCAAAATTTTCCAAATTTTCCAACTTTCAAACTCATTTTATGAGGCCAGTATTACTCTAATACCAAAACCAGTGACTGTCTAAGTCACTGAGTCTAAATTTTGGCTTAGGTCATGATCTCTGGGTCATGAGATCAAGCCCTGTGTCAGGCTCCAAACTCAACAGGGAGTCTGCTTGAGATTCCTTCCCTCTCCCTCTGTTCTTTACTCCACTCATGCTCTCTCTCTTTCTCTCTAAAATGAATAAATAAATCTGAAAAAAAGAAGAATAATTCTTATCATTTGTGACAACATGGATGCAACTGAAGGGCATTCTTCTAAATGAAATGAGCCATCACTTATATGTGGAATCTAGAAAGAAAGAGAGAGAGAGGGAGGGATGGAAGAAGGAAGGCAGGAAGGCAGGAAGAAAGACAGGAAGGAAGGCAAGAAGTCATGAAGTCATGAAGGCAGGAAGGAAAGAAGGGAGGGAAGGA
>CM052898.1:140681174-140700280 GCA_028534135.1 Potos flavus | reverse complement strand
ATTTTGGTTCAGGTCATGATCTCAGGGTCATAAGATGAAGTGTTGTGTGGGGCTCAGCACTGGGTGTGTAGCTTGCTTAAGATTCTCTCTCTTTCTTCCTCTCCCTCTGCCCCTCCCCACCTTCTCTCCCTCTCTTAAAAGAAAGAAAGAAAGAAAGAAAGAAAGAAAGAAAGAAAGAAAGAAAGAAAGAAAGAAAGAAGAAAGGGTAAAAGAAAGAAGGGAAAAAGAAAGAAATAAAAAGAGAAAGAAAGGAAAAAGAGAAAGAAGGAAAAAAGAAATGGAGGAAAGAAAGAAATGGAGGGAAGGAGGGAGGGAGGAAGGAAGAGAGGAAGGAAAAGAAAGAGAAGAAAAGTTGAATTCATAGAAATAGCAAAAAAGTGGTTATCAGAGGCTGGAGGAATTATAGAGAGGTAGGTAAATGGATATAAATTTCAAATATAAGATAAGGTCTGAGGATCTAATGTATAACATGGTAACTATAGTAGATAACACTGTATCACGTAATTAAAATTTGCTAAGAGAGTAGAACTTAAATGTTCTCACACTGCACACACACAAACTTAATATGTGAGATGATATATGTATAAATTAACTTCAGGGGATCCTTTCATAATGTATATGTATGTCAAATCATCACATTGTATACTTTAAGTATGTTACAGTTTTATTGGTCAATTTTACCTCAGTAGTGCTGGGTGGAGTGGAGTGACAAAATAGGCTGTCCTTGTCTCAGTGTCTTCTGGATTTTGAGCCAGAATGAAAACAAAACAAAACAAAACAAAACAAAAATACAATGCTTGAGTTTTTAACCAAGTTTGGATCAAAGGTCTCAGAACTTCTGCAGGGTAAGTTGCACAGCAGGAAGGGAAAAGTCCACTACAAGGTCATGAGCCACATAGCTTGAATGAATAATTCCTGCTTATTCCTGGGCCCCCAAATTTCCATCTTACAGCCTGCATGGGCTCCATTTGTAGTCCTCAGGCAAATTCTTTAAGCCTTTTGGTTGCATTTTCCATTCCATCTTTTTATAAATAATAAGTCAGAACACATGTCTTGAATAGCTTAAGATCTAAAACATATGTTTGTGCAGTGAGACCACAGAGGTAGACCTACAGAACCTGAAGCCAATTTTGTTTTCAGCAGAGACTTTAGATGTCTGTTCAACACATTTATTAAAAAGTAATTTTTGTTCATCCAATGTGCCATGCTGTCAAGAAACATACCAAAGAAGAACAACTTCCTGTCCTCCAGGAGCATATAATCTTTTTGGAGAGCAAATAGTCTCATTCCTTAATGCCCTTCTTCATGCATAGTGAATACCAGTTGAAGGAACTAGAGGTTCAAAAAAGGTAATCAGAGTAAAGTTAGGTTGGAGAGGGATGCACTGTCCCTTTTAGGTCCGTTCCAAACCAAAGAGGAATCCTTACCTATTATCTTTGGGCCCTTCAATAAGGGCTATAGATCTGTCAACTGAGTATGATGGCTCAGGTCTAATTTATAAAAACCTTCCTTTGGCCCCTACAAGAATACAGTTCTCCTATTCATGCACATAGTTTCCTGGCTCTACAGCAGAAACTTAGATACAAAACCCATTTCATAGGTCAGCCTATCTCCTTTCAGTGAGGAAGGTTTTGTCTGCTCAGATATTTCTCCCTTAAACTTCCTGTCTTTCTTCACTAACTTGGAGATACCTTCCTGCTCTTTCTGGAGATTTCTGGTCCTTAAACCATTTTACTTCTTCCTTTTCCTGTTCACAATTTGCTTGAGGAAGGTCTGGGAAGTAACAATATTGTGGGACAACCCTGAGTTAGACCTTCGGCTCTCCACCACTTACTAACTGGAGCCTCAATGTTCTTAACTATAAGATAGATAAAACCATTAATAACCGCCTTCCTGGGCAGATGGATGAAATGATTATACCACATAAAGCTGGTGCCTTTATAAGTATTGGCTTCTGTCTCTTTTTCCTAATGAAACCTTAAATTCTTCCTCTAGGCTGTAGACCATCACATGCTGATCTGCAGTCACCTTTACTTCTTAAAAAAAAGCCTCTGTGGTTCTAGAGCCTAAATATATCCCTGAACTAGTTCTCTCCGTCCTGTGAGCATTGCCTCACTTGGACCAACCAGCTTTATATCCAGATGAAGCTCAGCTTTTTTTTTTTTTTTTTTTCCCAATAACTGTCACCACCACTACCACCTACTGTTGTAAACTAAATCCTAGTACCACCTTTTCAGGGGGTCTCCATTGTAAACATTCTACAGGTCCTAGGAAATTGGTGAATTAGTTTGCTAGGGCTGCCATAGCAAAAATACTACAGACTGAGTGGTTTAAACAACAGAAATGTATTTGCTTACAGTTCTGGAGGTTGGAGGTCCAAGATCAAGATCAGAAGTTTGACTTCTTCTGAGACATCTTTCCCTGTCTTGCAAATGTCCGCTTTCTCACGGTGTCCTCACATGGCCTTTCCTCTGGGCATCCATCATCCCTGGTGTCTCCTTGTGTGTCTAATTCTCTCTTCTTATAAAGACACCATTCCAATTGGATTAGAGCCCACCATAATGGCCTCATTTTAATTTAACTGCCTCTTTAAGGCCCCTATCATCAATATAAACATGTTCTGAAGTAGGGGTTAAGGTTTCAAGATATGAATTTTGGGAAGAGATAATTCAGCACATAACAACTGGTTCTTTCACAAGGTACAGGGGAGTGAAGAGGGAGCCCTGAGTTGCAGCATGGTGTAAGTATTCCTACTGTGGCCTACTGCAAGCTACCAATAGCTTAGCAACCAATTGCCAAATTTCCTGAACATTTGGTATTCGATCTCACAAGCTAGTAAGAGCTGGCTCCAGCACATGGCTAGTACAGATTCTGGCCAAATGTTCCTTCTTTTATTGGGATGGGGGAGTCTCCTCTGTATTCTGTATACCCCCATCAAACTTTGTAGGACCTTCTACTATGTCTTTCTTTCAGCTGAGGGACACTTCTAATTTTTAGCCCATTTGCAGTGCTAAAGTTATTGACATACCCTTGAGCTCAATTTGTTCCCCAGCCCTTCCAGGATTAGATTATAAACTCACTCGCCTCCTGAGGATGGTAACCCATTCTCTCTACAGTTGAGAAGTGGGTGATCTGGAAGTTTTCCTTCCTTCCTCCCTCCCTCCCTCTCTACCTCCCTCTCTCCCTCTCTCTCTCCCCCTTTCTCCCTTCCTTCCTTCCTTCCTTCCTTCCTTCCTTCCTTCCTTCCTTCCTTTCTTTTCTTTCTTTTCTTTCTTTCTTTCTTTCTTTCTTTCTCTCTTTCTTTCTCTCTTTCTTTCCCTCTTAAGTGCAGTGATATTTATTTAAACCCAAAGGGACATATATACAAATAATTTCACTTAGGACCAAAGAAGGAAAAACTTGTTAAATTTTCTCCATTTTCTCCATTTCTCAACTGATCTTGTGGGAGCAGTTGGATAAGAAAAGAGTAAGTCAAGTTTGTGAGAGTTAAATAAGAAAAAGGTTTAGACATGTCCTAGCATGGAAAATAATGGTCTTTATCTTTTACCATTCATGTCCAACACTGCATGACTGCTCATAATTCTAGGTAAAGAGAATCTAATATTTTAAACAATTTAAGAACTTTCCAATCAGTTAGCACTCCAGCCAAACAATGCACCAAGAAGAACAAATCCCCTTAATTTTCTAATTTCTTATTTTATTCTGACAGCTTTGGAAGAGTAACAGGAAGTATCTTTTGATGAAGAAATGCTAAACTGGATTCAACTGAAAAAAATTCTTGAATCTATTTTGTGAGAGACTTTTAATTTCTGGCTTTTGTTTAATCATCATAATTTAATAGATTCAGGAAAGTTTTTGGCCTTCAAGTCAAATAATTATGATACCCTCATTCCAAGTTTGTATCTACATATCTCAGAGTCAAATGACTAGCGAATCTATTTGATTTTCCACTTTGATTATGAAATTAACTAGATAGTTCTCAAATTTCTATTTTGTTTAGTGTGATGTCCAGCCTCCAGTGATCCTCTCCTCCTGGTATTCGTGCCCCCAGTGTAGTTTTTTCCTATATTGAATGGGACTAACCTGTATTAGCAGTAGAATACCGTGCAGAAAACATTGCAACGTCTGCTTTGCTCTCTCTTGGCTTACTACAGCTTCTGTATCATGAAAGCACTCAAACCCTGTAGAGAGGTTTATAGGGGGAGAAACAGAGGCCTCCTGCCAACTGTTGGTATTAACTGTTAGCCTGTAAGTAACCCCTTGGGAGTGGATCCTCCAGCCCCAGTCAAGCTTTCAGAAGACTGCATCTCCAGCTGATACCTTGACTGCAACCTCATGAGAGATCCCAAGCCAGAACGGCCCAGCCAAGTTGCCTCTGAATTCCTGGCCCACAGAAACTGTGTGAAAGAATAAATGATTCTTTTGGTTTTAAACTACTAAATTTTGGTGCAATTTGTTATGTAGCAACAGAAAACTAATACACTCAGTTAGGCATTTAACACCCAAAATTTAGAGATCCAGTGTTTATAAGTCTTTCAGGGTCAGGAAATGAAAAAAGGCTCTGCTTCAATCCTTGTGATAGACATTTGTGAGTTTTGCAATTCCTCGGCCTTTGAACTCCCCTCTTGTGTTTGTGACTTTTCCACCTTCCAAGTCTTGGAGATGTAGAGCATTTCCTTCCACTCTAGACCCAGAAAATGAAGAACACTTACTTTGCCAGTCTGTCTGGAAGTTACTGGACAAGTGCCCAGTCGTGATTTGTCAGGCACACTTGTTCACATCGATGGTGATATTGTAAGCTATGGCATCCACTGTGGTCCAGCAGTTATGATAGAGCAATGTTCCTCCACATTAGACTGGTTTGTTCCTGCCCATTTCCTAGTGCTGGTTTTCCAACTACAGAGATTCTATGAGCTACCCAGCATTACTAATTTTCTTTTGTGCATAAATCATCATGATGCAGTATGCATACTGTATCATGGTAGGTCCAATGGAAATCACAAGGGCATCAGATAAATCAAAGGTCAATAGGAACTGCCTGAGAGAGAGGATTATTTCATTCTGGCCTCTTGAATCAGTCTTCAAAGGCACAACTTAACTGGCAGAAAGCTGAATCACAATACAGGAAGAAAAAGGTTAAGGGGACACAGTATCTTTAAGATAAATCATTATAGGTAGGCATCAGTGCACCCAGTTTGGGACCCTCAAACACTAATCATTTATAAATGAAATGCTTCACATAGTCCCAGTTTTTCTACTTCAGTAGTTTTATAATTACATGTTTATTAACTTACTAAAAATTATTTCAAACCATTCATTAACTTCAAGAAACAGAAGGCATCAAGAAATGAAAAACAAAATTAATTTTAAAACCATACTAGTTAAAGCAAGGACACATAGAAAATGAAATTTAATTCACACACAACTTAACATAATTGAAACCAGCTATAAAAGTATGAGATAGTCATAAATATCAGAATGTTATATTGTTTTCCCAAGTAATTAAAAAGTCATATCCATGACAGAACTTAGATTTAATGTTTCATCTTTCTCCTCATAAGCCTTTGATTAATTCTTGAGTTACAAATTCTCATAAATTCTGGCATTTTTAAGCTGGTAGACAAATCTGTAGGAAGGCCAGAGGAATAACCTACATGAAGAATCAGTAAAAATGCAGAATCACAGCTTTCTATAGGTTAGATTTAGACAGCTCTACCACAGCCCTATTGGGTTTCCCCTTAGAAGACTGTCAGCTCTAAACTCAATCCCTCTACATGGACTTAGCAAATCTGATAACTCTTACCCCATCTTTTGGCAAGAAAGTACATTGGGCTGTCTTTTTATCTTTTATCTTTTGGAAATTTTTATTTTTAATTACACTGACTACATGAACACACTCTTGTTACAAAATGCAAACATTACAGATCAAGCCAAAGCCTCTCTTCACTGTACATGCTTGCAAACTTCCAGATGTTTTTCTATGTACCTACTGGATTATATAGATACAGGTGTAAAGCTCAGCCTCTACTATAAGTTGCAAGGAAAATCGTTAATATTTAGAGTACTTATTCTGGAAGTATAAAAAACATTGTTCCTAGTACATCGATCCCTTCCCTTCTCTCTTTTGCTATGGCTGCATACTATTATATTATATATGTATATATAAAATAATATTCCATTGTATCTTATATTCCACTATAATAACATAGTATTATAATATTCCATTATATATTATTATAATATCCATTATATATATTCCTTAATATTCCATATATTAATGGAATAGTTCTAATTAACTATAATTATATTATAATTATATAGATAAGATACGTTAAGATATATATAGCACATCTTCCTTATCCATTCATCTATCAATGGACCCTTAGTTTGCCTCCATATCTTGGTTATTGTAAATAGTACAATAAACATATAAGTATAGGGGTGCACATACCCTTTTGAATTTGTGTTTTTGTTTTCTTTGGGTAAATACTCAGTAGTGGAATTATTACATCATATGGTAATCCTATCTTTAGTTTTTTGAGAAACTACCATACTGTTTTCTGCAGTTGACTTATTTACCAGTTGACTTACTAATTTACATTCCCACCCACAGTACACAAGTATTCCATTTGTGACATGTGTGGACCTAAAGGGTATTATGCTAAGTGAAATGAGTCAGACTGAGAAAGACAAATACCACATGATTCCACTCTTATGTAGAATCTAAAAAAAAAAAAAAAAAAAAAGAATAAACAAACAAAAGACAAACAAAAATCAGACCTGTAAACACAGAGAACACAATGATGGTTGTTCAGAGAGGAGAAGTGTGGGGTGGATGGGCAAAATGAGTAAAGGGGAGTGGGAGGTACAGTCTCCCGGTTATGGAATGAATAAGTCACAGGAATAAAAAGCACAGCATAAAGAATATAGTCAATGATACTGCAATAGCGTTGTATGGTGACAGCTGGTAGCTACACTTGTGGGGAGCATAGCATAATGTTTACACTTGTGGAATCACTATGTTGTGCACCTGAAACTAATGTAACATCATGTGTCAACTACACTCAAATAAAAAAGTTAATCAAAATAAAATAGGATAAAAATAAGGAACATTTGGTGGTAATTAGGGAAGCATCTGGTCCTCTAAGTCATCTGTCTCACAGGCATTTGTGAGAAAACCCTTGTTTCCCTCTGCCTGGCTCCTTAGAACTGGAGCCTGCCTTTGCCACGTCAAGACTGGAAGAGTAAGAATCAGTCTACTGGTACTGCCTGTTAAAACAAGAGAATCCCTGCAAAGCCATCCAGGTTTTCTTCCACCAAAACTCCCTCTGCCTTTCAGCTCCTGAGCTCTGCCTGGGTGAGATAGCCCCCCAAAGGAATCTGTGTTCTCATCACTTACCCCATTTTCCCTTCTCCGCTCAGCTCAAGGTTGGTTGTTGCTGTTGTTTAGGTTCTGGGGAGGGAAAAAATTCAGAATTCTCTTTCCCTAAAAGAATTTACACTATTGGAAACCAGAGTTAGGAAGAACCATATATGTCACATTCTTTTTTTTTTAAAGAAAGATAATAGTCAAATATGACTGTGCATGAGTAATATAACATAAACTGATGGATACAAGGAGAAAGAAAGTGGGGTAAAGGGGCAGAGACAAAAGTGGTGTTTCAGAGAGTCAGAGAGGGCCCCTCTGTAGGGGCAACCTCATTCTTTATAGCTCCTACACAGCCTAGCATAACATAGCCCTGCAGAAGGATAGCAAGATTTGTTTCCCATTATAAACCATGCTGTAGTATTACCTTCTTGTGCACACGAACAAGAGTACTTGGAGTAGATGCTGAAAAACTGAAATATTGAATCATCCTTGCAAACGGCCCTCTGAAATGGCTATACTGATTTTTACTCTCATCAGAAACTGTTTGTTCCCTATAACTCTCTTAGTTAATACTATCAAAATTATTGATTTTACCAAATCGATGTATCCAAAAAATGGTATTTTGGATTTTTTTTTTTTTGTAATTGGCACTTCCCTTTACTACTCAGGTTGAATATGGTGTCATATGCTTATTAGACATTTATATTTCCTATCTTGTAAAAATAGCTATACATATCCTTTGCACATATTTCTATGGGTGTTTTTTTTTTTTTGTCTTTCTCTTTTGATTTGTTGGAGCTAATGTACTCAAGCTAATAAAGATTGTCTTACATAATTTGTAAATATTTTCTCTCATTTAATTCATTCCTTTAATACTCATACCTTCATCAGTCTTTATTATTTTGAATTTTAAATTCAAATTCAGCATACATTTATTGAGTACTCACTACATATAAGACACTGTGCTAGGCTCTTTGGAAAATATAAAAATAGTTGAGACCTGATATCTGCTCTCATGGATCTCACAATTCAGTGCTGGGGACACATGTACACAAATATCTATAAAGCCAAGGGTCCTAATAATCCATAAAGTACTATAAAAAGAAGTACTACAGGGGCAATATCTCGCTCAGAACAAGGCATGTGGAAAAATCTCACAGATGCAGTAGAACTGAAGAGACAGAGGCCTTTTGAAAGGCAGGGAGAGGTAGAAGTCTTCATCACAGAAGGAACAGCACAAGCCCGGCAGAAAATGCAGCCAGGAAGGGTTGGGGAGAAATTTCTGGGAAAGCTGGATAGTGGCCCTCTAGGTAGGAATTAGAGGAGTCAAGTCAGTGGAAGACTAGATTGAAAAGGTCAGGTGGAAATATCTTAATCTTCTATCCATAAGTAAGAAATAAGTGATAACTTCTACAATTCGTAGTCTCCCTGAAAGGTAGTCATTAACGAAAAGAAGAACACTATTGACTGTGAGACGTTAAGCAAAGATTTGGAGTGACTGGGAGAACATGGATGGCCTCATCCACAAGCTTGAGGACCTCCTGAAGAGGGAAGCTCGCAGCCCCTTCCCCGCCCTGCCCCAGGTGTGGGTGTGCGCACTGCCAGTGTGTCTGCTGATTTCCACTGGCCAGAGAGAGCCCTTGCCTGAGAACAGCTGTAGTTGGTAAGTCTTGAGTCTGTTTTACCATCCTGCAGAGGTAGGAGTTGGATAGCTTATGCACTATGACTTCACAGTCTTCTGGGGAGGCTGCCAAAGAAAGCATGTTTTGGATAGGAATCTGAAAAAAAAGTAAAAAGAAAAAAAATAAAAATTTGAAATACCCGAGAGGAGTTTGGCATAGGGATAAGGTTTCACATCCAGCTCCTCCCTAGGCTCTGCCATTTAATCATCCTCCAGAATACAGGGGCGGCCATGGATAGTGATTAGGCTTCCTTGGGCTGCATCAGCAAACACCCTCCTTTGATAGGCAGTTGGAAAGTAAAGGGATTTGGGTTTTAGTTGCAAGGGAATGGTGGAAAATGTTACAAACAGCTGACCTCCTTTGCCCTCACTGAAATGGCTGCCTTTCTCTGCACATTTTATGTTGCTTTGGGGAGAATGACAAAAGACAGATGCTTCTTGCTGGAATGCGAGTTGTTTAATCTTTCTTTCTAGTCCCAAGACAGTTACTGTAGTTTCTTGGAGCAGACATCTTGGGCCACTCCTTGGTTTTCAATGTCTTGTAAGTGGTGTTGTGTTGTGATTTTCCATTATATGGAATATAGGAAAATCTGTAGGAGAGATTTTTTTTAAAGGTGTTATGTCGTAGATGGTGTCCTCAGGCCAAAAGCCTTAAATTGGGTGTGTATAAATTATAAATAAACTGTAAGCTGTTGTAGTCAGACACAAAATACATAACCTGGACTGGCCTCATCTCCTACAGAACATCAGCTAGGTGTACAGAGATGCTTATGTCCATTTGAAGGATCGCTAGCAATATACAGAATCATCTTTCCACTAACATGACCTATTTTCACAGTACCCACAAAGGAGGAGGACAGCTTTCTCTCCAGGTTCTGCGGCCCCTATGGAACCCCAGAAAGCTGCACATTAGACAGAAACGCCCTTCAGAAACAGTAAAACTCGTATGTTAGTACAAACCACCCTGCTCTCTGCTGCTGTCTCTTTTCATAAAGACAATGAGTTTCATAAAGGTAATGAGATAAAAGAGAACCTAACAGGATGTGATGTACTCAAGCATTTCCATCATGTTAAGGCACAAGAGTAAATAACTAATCTCATAAGCAACCTCACTTTCCCAGGAGGAGCACGTTTTTATTAATAGGCAAATCATGACAGCAATTTGGAAATTGATTCATTTCTCCTAAAAGTCTTAACATTTGATGAGACCTCACAAATATTTTTGTTTTAGTGTACCTTGTTTAAATTTTTTTTCTGATTTTGAGTCTGTGTATGTTTTTTCTCTCCCTCTTGTTAAATTTTCAAATTGCCTTGATTAGTCACATGACTGCCTCCTACCTGTGCAGAGAAGATCACTTCTTCCCTCTCTAGTGATTGTCATACCTCTACAGATCTCTCTCCTTGATGTGTGGGAATTTCAAGGTAGATGACACAACTGGAAATGGAAATCTATGTTTGTGGTTATCTGTGTGTGGGGTCTCTGTGTTTTAGGTATGACAGGTGTTTTAGGGCAGAGCACGTTGCCATTTTTTTTTTACATTCCTTTGTGTGCATAAAAAGACATTTGAAAGCAGGGATGAATAACAAGACTTTGTGTTTCTATAGCATTTCCCCCAAGTACATTTATAAGTTTATAAAGATTATGCTCAAAACCTTCTCTTCAGGTGGGTTAAGAGTAGAATTATTTTCATATTTCGTTAGAGGAAACCAGGATAAAGAGAAGCGTCTCAACTCTGCTAGCTTCACCCTACTCAGAATCTGTTCCCGCCCTTCGGAGATGAGTGACATCATCCCGCCAACTCATTGCCTCTCTAGGCTGAGCTCCCCTGCCTTTCTTTGGTTGTCCACTGTGTATAAGCCAATGTTCTTGGCTCCTTGTTTGATCTTAAAATCAGTGTTGGGTGAATCAGTCAGAAGATTTGGACATTCTGTTCAAAAATGTTATAAATTCGTCAAGATTTGCTCGATCTGCAAAACTCTCCTGGCATTCTCAATAGAAGAGCAGTCTTGTGTCCCCAGATGACTTCCTGAAATGCAGGACTTATGTGGGATGATATAGTTTCCCCATTGCCCAGAAAAAGACATGCTCTGTCACAGCCCCCTGCCTTTACTGATGCTGTCTCTTCCCTTTCTTCCCTTCCCTTGTCCACCTGCAGCATTCCTGTGCATCTTTTATTTTATTTTATTTTTTAAAGATTTTATTTATTTATTTGACAGAGAGAGATAGATCACAAGTAGGCAGAGAGGCAGGCAGAGAGAGAGAGAGGGGGAAGCAGGCTCCCCGCTGAGCAGAGAGCCCGATGGAGGGCTCGATCCCAGGACCCTGAGATCATGACCTGAGCCAAAGGCAGAGGCTTAATCCACTGAGCCACCCAGGCACCCCTCCTGTGCATCTTTTAGAACTCAGCTTGACTGTTACCATCTTTTTCACTAAGACTTCTCAGGCATTCTCCTCACCGAAGCTCCAGTTTTTGTTCAGGTCTCTATTCATTCCTCTCCCACTAGGATATGTGCCTGGTGAAAGGTGCTAACTTTAGCCCAGCTCCACAGAAGTCCAAATCAACACAAAGAAAATCTCTGTCTCTGCCAGAGATTAGGTAAAGAATTGTCCTGTGGCCTTGGCCAATTAGGCAAAAGGAGAAATGAATGTGGGGCTTTTGGTCCTCATGAGTAAGATGGAATTTGAGGAAGATATGGTCAACCCTCTTCCTCTGAACATGCCTTATGGTCTTGGGATGGCCGTCGCCTTCTCACTTCCAGCCTGAGGATGAAGCAAACACTGAAAATGGCAGAGCACAGATGAGGATAAAATCCAGGCCCTTCAAGATTTCATAGAGCCATTGAAACAACCAGACTTGAAGTTGGTTCTACTTCTGGATGCCTTCTTTTTTTTTTTTAAGATTTTATTTATTTGAGAAAGAAATAACGAGAGAGAGAGAGAGAGAGAGAGAGAGAGAGAAAGCATGAGCGAGGGGGAAGGGCAGAGGGAGAGGGAGAAGCAGATCCCTACTGAGCAGGGAGCCCAACACAGGGCTCAATGCCAGGACCCTGAGATTAAGACCTGAGCCGAAGATAGATGCTTAACCAACTGAGTCATCCAGGCACCCCTTCTGGATGCCTTCTTATGTAAGAAAATAAATGTTTTACTAAGTTAGAACCCTACTTTCTGTTTATTGCAGCTGAAAGCTTCTTAATTCATCCAATGCTTTTCCTGACCTTCAACCCACACATTCAGCCAGAATTGAGTATTCCTTCCTTTGATTGTTCTGGCACTGTGTACCTACCTTCATCACAGCATCAGTACTGGGTTTTCATGGTCTGCCTTTCCTTGCTGGCTTCTTGTTATCTCTTACTATAACTTCAAATCCCAAACCAGTTCCTTGGTCACCCTTGGTTTCTCATCACCTGAGCTGCCAACTGCTGCCTTCCGTGTACTGTTTTACCCAGGATGTGGGTACGGTTCCCTCTTCCTTCATTTCTAAATCACCATTAATCACATGAAGACTGTTGTATATAACAGACTTTAACTAAATGCCAACAAAGACACATCCTTAATTCAAGAATTCTTTAGCTACCCCATCATGGACAATTTACGACCACCCAACTTGCTTTTTATAGCTAAGGTCTAATCTATTTCTTTTACCTGATTCCTTAAGAGTCCCCAGATTCCCATCACTGAATCCCAGAAGCAACACTTTTAAAAAAAAAATTATGCTGACCATTTTAGTTCCCTTTATTTTGGAATTCCCAATACATTCTATGACCTGAGCTTTACCTTTGTTCTCTAAACTATTGGTGTATTTCACTAAACAGACAAAGTTTCCTCTTCTGTCTCCTCCTGCTTCCAAATTATAGGAACGACTGAAGTAAGATTTAAACAAGCAATTTTTAAAATCTCTCCTTTGCAATTGTATTCTCAAAGCTTAAATGTGGGGATACCTGGGTGGCTCAGTTGGTTAAGTGTCCAACTCTTGATTTCGGCTCAGGTCATGACTCAGCGTCATGAAATCGAGCCCTGCATCTGGCTCTGTGCTCAGCCAGGCATCTGCTGGAGATTCTCTCCCTCTCTCTCTGCTCCTTCCCCCTCTCTCAAATAAATAAATAAATATTAAAAAAAAAAAAAACTTAAATGTGATATCCTTGACATGTGGTGACACTCAATTTTTAATAATAATATCCAATCCTTCCTTGACGATAGTAATTAATCTCATGAATATTTCATGTGTTATTTCACTTTTTCATTTTGTCATCCTTTTGAAGACCCCCATAAATTCTCTCTTGAACCCCAATTCTCACTCCAAACAAAACGAACTGTAAGGTTCACTTCGTGAGTGCCCTAATCAGCAAACAAGGCAGGTCCACACTCCAGCTGGCTTCTTAGTAACACCCGACAGTCAGTTAACTCTGAGTGTCTTAGTTTCCTTTTTTTTTAAAATGAGGAAGTTGGTCTACTTATCTGTAGCTTCCTTCCAGCTTTAAAATACCACATAGGCCTCTAAAAGTCATGGGCCATGAGAAATGGGGCTGGACCCAAGAAGTGGAGAAGGGCAGCTAATTTTATTTGTGCTCAAACCATCTGCTGCTGTTAATACTGACAAGCAGCTATTTGATCTTTAGTGATTGAAGACCTCAACACTCCACTTAAGAAATAAGTGAGTACCAATCTTGGTTTAACCAACAAGAGATTCTCACATTTCCTCTTTCCCTGAAACTAGACTATTAATTTCCACCCTTATCTCATTTGATAAACAAAATATTTCTACCAAAATGAAGTGGCAGTAGTACAATTCAAGTTTAGGAACCAAACTTTTTTTTTCTCTTTAACAATCGTTTTCTTCCTGCTGTAATTGTCCTAAAATTACCCAAGAAAATCTAAAGAATTAATAAATGTAGAGGCAGTTGAGTGGAAATATTAAAGAAAAAATGCAGGATTAATATCCGAGGCTAGATTTTAGCTTGCTTCAAAATGTTGAAAGAATTAAGTTGAAGCACCATCTAGTGGTTCTCAATTATGTTTTGCTAAAGGTTGCTCCCAATTTTCCTCAGTTTAGGACCACAGTTAATTTGTTGTGCATGTATATATGTATGAATATATGTGTTTAGGAAAGAAAAAAATTTTTTTATCTTTATACAGGGCTAAGAAGTTGAGAGACAGTAGCTATAGCTTTTTACTCTTCCAGTCTGAATCACACAGAAAATCATGTCAGTGAAGAAGCATGAATTCAGATAAATCTCTTCCAAGAAAATGGAGAGTCCTTTCATTTCAATGATGGCAGTAAAAAGGATTAACACAATAAAGCCACATAGATTTCACTTCCTCTGTTTCTCCTGATCAGAGCCTCTCTAAAAGTCCACAACAGTGTCTTTATCTTCCCAATCCTATAATGCAGACATGTCCTCACATGTGTAGGGATTGGCTATTAGGTGATCTTTGTACATCTCCAGATTCCCAAGCCTTTCCTGTAACAAGCCCACAGTATCCTTCGGTTTTACATATTCAGCAATTTTTCTGGAACTATCATAGAGATCGCTCTTATACCTATGATTTCTATCTTCTGAAGTTACATCTGTTTCATAATCTCTATGGGAAAAATTAAAATAGAATATGAAAATTGCACATGAATAGAGTATAACATGTGTTGCAAGATTAACAGCAAGCTTTGAAATTGGCAAAGTAGGTACTCTTGTTAACCAGGATTAAGTTCAACTGCGTATTGGGTAAAACTCAAAATAACGGTGGCATGAACACAATAGTGTATTTTCTCTCACATAAAAGAATCCTATGGTAGGTATTCTAGGGTTAGTATGGCAACTCCATGGTCATTACGGCCCAGGATCCTTCTGTCTTTCTTTTCCATCTTCTTTTTTTTTTCTTTTAAGATTTTATTTATTTATTTGACACAGAGAGAGAGAGATCACAGGCAGAGAGGCAGGCAGAGAGAGAAGGGGAAGCAGGCTCGCCGCCGAGCCAAGAGCCCAATGCAGGGCTCAATCCCAGGACCCCGAGACCATGACCTGAGCCGAAGGCAGAGGCTTTAACCCACTGAGCCACCCAGGTGCCCCTCTTTTCCATCATCTTATTGAATGGCTTCCATCCTCAATGTCATCCATGGCCCAAGTTGGCTGCTGGACCTCCAGTCATTACACCAGTGTTGTAGTCCAGAAGATAAGGAGGAAAAGCAAAAGAGGATCTCTTCTTTATCTTTAAAGA
This sequence comes from Potos flavus, assembly GCA_028534135.1. Taxonomy (NCBI): domain Eukaryota; kingdom Metazoa; phylum Chordata; class Mammalia; order Carnivora; family Procyonidae; genus Potos; species Potos flavus. The sequence goes on along the minus strand of CM052898.1, from coordinate 140,685,019 downwards.
GATATCCTAAAAATATCACACAAGATACATGCTTATACCTTATTTGTGAAAATTTTAATGGGTAGTCATACTCAGTTTTAAGGGAAACTGAGAAATGTCTTACAGTTAAGTGTGTCTCCTTACAAAATAAAACTGGAGTCATGTTATTAAGCACTCTATCAGAGATCTATCACCACAATACTGCTGTGTAACAATCACAAAACCTCTGTAGCAACAATTGCTTAACTGTCTAGGATCATCTGAGGGTCAGGTCGGCAGCTCTTCTGACCTTGATTGAGCTTCTCCCTTGTCTAAGAGATGACTAACTGTTGCATTATCTAGGCTGACCTCAACAGTGAGGTGGTGAATAGGACTAGGATGACCCAGCTCTGCTCTACATGTTTCTCAACCTTCAGCAGATTAGGCCAGGCATATTCTCATGGACTAGCAACAGAAATACACAGGACTTCTTGAGATGTAAACTCAAAACTGGTTCACTGCCATTTCTGCCTCATTTGATTGGCTAAAGCAAATTACATGAGTTAGAGAAACATGTACTTGCTTTATGTTTCCAATTCAAAAATCACTGACAAATTACACGGATAGAGGGAAGGGGAAAAATCTAGAGTCATGAATGTAATCTTCTACGACAAAGAGAAAGGGGAAGATGAGCATTGGCTCAGGCAACTAGCAACCAGTGCCACAGTGTTTTTGAGTCTGTGATGGAACTATGGTACTAGAGTTTTTTCCATTCTATGTCCTGTTTTAAACATGAGGGAGTTATAATAAAAAAGAGAGAGAGAGTGGGAAAAGAGCTAATATAAGTTATATATGAAATTATTTACTAGTTTATTTCTTGGCTCATGTTCAGTTACTAATGAAGTAGGTATTAATCTTAGCAATTGTCCTTTCTGCTGAGGCAGCTCCACTACATTCTCCAACTTCCATAGAAATTAGTGTGGCCATGTGACAAATACTAGCCAATAGAACATGAGCCGATGTCATTACTACTCCAGGTCTGGTTCATAAAAACCTCCTATATAAAATCTCTCATTCTCTCTTTTTCCCATTCACTAGCTGAATGGAGAATACTCTGAGAAAGGCAGAGTTATAGGATAAAATGCTACCTTAGAGCAGAACCACTCCTGTTCCCTGCCCTAGACCCACCAACCTGCCCTATGATATGAAGTGAGCAAAAATTAAACTTCTGTGATATGAATACACTGAGATTGGGATGTTGTTTGTTTCAACAATTAGACTATCTTACTTATATATTATCTTCCAGACAGTAGTATGCATTCATTTTCTCCCTTTGAGCCTTGCTAAAAATAAAAGTAATCACTTGAATCACCTGCCACCTTACACAAGAAATTTTTCCTTTAAATAAAAGGATACTTTTTTACTATAGGATTACCATGTGTACTAATGAAGATAGGGTTCCAGCTTACAGTGGTCCTAGATGTTGGGGTTTCACCAAGAGCTCTTACTCTTACCACCATTAATCCATTCCAACCTGGAATATAGCTGGGAGAAAATTGGGACAGTGGAGCTCGAAAAGGTGAGGTGACATTCAGCACAGTCTCCAATGACTCTAAGAGCTCTTTATTTAGGATCAACTTAAAATTCCTTCAGCAATAAAGGTACTGCTAAAAATGACTCCTGGCCATTTATTCAATGATCAGGCCAAACATGCACTAATTTCTAGCGAGCAAGAAAGGGATGGGAGGTTGGCTACAGGTCAACCAGAAGGCAGTGTTTGTAGTGGCTTCTGACACTGCAACATTATTTAGCATATTAAAAAGGCAGAGGAAACAAGAAACAAGGATGAAAGCACTATCCGAAGAACCCAAAGGGGTGTAGAAAAACTGCAAAGCATTGTAATTTGCCATTTCCTGAGCCATCTTCCTCTTTAGGCTAAGAAGCAGGACTATTTCTTGTTTGCAAATAAGAACTCAGTAAGGCAAAGGGGAAAGTAGATGAGTCATCCCAGGCATTTATAATGGCAGGCAGCAAGCTTTGGTGTGTGCATAAATACATGTTTGCTAAGAGTTTGAAACAAGTTTTGTCAGCTATCACAGTGATTCACATAAACACAAAGGTATCAAATAGTAATAGGAGCAATTAGATGTTGAACCCAAGGGCTGATCTTCATGATGTCTCATCAAATCTAAATTGACTTCCAGATTTTTCAATTTTCATGCTCTATGAAAAAAACATAAAATATATAATTAGCGCAATGAATACAAGCCTTCAGAGGCACAGAAACTAGGGAGTAAACACTTAAGAAGCACCAGTCGAACTTCATTTCCCCCACAGAATTCTTTTTTTTTTTTAAAGATTTTATTTATTTATTTGACAGAGAGAGAGAGATCACAAGTAGGCAGAGAGAGAGGGGGAAGCAGGCTCCTCGCTGAGCAGAGAGCCGGATGCGGGGCTCGATCCCAGGACCCTGAGATCATGACCTGAGCTGAAGGCAGAGGCTTAACCCACTGAGCCACCCAGGCACCCCTCCCACAGAATTCTTGAAGGGTGGCCCAGGACAGGCTATCTCTCAGGAAAGCACTGTAATGAAATAGAAGCTTTCGCCCCAGTGCTGCAGGCATCTCTTCCTGGGCTCCCAGGTATTAACAAAGCTTATACACCAAAGAAAGGGCTAGGGGAACAAACAATGTGCCAAAAAAAAAAAAAAAATGCATCAGGTTGTTCCCAGGACATTGTAAACTTAAAACTTCACAATGATGTTTTCTTTCTGATGAGTCTATATTTTTTAGACTTCCTTTCCTACCTGCAATCATTTATTCTCTGGAAATAGACGAATCCCACGATGACCAGGATAACCAAGAATAGAGAGAATTTCACATAGAGAATGATCAGTAAGGCTGATGCTGGAAATTCCAGAGTTATGACACCTTTAAATACAGACAACACAGGCAGAGGTAAAGAGCCATTTCAAGGATTCTTCTAATGAAAAAAGTAGGGTCAATTGTTTAAAAGAGGCATTTAAAATATTCTTAAAAGTTCACAGACTATCATAATCAATACATCTTCTAGATTACAATTCAAATGCTGCTAAGATATTCTTTCATGAAAGAGTTTAGAAACTGTGTCTATGTTTTATAACATGGTAGATTTTCAATATTTTCTACATGAATAAATGCATAGTAAGTGTTGCTAATACTTCCCAATTTTATAAGAAAAAAAGGAAATATGCTTTCTAACTTCCTGTGTAAATGTTAGTCTTTTAGGGTATCATTATTAATATTTTGAGCACTATCTGCTATTTTCCACATAGTGAAGTAATTTTGTCACTGAGCTGCTGTCACTCCTTTAATAGGGTATTTTATGTCTTCTTACTTTCATTTATTCATCTGTAAAAGATGGCCCCAAGAATTGTTGAAAAGTTAAAATGAGACTAAGTAGGACTATCATTCTGAAGTTTATTTCTGCTATGAAAATGGCAACCAAAATTAAACTTTAAGTACTATTCTGACTCTTGGCTCCAAAAGTCATGTCATCCCGTTAAATAAACTGCTTAAATACTAAACTAGAAAAATGTCAGACAATCTCCTTCCTCTGCACTGTCAGGGAAGAAGAAGACATGGTCTCAGCCTGAGCTCAAAAGACTCACAATCCAACTGGAGACATTGATCCATACAAATGAAAAGATCAGGGAGAGGAGCAAGATGGCGGAGGAGTAAGAGGCAGAGATAGTGTCTGATCCCAGAAGTTCAGCTAGATAGTTATCAAACCACTCTAAACAACTACAAACTTAGCAGGAAATAGAAGAGAAGATGAACAGCACCTCTAGGAACAGAAAATCGACCACTTTCCGGAAGGTAGGACGTGCAGAAAAGTGAATCCAAAGC
>CM052898.1:140655706-140680674 GCA_028534135.1 Potos flavus | reverse complement strand
GCGGTCTGTCTTCCCGTCGCTTCGGATTCACTTTTCCGCAAGTCCTACCTTCCGGAAAGTGGTCGATTTTCTATTCCTAGAGGTGCTGTTCTTCTTCTCTTCTATCTCCTGTTGAGTTTGTAGGTGTTTAGAGTGGTTTGATAACTATATGTTTGTTTTGTTTTTAAGGGAGAACTTTTTTATTTTGGGATGAATAATTTATTGACATTTTTCTTTTATGGACTATAGTTTTGGTATTGCAACTAAGAAAATTTTTTTATATCTCAAAGTCTTACAGTGCTTTATTCTAGAAGTTTCATAGTTTAGGTTACACATTTAGGTCTATAAATCATTTTGATGGAATTTTGTATGTAGTATGAGATATAGACTGAAGTTCTTTTCCAATTCTTTTTTTTTTTTTTTTTGCATACTGAATCTCATGTGCATATTCCAGCACCACTAAATTACCTTCTATCTTTGTTGAAAATCATTTGTGCCCATCTGTATGGGCCTACTTATAGACTCTCTGTTCTGTTTTACTGAACTATTTGTCTATTGTTACACCAATATCACACCGTCTTATAGCTTTATAAATCTTCAAATCAGGTAGTTTTAGCTCTCTGACTTTGTTCTTTTTCAAAGTTGTTTTGGCTATTGTAGGTATGTTCCATTTCCATATGAATTTTAGACTTAGTTTATCAATTTCTGCAAAGAAGACTTTTTGGATTGTGACTGGATTATGCTGAAGTATATATCAATTTGAGGAGAACTGATATCTTAACAATAATGATTCTTCCAGTCCATGAGCATAGTAGATTTTCCATTTATTCAGGCGTTTTTCCATTTCTCTCTGCAATGTTTTGTAATTTTTTGTGTATAATTTTTACACATCTTCATCAGGCTTATCCCTAAATACTATATTTCATACTCTTTGATGCTATTGCAAATGGTATTATTTTTTAAATTTCAATCTCTAATTGTTCCCTGATATTATATAGAAATTCACTTGAATTGATGGAGCACCTGTGTGGCTCAGTCCATTAAGCATCTGCCTTTGACTCAGGTCATGATCTCAGGGTCCTGGGATTAAGCCCTGCGTTGGCTCCCTGCTCAGCAGGGAGTCTGCTTCTCCCTATCCCTTTGCCCCTCCTCCCCTCATGTTGTCTCTCTATCCCTCATATAAAAAAATAAATTCTTAAAAAAAATTCAGTTGAGTTGTGTATGTTGACCTTATATATTCTGCAAATCTGATAAATGTACTTGGCGGTTCTAATAGTTTTTGAAGTTTCCGTCAGATTTACTTCATAGATGATCATGACACATGCGAATGCAGACAATTTCATTTCTTCCTTTCCAATGTGGATGGCTTTTATTTGTTTTACTTACTAAGTAACTGTTTCTCTACTCACAACATTTCTAACACCAAATGTGTGGATTTTCAACACCAACCAATTCTCCAATTCTCTGTGGACACCAACTGAATGACCTACAATTTCATTCAATTTTGACATGAATTATCCAGAATTAACTTAGACCCCACAGACCTTCACATATTTTGAAGCTCCAGTATAAAGGGCACAAACCTTTAGGAATGCTACATCCTCTTTATGAATTCACTCCTTTATCATTATGAAATAAAGTTCTTTATCTCTGGTAATAATTTTTCTCTCAAATTTACCATGTCTGATATTCATACATTCTCTCCCGATTTCTTCAATTAGTGTTAGTACCATGTATCTTTTCCCATTATGTTCCTGTTAAATTATTTATGTTTATATTTATAGTATGTTTCTTATAGGCAACATATAGTTGTATTGCCTTTTTTCTCCAGTTTGACCATCTTTGTTTTTAATTTCAGATTGAGACCATTTACATTTGATTCTTGATATGCTTAGGTTGAAGTCTATCAATATGCTATTTGTTTTCTACTTTTCTTCATATTTTGTTTCTTGTATTCTTTCCCTTTTTCCCCCTTTACCACTTGGAGAACTTACTAATTTTTATGATCATGTGTTATATCCTTATTAGCTACAACTCTTTTTGTTGTTATTTTTGCGGTTGTTACAGGATCTATAGTGTATCTCTTTAACTGATTGTATTCTACCTTCGAGTGATATTATGATGCTTCACATATAATATAATTGTCTTGCAATAGTAAACTTCCATTTCTTCCTCCCAGAATTTGTGTTATTGTGTCATGCTATAACTTTACCTATGGTATTAATAGGTTACATAGTAAACATACCTAACTGAATTTAACTAACCTAATTCTGTGATTTAAACAGTTTTAAAATACTTCTTTATTTTAATTCTGTATTTTATTTTTAAATATTAAATATTGAAAAGATATAAATATTTTATCAGTCAGTTTTTTAAATTTTATTTTAAAGATGTTTAAATACTGAAGAAAATCTTACATATTTGCCATCTAGTTACCACATCCTATGTCTTCATTCCCTTGTGTAGATCCATATTTCTATCTGGTATCATTTTCCTTCTGCCTGAAAGAGTCTCTTGAAAATTTTTTGCAGTGTGGGTCATTAAGTAATAAATTATTTCAGCTTTTCTCTGTTCCCCTAAGTCTGTTTTGCCTCCCTTTTTTAAACTTATACTTGCTGCATATAGCATTCTAGATGACAGGATTTTTACTTTTGGTACTCTAAAATGTTGCTTCATTTTCTTTTCATTTGTATTGTTTCCTATGAAAAAATTTATGATTATTCTTAACATTCTTCCTGTGTATCTTTTTCCTCTGGCTGCTTTCGAGGTTTTTTTCTTTACCAGTGGTTTTGAACAACTTGATTACTGTGTGCTTTGGTGTAGTTTTCTTCATATTTTTTGTGCCTAGGATTTTTTACGTTTCTTGGATATGTAGTTTTGTACTATTTATCAAACTAGGAAAATTTGTTTTGTTATTATTTCCTCAAAGGTTTTTTTCTGTCTTTTCTCTCTTTTGTCCTTTGGTGACTCCAAGTTTATATATGTAATCAGGCCTCTTGAAATTGGCCCTCAGTTCACTGATATTCCATTCTTTTTTTCTGTCCGTCTTTAGCATAATTTCTATTTTCAAAGCAATAATTTATTTCTTTTGCAATGTGTAATCTCCTGTTATTTCTATTGAGTGTACTTTTCACTTCACATATTGTAGCATTGATCTTTAGAATTCTGATTTGGGTCTTAGTTAATGCCTTCCATATGTTGAATTAACCTTTAGAACATATGGATGATAGTAATACTGTAATGAGTTAATGTCTTGTCCACTATATCATTCATCTGTCAGTTTTGAGTTAGTTTTAATTGAATGTCTTCTTTCCTCATTGTGGGTTGCATTTTCCTATTTCTTTGAATGCCTTATAATTAAAAATTTTTTTGAAAATATACATAACATAAAATGACCATTTTAACTACTTTTATGGGTACAGTTTAGTGGTATTAAGTACATTCTCACTGTTGTGTGTATTTTAGGTAGGTATTATCTGGGCTAAAAAATTATGACTATTTTAATATTTATTGTTATGTTTGATATAGTATTTAAATATTAATATATTATACTTTATATTTCTCCTGATTTTTCTGTGATTACCTTTCCCCCTTCCTTTTAGACTTTACACAGCATTCAAAGTTCTATTTTTATTGTACTGGAAATTACATACTCCATTTCTATTCTTTTTTTTTTAAGATTTTATTTCTTTATTTGACAGAGAGAGAGAGAGAGAGAGCACAAGTAGGCAGGGAGGCAGGCAGAGAGAGAGGGGGAAGTAGGCTCCCTGCTGAGCAGAGAGTCCGATGCGGGGCTCGATCCCAGGACCGTGAGATCATGACCTGAGCCGAGGGCAGAGGATTTAACCCACTGAGCCACCCAGGCGCCCCTCCATTTCTATTCTTTTGAGATTCCCCTTCAACATATGTATGCTTAAAATCTAGAGTTAGTCAATATTATCTTACCTAAAGAATTAAAATATCTTAGGACATTTTTATTCCAATTACTTAATCTTCCATCTAGGAGTTATATTATCTAATTTTGAAATTTTATATTTAAAAAACAAAAAAAAACATTCTCCAAACTAGATATTACTATAATGGTTTATAAAAGTTTATTTATTACCCACCACCAGCCTTTTCCTTTCCTTCCCCTAATGTCCTCCATGTTATTCCTTATGCTCCACAAGTAGTATGATAACTGACTTGCTCTGCTTGACTTATTTCACTTAGCATAATCTTCTCCAGTCCCGTCCATGTTGATACAAAAGTTGGGTATTCATCCTTTCTGATAGAGGCGTAATATTCCGTATATATATTCTGTATATATGGACCATATCTTTATCCATTCTTCTGTTGAAGGGCATCTTGGCTTTTTCCACAGTTTGGCGATTGTGGCCATTGCTACTATGAACATTGGGGTACATATGGCCTTTCTTTTCACTGTATCTGTACCTTTGGGGTAGATACCCAGTAGTGCAATTGCAGGGTCATATGGTAGCTCTATTTTTGATTTCTTCAGGAATCTCCACACTGTTTTCCAAAGTGGCTGGGTAATAAGGGGGGCACTGGGTGTGGTGCATAAACAATGAATCTTGGAACACTAAAAAAATAAAATAAAATTTTTAAAAAGTTTATGTATTTAACAGTTTCGTTTTTCAGCATTTCTTCCTAAAACTTAGACCTTCCTTTTGATATCACTTTCTTTCTTCCCTTCCTAAATTTAAAGTTTTTTCCAGAGTCTTGGTAGTGAGGTCTGTATTTGTTGGTAATAAGCTCTGTTTTTGTTTGTCTGGGGGAGAGGTCTTTATTTTCTCCTCTTTTGTAAAAAATGTGTTTTTCTGGATAAGTAAATCTAAACAGTTATTTTCCTTCAGCACTTTGAAGATATTCCATGTATTTTGGCCTTCTTCATTGTTGTTAAGAATTCTACTGTCAGTACAAGTGATATTCCCTCGTAAGTAATCCGTCATTTCTTTCTGATTGTTTTTAAGATCATCTCTTTGTCATTAGTGTTTTACAGTTTCACTGTTGTGCATCTAAATATGGATTTCATTTTATGTAATATTTCATTTTATTTTTATTTTATGGCTTAGGATTTGCTGTGTATCCAAAATTTGAGGGTTCTGTTTTAATACTGAAAAACTTTAAGTTATCATTCCTTTTAAGAGTAGTTGTCATCATTTTATCTATTATCTTCTTGCAGAACTATAATGAAGACTTCTCTATCTTCCATGACTCAACAGACTTTTCAGTGTTTCTATAACTTTGTCTCTCTGTGTGGTATTCTCTGTGATTTTTTTTTTTTTTTTCGGATTTCACTTAGAGGCCACAAATTTTTCCTCACTTGTATCTAATCTGTTTGGTCTGTTCATGGCATTTTAACTTTTAATAATATTAAATTTCATTCTGTAAGTTCTATTCGGTTCCTTTAAATCTCTTTTTTGGTTTGAATATCATTTTGAATTTTTATAAACATGTAAAAAATAACCATTCTATAAATATGTTAAAATAATTATTCTGTAAATATGTCAACTGTATATTCTACAAATTTATTTGATTTTTATAACACATATCTTTTTGTAGATCTCTTTACTTACTTTTTTATGTCATTTCCCACTGTGGATATTTGCCTTGGTGTTGTTTTTATTGTAATTTTGGATTGTGAACTCATATTTAGGTAACTGTGTCTATGGGTATCATGTAGAATCTGGATTCCTGAAGGAGAGGTTTCTTCCAAAGAAGATTTGCTGTTCTTAAAATTCCTACTAAGATGGAGACACTATATTTTAATTTCTGAGATTAGAGTTTCTTAGATAACACAAGCAATATAAATTCAACCCCTAAACCCATGTGAGGGCAGTATGGTAACACATTCATGGTGGAAATGTTCTTATAAAAATAAGAAATTGTTCTTATAAAAATATAAGTTCTTATAAAAATAAGAAATAATGTTCTTATAAAAATTGTTCTTATAAAAATAAGAAATAATGGTGTGACAAGTAATTTCTTCTACTTTGTTTTCGGATAATAACTCATTTAAACTTTATACTGGCTTTTTTCTGGGAGGGGTATCTCAGTTTCTACTTCCTGCTTTGCCAGTGTCCAATGTTCTTTTGTTCCCTAAATCGTTCTTAAAACCCCAGCATCTAGGTTCCTAACACCACTCCTAGTAGTTTTTGGGTTATCCCGATCTTTCCAGTCCATATTTGCATCCTTTCACTTTTGATTCCAGTAGTTCACCTTGATTACTTGTGAGCTCAGGTAAGCATTAACAATTTATTTATGTTTCAGCTCTAATTTATGGTGTTTTGAACTATAGATTTTTTTCAGAGCATATAATAAATAATATTTCCAGAAATAGAAGTTCTAAATAGAACAAAAATGAGATCCTACATTAGATCCATTTCCTACATTAGGTCTAATTTTTTAGCAATCAGTTATTAGTAATATGAAGACATGTAAAAGTATAAAACACATTGGCAATGATAAGTATATAGTCAAATTCAGACTATAACACTGGTGTGTAAATCACTTACTTGTAGTATAAAGATGAACAGAAGAAAGCATTAAAAATAACTATAGCTTTGACAATATGTTAATGGATACACAATATAAAAAGGTGTAAATTATGACATCAAAAACATAAAATGGGGAGCAGTAAAAAGGTAGAGTTTTTATGTAAATGAGGTTAAGTCGTCATTAGCTTAAAATAGACTGCCATATATACCACATCTTCTTTATCCATTCATCTGTCAATGGACATCTGGGCTTTTTCCATATATTGGTTATTGTGGACTTTGCTGTTATAAACATTAAAGTGCATGTCCCCCTTTGAATCACTATTTTTGTGTCTTTTGGATAAATACCTAGTAGTGCAATTTCTGGGTTGGAGAGTAGTTCTACTAACTTTTGGAGGAAACTCTATACTGTTTTCCAGAGTGGTTGTGCCAGTTTGCATTCCCACAAACAGTGTAAAAGGGTTCCCCTTACTCTGTATTCTCACCAACATTTGTTGTTTCCTAACTTGTTAATTTTAGCCATTCTACTGGTGTGAGATGCCATTTGTAATGACATGGATGAAACTAGAGGGTATTATATTAACCAAAATAAGTCAGTAGGAGAAAGACAAATGCCATATGATTTCATTCATATGTGTAATTTAAGAAACAAAACAGATGAACATAGGGTAAGGGAAGGAAAATGAAATAAGATGAAAACAGACAGTGAGGCAAACCATAAGAAACTCTTAACTATGGGAAACAAACTGAGGGTTGCTGGAGGGGAAGTGGGTGGAGAGGATGGGATAATTGGGTGATAGGCATTAAGGAGGGCACTTGATATAATGAGCACTGGGTGTTATATGCAACTAATGAATCACTAAATTTTACCCCCGAAACTAATAATACACTATCTGTTAACTAAATTGAATTTAAATAAAAAATCTAAAAAAAGGAGACTGCTGTAACTATGTGTTATATAAACCTAATGATAACCACAAAAGAAAAACCTCTAGTAGATACACGAAATATAAAGAAAAAGTTAACAAAACATATGATTATAGAAAGTCATCAAGCCACAAAGCAAAACTGCAAAAGAAGAAGAAAGGTATGAAAGATGTACAAAACAGCTAGAAAACAGTAAAAATACAGTATTAAGTCCTAACTTTTCAATAATTATATTAAATATAAATGGATCAAGTTCTCCAAACTAAAGACAGAGAGTGGATGAATGGATTAAAAAAAAAAATCCAACTCTATGCTGCCTATGAGATTTACTTCAGTTTTCAGGACACATAGATGTGATGAGATGGGAAAAAGCATTCCATGCAAATGGAAACCAAAGGAGGGCAGGGTTAACTCTTCTTATATCAAACAAAATAGACTTTAAATCAACCCTTGACAAGAGGCAAACATGGTCATTATATCATGAAAAAGGGGTCAGTTCCTCAAGAGGATATAACATTTGTAAATATATATGCCCCCCAGTATTGGAAAATATAAATATATTAAGCCAATAGTAAGAGCCCTGAAACACAGCAATACAATCATTGTGAGGGACTTTAATACCCCACTTCAGATATTAAAAGGAAACACTGAAACTGAATTGTACTTTAGACCAAATGGACCTCACAGAATATACAGAACACTTCATCCAGAAACAGGAGAATATACATTCTTTTCACAACTGTACACAGAATATTATACAGGATAGATCACAAGTTAAAAACAAGTCTTATCAAGTTTAAGAGGTTTGTTTATACCGACTACCTTTTCCAAACACAGTGGTATGAAACTAGAAATTGGTAACAAGAGGAAAATTGGAAAACTCACAAATATCTGGAAATTAAACAGTACACTCCAGAACCACTAATGGGTAAAAGAAGAAATCAAAAGGGAAATCAAAAAACATCTGGAAGCAAGTGAAAATGGAAATACAATACAGGTTTTCACCAGTGAATACGATGATTATTGATTTTTTTTCTTCTCTCTTGGAACTCATAAGGTGCAGCAAAATAAGTTCCAAGAGAGAAGAAAAAAATCAATAACCATCGTATTCACTGGTGAAAACCTGCAAGCTTTCCCCCTAAGATAATAAACAAGACAAGAATGTCCACTTTTGCTACTACTATTCAACATCATACCAGAAGTTCTAGCCAGAGCAGTTACACAAGGAAAAGAAATGAATGGTATCCAAATTACAGAGAAAGACCTAGTATTATCTCTTCACATATGACATGATCTTATATATAGAAAATCCTAAGCATACTACCAACCTCCACCCCAATACAATTAGGGTTAATAAACAAATTGAGCAAAGTTCAAAGATACAAAATCAAAATCAATATGCAGAAATTAGCAATGAATAACCTGAAAAGGAAATTAAGAAAACTGTTCCATTTACAATAGCATCAAAAAGAATAAGATACTCAGAAATAAATTTAACCAAGGAGTTGCAAAACATGCATGGAAATCTGTAAAACATTGCTAAAGAATATAAAAATATATAAATAAATGGAAAGATATCCTATATTCATGGATTAAAGACAGTATTGATAAAATGATAATATTCCTCAAAGAGATCTCCATATTCAATACTATATCTATCAAAATCCCAATGGCTTTTTTTGGGCCTAAATGGAAAATCCTCAAACTCATGTGGAATTTTAAGACACCCTGAATAATCAAAACAATACTGAAAAATAAGTATAAAGTTGGAGAACTAACATTCCCAGTTTTAAAACTTCTTACAAAGCTGTAACAACCAAATGTATTGGTACTGGCCAAAGCATAGGTATGTGGACCAATGAAAAAGAATTTGGAGTCCATAAATAAAACCACCCTTTTATGGCTCATTAATTTTTAGCAAAAGTGTCAAGACCATTCACTGGGGTTAAGACTAGTCTCTCCAACAAGTGAACAAACTGGATCATCACCTACAAAAGAATGAAGGTGGGTCTTTATCTGACACCATACTCAAAAACTAACCCCAAATAGATCAAAGTCCTAAGTATGATTGGTAAAATGTTCAAACTCTTAGAAATGTCTCCACTACCTTTAGATTTGGCAATGATTTTTAGATATGGCTTCAAGAACACAAGTTTCAAAGAAAATCCAGAGGAATTAGAGTTCATGAAAATTAACAAATTTTGTGTACAGAGTTTTGTGTATCAGAGTGAGAAACAACCCATAGAATGTGAAAAAAAATCACAAATGATATATCTGGTAAGATTCAAGTATCTAAAATAAAAAATTTACTACTCAAAATCCAACAACTCGATTAAAAAATGGATGAAAGACTTGAATAGGTATTTTTGCAAGGAAGATTTACAAATACCCAATAAACACGATAAGATGGTCAATGTTATTCATTATTAAAAAAACATAAATCGAAACTACAATGAGATACCACTTCACACTAACTAGGGTGTCTAATAATAATGAAAATAACAACTATGGGAAAGATGTGGAGGAATTGGAACTCTTATGTATTGTTAGTAGAAATGTACAATGGCATAGTCATGATGAACAACAATTTGGCAAGTACATAATAAGTTAAATGTAGAATTACACTAGTTTAGCAATTTCACATATAGGTACATAGCCAAGAGAATTGAAAACGGATGTTCAAACAAAAACTTGTGCTTAATGTTCATAGTAGCACTATTTACAATAACCAAAGTAAGACCCAATGTAGAAGCTCATCAGTTGTTGGATGTATACACAAAAGTGGTAGATCCATACAATGGACTATTATTGAGCCATGAAAAGAAAAGAAGTACTGATACATGCCACAACATGGATAAACCTTTAAAACACTATGGGAGATGAACAAAGCCAGACACAAAATGTTACATATTGTATGATTCCATTTATCTGAAGTATCTAGAATAGGCATACACATAGAGACAGAAAACAGATTAGTGATGCCAGTGGCTATGGGTTGAGTACTTATGAGTACAGAGTTTCCTTTTAGAATGATGAAAATCCCCTGGAACTTGGTAGTGGTGATGGTTTCTTTACATTGAGAATGTACCAAATGTACAAATGTGAATTGTACACTTTAAAATGGGTAAACTGGTGAAGTTTAAGTTATGCATATTTGCCATAATAAAAAAAAAGTACACTTTAGTTACTTGTAACACCTGAGAGGAAATTATTTAGGCAATCTTGCAAATAAGAGAATGGAATTTTTAAAAATATTTTCACTTTATATTAATTTTTTTAAACTTTGAGATGATTATAGATACATGAACAGTTGTTAGAAATAAGCTAGAGATGGGGTGCTTAGATCGCTCAGTTGGTTAAGTGGTGTGACTCTTGATCTTAGTTCAGGTGTTGATCTCAGGGTTGTGAGTTCAAGCCCTTTCTTGGCCTCCATCCTGGACATGGAGCCTCTTAAAAAAAGAAGAAATAATCTAGAGATCTCATGTACCTTAGCCCTGTTTTCTCCAATAGTAACATTTTGTAAAACTATACTATAATAATAACTATTATATTGACATTGATCAAGATATAAAACAATTCTCTCACGTTATCTTCAAATAGGAACAGATTTCTTTTTTTCTTTCTCATCTGTAGGTTTTTTTGCCTTATTGTACTGGCTAGAACTTTCAACACTATGTGAATAAGAATTCTGAGAATAGGCATCCTTGCCTTGTTCACTATTTAAGGTGGAAAACATCCAGTCTTCCACAATTAATTATAAGGTGAGCTGTAGGTTTTTATAGATGCCCTTTATCAAAGTGGAGAAGTTTCCTTTATTGCTATTTTTCTGAAAATTTTTATCACAAGTTTGTGTTATGGCAGTAGATATGTTGAAGTCCTATCACCAGTGTGACTGTGTTAGGAAGTAGGTCTTTAATGTGGTTATAAAGATGGGGTCTTAATATAATTTAACTCTTATTCTTAAAGGAAAAAGAGACACCAGAGGCATATCTCACTCAAGCACATACGCAGAAGGAAGCCATCTGAAAATACGAGAAGGCACCTGTCTGTTCGACAGGAGGAGAAGCCTCACCAGAACCCTGTTGGTACTAAGTTTGTGATATTTTCCTATAGTAGCCCTAGTGGACTAAGACAATTAATTGTAAAAGTGACTGATAAATGCACTTCAGTTACCTGTAGCATTTGGAAGAGAAAAAAAAAGGGAAACTTTAAGGAAACTTAAAGAGAATGGAAGTTTCTTTCCCTTCCCCCCCCCCCCACCTTCTCCTCCTTCTTCCTCTTCTTCTTCACTCCGTTGTTACTAACGTCATGCATAAACTCATTTAGGTTCTATTGCAGATTTTGAGTAAATAATTCCAGAAAAATTCAAAATTTATGTATATTTTGATGGCTGTATTGTAGAACTGCATCTCTACCATTTAAAATCGTTATGTTGAAGGGTATCTGAATAATTTTTTGGCAATATTTTCTGGTTCTGAGAAAGGATTAAGTATATTTGTTCTTTTGTCAAAAAATTTTAGAGCATCATAATGACCATAACAACAAACAATGCTCTTGAATGATGGTGTCCAATACATTAGTTGAATTGTGGCTAATCTCAGTTGAGATGTAAGATGCAGCAAATTGTCCTGGAAGATGTGGTGAGGATGTGTGTAACTGGCTCTCTGCAATGGTAGGAAAGAAAATGGCACTATTAGCTTGGAAGTTTATTAGTTTTCTAGGGCTGCCTTAACAAAGTACCAGAACTAAGTGGCTGAATCAACAGAAAATACTCTGTGACAGTTCTGAAAGCTAGAAGTCCAAGATCATGGTGTCAGCAGGGTTGCTTCTTTCTGAGATCTATTTGACAGAGTTTTCTTAATGCTGTTTTTATTAAGTTTTAAGGCCCTGGCTAGAAGCCAGTTAGTTCACCTTCTTAAGCACTTGATTAAGTCCACCCCTTAACCACTTCCTTGTTAGAATTCTCACTCTGGGCCACCATGCACCTGCCTTGATTGCCCCAGGACCGACACCAGACAACTAGGGACAGCCCTTGTGCCCTGGAGCCCATGAAACTATTCAAATTAGCCAATTGATCAAGATAAAAATCTTTTGCACAGCAAAGGAAACAGTCGACAAAACCAAAAGACAACCTACAGAATGGGAGAAGACGTTTGCAAATGTCTTATCAGATAAAGGGCTAGTATCCAAGGTCTATAAAGAACTTATCAAACTCAACACCCTAAAAACAAATAATCCAGTCAAGAAATGTGCAGAAGACATGAACAGATATTTCTCTAAAGAAGACATACAAATGGCCACAGGATACATGAGAAAATGCTCAACATCACTTGGTATGAAGGAAATACAAATCAAAACCACAATGAGATACCAACTCACACCAGTCAGAATGGCTAAAATTAACAAGTCAGGAAATGACAAATGTTGGCAAGGATGTGGCTAAAAGGGAACCCTCTTACAGTGTTGGTGGGAATGCCAACTAGTACAGCCGCTCTGGAAAACGGTATGGAGGTTCCTCAAAAAGTTGAAAATAGAGCTACCCTATGACCCAGCAATTACACTACTAGGTATTTACCCAAAAGATACAGTGAACTGAAGGGGCACCTGCACCCCAATGTTTATAGCAACAATGTCCATAATAGCCAAAATATAGAAAAAGCCCTGATGTCCATTGACAGATGAGTGGATAAAGAAAGT
Source organism: Potos flavus (assembly GCA_028534135.1). Classification (NCBI taxonomy): domain Eukaryota; kingdom Metazoa; phylum Chordata; class Mammalia; order Carnivora; family Procyonidae; genus Potos; species Potos flavus. The sequence goes on along the minus strand of CM052898.1, from coordinate 140,667,571 downwards.
GTGCTCTGTGTGTGTGTATTTATATATATATATATTTATATATATTAAATAAATATATATATTTTATTTATATTATATTTTTATTTTATTTATATATATTTTATTTTATATATAATATAAATATATAATATATATTATATATATAACATATATTTATTTATATATAAATTTTATTTATATTATATATTTATATATATTTATAAGTATAAATATATATATTTAATATATATAAATACACACACACATACATACAATGGAATATTACTCAACCCTCAAAGAAAATGAAATCTTACCATTTGTAATGACATGGATGGAACTAGGGGATATTATGCTAAGCAAAATAAATCAATCAGAGAAAGAAAATTATCACATGATTTCACTTATATGTGGAATTTAAAAATAAAACATGAACATAAAGGAAGGGAAAAACAAATAAAATAAGGTGAAATCAGAGAGGGAGACAAACCATAATGACTCTTAACTATAGGAAACAAACTGAGGGTTGCTGGAGGGGAGGTGGGTGGGGGTTGGGGTAACTGGGTGATGGGCATTAAGGAGGGTACATGATGTAATGAGCACTGGGTGTTATATGCAATGGATAAATAACTGAACTCTACCTCTGAAACTAATGATATGCTCTAGGTTAATTAACTGAATTTAAATATAATAATTTTTTTAAAAGAGTAAAGTAGCCAGTGTGTGGGAAACCAGGAAATCTAGTTAACTCTGCTCTACTTGCCATACACAAACTTCTCCCTACAGTTCTCGCTGTTACCCTGAACCCAGTTCATCCTCTGTGTGGCCCTGTATGTCAGTCTTCTTTCGTATGGAATTGTCACAGAGAGTCTGCCTTTGATCTATTTCGAGTGTCATTTGTTGTGTCCCACCATCAAAAAAATCTTTCAATCTTGTAAAACATTTGGCACTGTGAACAAGAAAGCATGGCCATGACCCTTGCGTAGCTTCTTGGGGGTCTGTTCTTGGCTTACTCATTTACTCTTAACCACCAGGAGAAGAGCTTGGGAAGGAACTGTTGCCTGTTGTTAAGTGGGAGCTTTAACCTTGCAGCTTGCTGCTGTGTCTGCTGGTGGCTTCCATGTCTCTCCTTGCCCAAATTTTCTTGGTATTGGAAGATTAATAAAAAACAAACAGTAGTCCTAAATGGCTAAACTCCACTGGCTAGATACTAGCCCAGATGGCAGCCACCTTGGAGCAGTGGGGGTGATAGGCCTCTAGGACGGTACTTAGAGGTGTGGCCTTTGGAAGCTGATTAGGTCATAACGACAGAGCCTTCATGAATGAGATGAATGTCCTTAGAATAGAAATCCTAGAGAGCTAACTCTTCCCCTTCTACCACGTGAGGATGCAATGTAAAATTGGTCTATGAACTAGAAAGCGGTCTTCAGCAGGTACCAAATGTGCTGGTGCCTTGTTTTTAGACTTTTCAGCCTCCAAAACTGTGAGAAATAAATTTCTTTTGTTTGATTGTCACCCAGTCTACGGTGTTTTGTTGTAGTAGCCCAAACAGACTAAAATAGCAGGCATGCACACTCTGATACAATAAGTAATAAAAAAAATGAATTTAATAATTAATTAATTAATTACATCATCAATTAAATTTGACAAAATGGGATCTAGCGACCTTCAGTGAAAATAGTTAATATGGCTCAATGTAAGTTAAAACAGACTCCTGACAGATTGAAGCATTTTGTAAGACTTACTCAATAAATAGGTGGTTATTCCCACTGCTTCTCCATTGGACAGCCCAATTTGCCTGTTCTTAAACCTGCAAAGAATGAAACGTTGCTCATGGTAGATTATTACAACCTTAATACCATTGCTACATCCATTAAAGCCCACATATCCAATATCCAACATTATTAAAATTAGTAATATCATTTAGTATGTTTCATTCAGTGCTTATATCAACAGCTCTTGGTTTGCCTTCTTCTCCAAAGGGACACAATACACCTTTATTGGACTACCCATGGAGTACTTCAGCAGCCCTGCCATCACACACAGGCTTTGCAGGCAGGATTTTAAGTGCATCCACCTTTCCCCATGAGCACAAGTAGTGTGTTACAGTAATAACATTCTCATCCAAAGAATTTTGTTTAATGTACTCATTAAATGCATAAGCAGACCAAAAGATATGTACAAAACAGAAATGTTCATAGAAGCTTCATTTGTGTTATTTTTGAACTGAAAAATCCAAGTCCACAGCAACATGGATTAATAAATTACAGCATGGTCAGACCAAAAAAACACTATACAGTGTTACAAAAATGAACTATGGGAACAGTTTCATTTATATGGAGTTCAAAAACCCGCAAAATGGTCATAGATGTCACGGCAATGTTTCTCTCTGGAGTAGGGCTATTGACAGAGAAGGAGCAAGAAGGAAACTTTTTGAATAGTCGAAATGGTCTTACCTTAGTTTTGGAGGTCATTATGTAAAAATTTACACATACATAAAAATTCATCAAGCTTTACACTAAATATTTTTGCATTTTGCCATATGTAATTTATGTTTCCCAAAATGGTACTTTCCAAGTAAATTGGGTGTCCCTTCAGCACTGTGGAAGAACCAATGAATCATAGGTATTGGGTTTTTTGGTTTATCGCTCAACAAAACTCAGTGAGATTTCCTGTCCTTGGCTAGTCGGCGGCTAACCACTCCAAATGTGTACTCTGGGGAGGACTTCAGCTTTGAGGGTAGTGATGTCTGTCAATATCCTGGTATCTGGTAAGTCTGATGCTGTGACATTTTTAGCAAAATGTAAAGCTGTATTTCAATAGTGCCAAGATTGCTCTTTAGCCCCTCATGAAATGTGTTCTAATTTGTTCTAGTAGCAGTGATACATTTGTATATTATCTGGCAAACCTTCATATTTACATTATGTCAATGGTGCACTGACTAGTTGTCTAGCTGAGTCCGGTGTAATATTGGGATCCCTGGAATGGAGTGAAACTGAACTTGTGTGACTAGATAAAATGTAGTGTTTTCTCCAGTTTCTTGGTTTGTATTTTTTGTCTCCTTGAATTCTTGTTTTTTGGACCTTATATTTATTAATGTGTAATTATTTTTTTCTCCTTTGATATTTCTAATATTTCTAGCACACAGGCTAAGAAGGAAACCTGTTTCTATTTGGGGTTGTTAAATTTTAAAATAGAGCAAAAAAATGAATGGGTAAAATTTGTTTTAGAAAATGAAGATCAGAGAATATAAGAATATATAAATGATTATTCAAAGTCAATAATTTCAAGCTCACACCAGAACACTTAATACAAATGGATCTTATCCTGAAGCAGGAACAGGTAGAAGAAATGAGTGGAGTGACTGAATTTAGATCAGTCTTAGGCAGGTGGAAACAAACTTGAATCCATTCTGTTTCCTTGCGATCATCCCAAAGAAGTTCCAGAACATTTTGAGAAACACTAGCTTCCACATTTCCATATTATGTCTAGTTAAGGGAGAAGAGAGCCAGTTCTTAGGAGAAAGAAAATTGGGAATCTAGGGTGAGGAAAAGGTGAAAGAAATTAGGAGGGAGGGGGGAACACTTGGGAAGAACTCAAAAGACAGTGAATAGCAGATTTGACTCATGACAAGTACTAGAGAAATAGTTAGATGTGGCAGGAAACAGATGGCAACAAAAGGATGTAATTGAAAAGAGTGTAATTAAAACCTGTTAATGTAATTGACTCCATTTCCTGTTTTAAAGGGAAATACCATAATACTGATTATGTATTTCATAAGATTAAACATCTATTTATTATAAAAAAGTTATTTTTGTTTTTGTTTTTGTTTTTGTATTTTAAGACTTTCTTTTAGGGCAGTTTTATGTTACAGCAAATTTGAGAGGGAAGTACAGAGGTTTCCCAAATCCCTCCTAACCCCATCTGTGCATAGCCTGTATCTCATTATCAACATCCCCACCAGACTTTTACATTTGTTGTAAGTGATGAAGCTGCACTGACACATGATTATCATCCAAAGTTCATAGTTTACACAGGGTTCATTCTTGGTGTTGTGCATTCTATAGGTTTGAACAGAATATAATGACATATATCCGTCAATATAGAATCATATAGATTGTTTTCTCTGCCCTAAAATTTCCCTGTCTTCTGTGTACTCATTCTCACTCCCCTCTAAACCATGACAACCACTTATATTTTTTAGTGTCTCTACAGTGTCTGCCTTTTTCAGAATATCACATAGTTGGAATTGCACAGTGTGTAGCCTTTCAAGGTTTTTTTTCACTTTGTAATATGTATTTCAATTTCCTTTTAATCTTTTCATGGCTTGATAGCTCATTCTTTTTAGCTCTGAATAATGTTCCAGTATCTGGATGTACCTCATTATATTCGGCAATTAACCTAGTGAAGGGCATCTTGATTGCTTCCAAGTGTTGGCAATTATGAATAAAGTTGTTACAAACATCCAAGTATGGGTTTTTGTGTAGACATAAGTTTTCAACCCTACTGGATAAATTCCAAAGAGTGCTATTGCTGGGTCATATTGTAAGAGGATGTTCAGTATATTAATAAACTGCCAACCTATCTTCCAAAGTTACTGTAGCATTTTGCATTCCAAATGCCAATCACTGAGTCCATGTTGCTTCACATCCTTGCCAACATTTGATGTTACTAGTGGCTTAGACTTTGGCCATTCCTTGTATTATTGTTGTCACTCATTTCAATTGTATATAAATATACTCTGTTCAATTAAACATAGATAAATATTTTTCAATTTGTATATATTTTATAATACATTTTTTATAATACATTTTTGTTAAATATTCATATAATATATAAAATATATAAATGTATACCCAAAGAATACAGCATTGCTATTATTATTTTGAAGACACTGTTTATCTGTTAAATCAGTTAAGAATAAGAAAAAGAAAGAAAGAAAGAAGAAAAATAAAAGCTTTTATTTTACCATCACTTATTCATTCTCCAGTACTCTTCCTTCCTTTATGTAGATCTGAGTTTCTGACTTACATTATTTCTTTCCCTGAATAAGCCTTTTTTTTTTCATTTTTATTGTGTTATGTTGTCACCATAAAATCCATCATTAGTTTTTGATGCAGTGTTCCAAGATTCATTGTTTATGTACAACACCCAGTGCTCCATGTAATACGTGCCCTCCTTAATACCCACCACCAGGCTCACCAGGCTCACCTCCTTAATACCCACCACCAGGCTCATCTGTCCACCCGCTTCACCTCTAAAACCTTCAGTTTGTTTCTCGGAGTCCAGTCTTTCATGGTTTGTCTCCCCCTCCGATTTCCCTCCCTTTACTTTTCCTCTCTTTCTCCTAATGTCCTCCATGTTATTCCTTATGTTCCACAAGTAAGTGAAACCACGTGGTAATTGACTTTCTCTGCTCGACTTATTTCACTCAGCATAATCTCCTCCAGTCCCATGATGTTGATGCAAAAGTTGGGTATTCATCCTTTCTGATGGCTGAGTAATATTCCATTGTATATATGGACCATGCCTTCTTTATTCATTCCTCTGTTGAAGGGCATCTCAGCTCTTTCCACAGTTTGGTTATTGTGGACATTGCTGCTATGAACATTGGGGTACCTATGGCCCTTCTTTTCACTACATCTGTATCTTTGTGGTAAATACCCAGTGGTGCAACTGCTGGGTCATAGGGTAGCTCTATTTTTAATTTTTTGAGGAATCTCCACACTGTTTTCTAAAGTGGGTGCACCAACTTGCATTCCCACCAACAGTGTAGGAGGATTCCCTTTTCTCCACATCCTCTCCAACATTTGTTGTTTCCTACCTTGCCGATCTTTGCCATTCTAACTGGTGTAAGGTGGTATCTCAATGTGGTTTTGATTTGAATTTCCCTGATGGCTAATGGTGATGAACATTTTTTCATGTGTCTGCTAGCCATTTGTATGTCTTCTTTGTAGAAGTGTCTGTTCATGTCTCCTGCCCATTTTTTGACGTGATTATCTGTTTTTTGGGTGTTGATTTGAGAAGTTCTTTATAGATCTTGGATATCAGCCCTTTGAAGTGTCATTTGCGAATATCTTCTCCCATTCCATGGGTTGCCTCTTTGTTTTGTTGATTGTTTCCTCTGCTGTGCAGAAGCTTTTTATATTGATGAAGTCCCAAAAGCTCATTTTTGCTTTTGTTTCCTTTGCCTTTGGAGACGTGTCTTGAAAGAAGTTGCTGTGGCCGATGTCGAAGAGGTTACTGCCTATGTTCTCCTCTAGGATTTTGATAGATTCCTGTCTCATGTTGAGATCTTTCAACCATTTTGAGTTTATCTTTGTGTATGGTGAAGAGAATGGTTGAGTTTCATTCTTCTGTACATAGCTGTCCAATTTCCCCAGCACCATTTATTGAAGAGACTCTTTTTTCTGCTGGATATTTTTTCCTGCTTTGTCGAAGATTATTAGACCATAGAGTTGAGGGTCCATATCTGGGCTCTCTACTCTGTTCCATTGGTCTGTGTGTCTGTTTTTGTGCCAGTATCATGCTGTCTTGGTGATCATAGCTTTGTAATAAAGCTTGGAATCAGGCAACGTGATGCCCCCAGCTCTGTTTTTCTTTTTCAACATTTCTTTGGTGATTCGAGGTCTTTTCTGGTTCCATACAAATTTTAGGATTGTTTGTTCCAGCACTTTGAAAAATGCTGATGGTATTTTGATCAGGATGGCGTTGAAAGCATAGATTGCTCTGGGCAGTATAGACATTTTAACAATGTTTAGTCTTCCAATCCATGAGCATGGAATGTTTTTCTATCTTTTTGTGTCTACTTCAATTTCTTTCATAAGCATTCTGTAGTTCCTTGAGTATAGATCCTTTACCTCTTTGGTTAGGTTTATTCCAAGGTATCTTATGGTTTTTGGTGCTATTGCAAATGGAATCAATTCTCTAATTTCCCTTTCTACAGTTTCATTGTTAGTGTATAAGAAAGCAACTGATTTCTGTGCATTGCTTTTGTATCCTGCCACATTACTGAATTGCTGTATGAGTTCTAGTAATTTGGAGGTGGAGTCTTTTGGGTTTTCCACATAATGTATCATGTCATCTGAGAAGAGAGAGAGTTTGACTTCTTCTTTGCCAATTTGAATACCTTTTATTTCTTTTTGTTGTCTGATTGCTGTTGCTAGGACTTCTAGTATTATTTTGAACAGTGGCGAGAGTGGGCATCCTTGTCGTATTCCTGAAGTCTTAACATTTCTTGCAAGTCAGGTCCACTGGAATCAACTGACCTCAATTTTTCTTTTTTAATTTTTGTTTGAGAAAGACTTTTATTTTTCCATCCCTTTAGAAGGGAAAGTAATTTAGAAGGGTACAGAATTCTAGTGTGGTGGGGTCTTTTTCAATTAACATTTTTAAAAATTAACTAATTAATTTTTTTTAGAGAAAAACAGTGTCCCCATTGCTACGGAGAACTTTGAAATATTTAGTTTACATTTTTCTTTTTCCTTTTTTAAAGTACAGTTGACACACAATGTTAAATATTTTACTTCATTCTTTTTTCTTTCCCGATTTCCTAGGAGAAGTTAGATATAATTCTCATCTTTGTTTCTCTATAAGATGGTTTGCTTTTCTGGCTTTTTTCACAATCTTTTCTTTATCTTTGATTTTCTGTAGTTTCAATTAATATGACAGGTCTAATTTTTTTTTGGCATTTATTCTTCTTGGTATTCTCCAAGTTTCCTAGAACTTTGGTTTGGTATCTGAGTAACTTGAGGAAATTCTCAGTCATTTCTTCAGATATTTCTTCTGTTTTTTTTCTCTCTCTTTCTTTTCCTTCTTATTTTTCCATTACATGTGTTTATATGTTTTCATAGTTGTCCCATAGTCTTTGGATTTGCTCTTCTTTTTTTTTTTTTTCTTTTTTAAGTGTTTGTCCTCCTTGCTCAGTTTTGGTGATTTCTGTTGATATACTCTCTAGTTTAGAGATTCTTTCCTCAGCCATATCCCATCTATTAATGAGCTCATCAAAGACATTCTTCATTTCTGTTCCAGTATTTTTGATTTAGTTCTGTCAACTTTGCCTCATATTTTGAAGCTCTTATTAGGTATATGGGCATATCTTGTTTTATTGTGTTTCAGTTCATTGCACTTCACAGATATTGTGGTTTTTAGTAAATGAAGGTTTGTGGCAACCCTGCACGGAGGGTATCAGCATCATTTTTTCCAACAACCTTTGTTCACTTTGCCTCTTTGTGTTACATTTTGGTAATTGTTGCAATATTTGAAATTTTGTTATTATATTACATTTGTTGTGGTGCTCTACGATCAGTAGTCTTTAATGTTACTATTGTAATTGTTTCACCATGTCACTAACCATGCCCCTATATAGAAGATGGTGAACTTAAGTGATACCTGTGTATGTTCTGGTTCTTCCACTGACTGGCCATTCCCTCCCTCTGTCTCCCTTTCCTTGGGCCTCCCTCTTCCTTGGGACACAACAATTTTGAAATTAGGCCACACAATGACCTCTCAGTGTTCAAGTGAAAGGAGGAGTCACATATTTCTCACAATGACCTCTAAGTGTTCAAGTGAAAGGAGGAGTCACATATTTCTCACTAAATCAAAAGCTAGAAATGATTAAGCTTTGTGAAGAAGATATGTTGAAAATTGAAATAGATCAAAAGCTATTTGTGCTTCTTGTGCCAAGAAGTTAGCCAGGTTGTGAATGTGAAGGAAAAATTCTTGAAGGAAATTAAAAGCACTACTCTAGTGAATACACTAATGATAAGAAAGTGAAAGGGCCTTATTGCTGATAAGGAGAATGTTTCAGTGGCCTGGAAAGACCAAACCAGGCACATTTCCCTAAACCAAAGCCTAATCTAGAGCAAGGTACTAATTTTCTTTGATTCTGTGAGGGTAGAGAGAGCTGAGGAAGCTGCAGAAGACAAGTGGGAAGCTAGCAGAGTTTAGTTCATGAGGTTTAAGGAAAGAAGCCATCTCCATAACATAGAAGTACAAGGTGAAGCAGGATATGTCAATGTAGAAGCTATAACAAGTTTATCCAGAAGATCTAGCTGAGATAATTTATAAAGGCAGCTACACTAAAAAACAGATTTTTTTATAGTGATGAAACTGCTTTATATTGGAAGAAGATGTCATCTAGGACTTTCTGAAATTCTCCCTTTCTCATATCCTGTATGTTTGTTCTTCATTCTAGTTTTCCAGGTTGAGAAAGTAGACAATGAGTAAATTGAACTCTGTTGTGTTCCCCTAATCTGCCTACTGTTTTTGGGAGGACAAGTGGGATATATATATTTGTTCTTTTGTTTCTTTTAACATTCTCAACACACTAATCAGCATAGTGAAGACATAGAGACAGTAAAACACACTAATAAAAGCAAATTTATAATTGAATTCAGAATGGTCTGATATTGTAATGGGCTAATATATAACTGAATTCAGAATAGTCTAATACTGTAATGGTGGTATGTAAATCACTTTTTACTCTAGTACAAATACTAAAAAGAAAAGAATTAAAAGTAATTATAGCTATAATAATCTGTTACAAATTAAAAATATGTAAACTGTGACTAATAAAATTGGGGAAAGAAGTAAAAGTATTCAGTATTATATGCAATGCACTAAGTTATAATTAGCTTAAAATAACTACAAGGTAGTTTTTAAAAGAATTATTTATTTAAGAGTGAGCGAGAGAACATGAGCTGGGAGAGGGACAGAGGGAGAGGGAGAGAGAATATCAAGCAAATTCCCTTTGACACAGGGCTCAATCTCAGGATCCCAAGATCATGACCTGAGCCGAATCTAGATTGGGATTCTTAACTGATTGAGCCACTCAGGCGTCCTAACTCTAAGGTGTTTTATGTAAGTCTTATAGTAACCACAAAGAAAAACATCTAGTAAATACACAAAAGATATAGAAAAAGATATCAAAGCATACCACTACAAAAAACCCAGCAAATCACAAAGGAACAGAAAGAGAGGAAGAAAATAATAAAGGGACTTCAAAGCAGTCAGAAAACAATGAACAAAATGGCAATAGTAAGTACATATGTACCAGTTATCTTAATATAAATGCACTAAGTTCTCTAATCAAAACGTACATAGTGTCTGAACAGATGAAATAATAAGATTCAACGATACAGTCTCCCATAAGAGACTGATTTCAGCTCTACGGATACACATAGACTGAAAGCAAAGGGATGGAAAAAGGTGTTCAATGCAAATGAGAACCAAAAGAAAGTAGGGATAGCTGTACGTACATAGGAGAAAAAAGAGTTTAAGTCAAAAACTGTAACTAATGGCAAAGAATGTCACTATCTAATGGTAAAGGAGTCAACTCATCAAAAGGATATAACACTTGTAAATATTTATGCATCCAATATCGGAGCACCTAAATATGTAAAGCAGATTGTAACAGAACTGAAGGAGAAATAGAAAACAATACAGCGTTTGTAGGGAACTGTAATACCCCACACTGAAAATGGATAGATCATTCTGACATAAAATCAATAAGGAAACAGTGCACTTGAACAACACTGGAGACCAAATGGCCTAACAGACATGTACAGAACATTCCTTCTGACAACAGCAGAACACATTCTTCTCATGCACACACATAATATTCCACAGGATAAATCATAGTTTCAAAAAAAAGTTTTTACAAAAATTACTTCAATACAGAATTTTTTCAGAACATGGATTTGAAGTACATTAGAAATATTTTGATCGTCAGAAACTTTGTAGAACCCAAGTGAAGGAATCCATGTGGATCTCAGGAACTCTGGGATTAGAAACGAGTGAGGTGAGGAGTATCATTCTCTATCTTTCTGCTTTTGCTTCATTCTTCCCAAGATGGGCGTATTAATCAGTTCCTCAGAGAAACAGAATAATAGAAAAAGAGGGGGGGAGAGAGAGGAAGGAGGATGGAGGAGGAATTGAGGGGGAGAATGAGAGATATTTATTTTAAAGAATTGGCTCACATGGTTGCAGAGCCTTGGCAAGTCCAGAATCTGCAGGGTGGGCCAGAGCTAGAGACCCAGAGAGCATAGAAGTTTGAGTCTGAAGGCAACATGCTATAGAACTCACTTTCCCAGGAGGGCACTCTTTTTTCACTAGAGGCCTTCGACTGATTGGACAAGGCACATCCACATATGGAGGATAATTTACTTTACTGAAAGTCTACTCATTTAAATTTTAATCTTATCTAAACAATTACCTTCACAGAAAAATATAGAATATTGTTTAACTGAATACCTGGGAACCATGCCCAAGCCAGGTCGACATATAAAATTAGCAGTCACAGTAGGAAAAATGGGGGAAAAAAGGGATGAACTATTCTCAATCTGGTTCCAAATTTTCCTGAAAGTAATCTCATTTGTGCAGCTGGGTAAGGCCACCACCAGATTAAACAACTTTAATCCTGGCGGTGACATCTGGAGAAAGCACTACTCAGCCGAGCTCATGTGAAGTACCTATGATGGGCCAAACCAGTGGCTAGGAAAGAGGTGGAAGCAGGGTTATCTTAGAGAAAATGGTGGCCAAGTATACGGCATACAGTCCATAAATGGGAAATCATTGATTAATAAATTATAATGTAATTTTCAAGTGTTAACATGTTTTTCCACTTAATGATGGAATAACTTCTAATTTCTGTTTTTCAAAGCTTTTTATGGAATTCAGTTACAGCTAGCTGATTTTCTATCATGGTGTCTGTAAGATTTGTGGATACATAGTGGCTTGTACTCCTTTTAGGTACCTAATATTGGTTTCTTTACTTTTCTCTAAATATTTTCTAGCTTCACCAGATAGTTCACCTGTGCAGGGAGAGCAGAGCGGGCTCACACCTCCTGCAGAAGGTAATATGATTTTTAATTTTTTTCTAGAGGCCAG
>CM052898.1:140623968-140655206 GCA_028534135.1 Potos flavus | reverse complement strand
TATTGATTTTGGCCATTCTAACTGGTGTGAGGTGGTATCTCAATGTGGTTTTGATTTGAATCTCCCTGATGGCTAATGATGATGAACATTTTTTTCATGTGTCTGTTAGCCATTTGTATGTCTTCTTTGGAGAAGTGTCTGTTCACCACATTAGAAATTCTTAATCAACGATCCCATTTATGGGATACCATGCTGTATACTTGACAGCAATTTTGTACAAGGTAACCTGACTCAATCACTTTCCTGGCCATAGTGGATTGGTCCCTCATGGGTACCTCACATCTGCTTTCTCCAGATGCCACCCCCAGATTAGAGTTGCTTGATTCAGTTGTGGGCACCTCACCCTGCTGCCAAATCAGAGTACTTTCTCAGGAATTTTGGAACCAAATTTAGAAGAGTAGTTCATCCTTCTTTCTCCCTCATTTTTCCTACTATGATGGCTAATTTTGTGTCAGCTTGGTTAGGCCATGGTTCCTCAGTATTTAATTAAACATTATTCTAGATGTGTCTGTGAAAGTATTTTTTATATGAGATTTACATTTAAATCAGTAGACTTTGAGTAAAACAAATTACCCTCCAAATTGTAGGTGGGCCTTATCCAAACAGTTGAAGACCTTAGTAGAAAAAGACTGACCTTGAAAAAGGAATTCTGCCAGCACACTGCCTGAAGATTCAAACTACAACTCTTCCCTGGGTCTCCAGGCTGCTGGCCCACTCTGCAGATTTTGGATTCGCCAAGCACCTACAATCATGTGAGCCAATTCTTTAAAATAAATATTTCTCTAGACATACTGACAGATAGATAGGTAGATGGATATAGAGATGATGATGATGATAGATAGATACATCTCTCATTGTTCTCTTTCTCTTAGGAACTTTGACTAATATACTTACCTTCTGAAGAATGAAGCAGAAACAGAGAGAGAAATGACATTCTCACCTAGCTCAAGTTCCTAAATATGTATAGTTCCTGAGTTCCAAATGTATTCCTTTCCTTGCATTCTGCAGAATTACTGACAATCAAAATAGTTCTAATCTACTTCAAACTTGGTTTCTGATAATTCCCACTTAAATATTGTTTTTTAAAAACAACAACAATGAAAAAACAATATTTCTGTGATTTAAGAGCCTAATAAAATTCTTCCTCTGGGTTTATAAGACCACCATCTAATAACCATTTTATGAGCCCTCTGCTTTTAAAAATATACTTCTTGCTCCCCATTCTAATTATGTACCCAACTCTACCACATTAAAAAATAAGCAAAAAAATTCACTAAAGGTGTTAGAAGTAAATATAGTCTGGCCTCTAAAATAATTAGGTTTTTTTAGGCAACTAAGTTTTATTAGCTTGGTCTGGAAGGAAGGAAAAGAATGAAGTTGTGGGGCACCTGGATGGCTCAATTGGTTAAGTGTCTGCCTTTAGCTCAGGTCATGGTTCTGGAGTTCCGGGACCGAGTCCTGCATCAGGCTCCCTGCTCAGCGGAGAGCCTGCTCCTCGCTCTGCCCCTCACCCTGCTCATGTGCTCTCTGTCTCTCTCTTTCTTAAATAAATAAATAAAATCTTTTTTAAAAAATGAAGTTGTAACAATTAAATTTAGCTCAGACTGGGCTCAAGAATCTATTCCAGAAACAGATAATTCAGAGCTGACCTCAGAGGGCTTACTGAAATTGAGCTATAACTTAGATATTCTAGATTTTAAAACTTGATTTTAACACAATATAGCTTAGCCTTTCCAGACCCCTCCCATCCTATCACACCAGGCTTCTCAGAGGCCTAAGGTCTGACAGTTTCTTCCTTTGTCAAATTCACCAGCAACCAAGACTGAAGGTTTATAATGAGATAAAATTTAGGATGTGGGTAGTTCTGATGATGGTATTGTAGTTTCCATTTGGAAGTGTCAAAAGGAAATTTCTTTTTTTTTTAAATTTTATTCTATTATGTTATGCTAGTCACCATTCACCATTCACCATTCACCATTTTGATGTAGTGTTCCATGATTCATTGTTTGCGTATAACACCAAGTGCTCCATGCAGTACTTGCCCTCCTTAATATCCATCACTGGGCTAACCCACCCACCACCCCATTCCCCTCTAAAACGCTCAGTTTGTTTCCTGTAGTCCATAGTCTCTCATGGTTCATCTCCCCTTCTTCCTTTTTCCCTTCCTTCTCCTAATGTCTCCATGCTATTCCTTATATTCCACATATAAGTGAAACTATATGATCATTGTCTTTCTCTGCTTGACTTATTTCACTTAGCATAATCCCCTCCAGTTCCATTCATGTCAATGCAAATGGTGCGTATTCATCCTTTCTGATGGCTAAGTAATATTCCCTTGTATATAAGGACCACATCTTCTTTATCCATTCATCTGTTGAAGGGCATCTCAGCTCTTTCCACAGTTTGGCTATTGTGGATATTGCTGCTATGAACATTGGGGTGCATGTGCCCCTTCTTTTCACTACATCTGTATCTTTGGGGTAAATACCCAGTAGTATAATTGCTGGGTCATAGGGTAGCTCTATTTTTAATTTTTTGAGGAACCTCCATACTGTTTTCCAAAGTGGCTGTACCAGCTTGCATTCCTACCAACAGTGTAAGAGGGTTCCCCCTTCTCCACATTCCCTCCAACGTTTGTTGTTTCCCGCCTTGTCAATTTTTGCCATTCTAACTGGTATAAGGTGGTTATATCATTATGGTTTTGATTTGAATTTCCCTGCTGGCTAATGGTGATGATCATTTTTTCATGTGTCTGCTAGCCATTTGTATGTCTTCTTTGGAGAAGTGTCTGTTCATGTCTTCTGCCCATTTTTTGATGTGATTATCTGTTTTTTGGGGTTTTGAGTTTGAGAAGGTCTTTATCAACGTGAGACAGGAATCCATCAAAATCCTAGAGAAGAACATAGGTGGTAACCTCTTTGACATTGGCCACAGCAACTTCTTTCAAGACACGTCTCCAAAGACAAGAGAAATAAAAGCAAAAATGAACTTTTGGGACTTCATCGAAATAAAAAGCTTCTGCACAGCAAAGAAAACAATCATCAAAAGGAAATTTCTAAGTTGTATTAGGAATAAGGGGTATAAGTAAGGTGGGCTGGGGCTACTGGAAGAGAAAAGTCAAAAACTGCAAACTTTTTCCATAAAGGGCCAAAGAATAAACATTTGAAGTTTTGCAGTCCATACGGTCTCCATGGGAAGTATTCAGTCCTATGATTGCAACAAGAAAGCAGCCATGTATAATACATAAACAAATGGGCATGGCTTTTTTCCAATAAAACTTTAATTACAAAAATGAGCTGGCTGGATTTTGCCCGAGGGCCATAGTTTACTGATTCTTGATTTAAAGTGCAGTATTTGAAAAGTTAATTCAAATCAGTTATGAAGACATCACTTAATTCCAGACCAGGCTCTTTTAACAGAATCCTATATTATCCAGACATGGATTTAGTTATATCTGAACTAAATTGCCAATATTTCCGGACAAGATGACTACAACTTCTCATGCCAGAGATAAAACCCACAAGTCAGAATGTATTCTTAAGTGTGCAAAAGGATTATTTTCAGAAGAGAAGAAAATGCTTATTTTCACAAATATTCCTCTAATTACTTTTATGATATTGGAAACGCTTTTTAAACTTTGTTAATTGTTGATATATGAGTCCTTTATTTTTATTATCTCGACTACACTTAGTTGCCATGAAATGCTAATTTCATGTCAAGTATCTTCACTGAAAATTTCTTATCCAGTCTTGCTTGAAGCTTTGCATATACAAAGTAGTAAAACAAATGTGTCAACCTTCTGGTCAGTGGTCCTGTGATTTCTTTCTTTATTTATCTGAAACCAAATTTTCTTTAAAGTCCAGAAAGGTTATACTTTTACATTGTTAATATCAGCAGTCTAATTTAACAGTCTTGCTATGTACGTATATATAGGCAGAAACAAATGTGAATTGTGTTTTTTATTTTTATTTATTATTTTTTAGAGATTTTATTTATTTATTTGACAGAGAGGAGAGAGATCACAAGTAGGCAGAGAGGCAGGCAGAGGGAGAGGGGAAAGCAGGCTCCCCGCTGAGCAGAGAGCCCGATGCAGGGCTCGAACCCAGGATTCTGAGACCATGGCAGAGGCTTTAACCCACTGAGCCACCCAGGCGCCCCTGAATTGTTTTTTTTAAAACATATTTATAGTAGAAAAGTAACTTAATAACTCATTAGATTAGTCACCTAGGGCTGTCTTAATATAAAACAATCAACTTGGTCACATAAAAAAAGAAACAACAGAAATGTATTCGCTTATATTTCTGGAAGCCTGAGTCTGAAAGTCTGAAACTAACGTGTCAGTAGGGCCATGTTCCTTCCAACAGCTCAAGGGAAGAATCCTTCCTTACTTCTTCCAGCTCGTGGTGGCAGCTAGTAATCCTTGGTGTTCCTCGGTTTGTAGAGGTGTCATTTCAATTGCTGCCTCCATCTTCATATCACCTCTCCCTGTGTCTTCTTCTCTTCACTTCTGAAGACTCTTGTCATTGGATTGAGGGCCCACTCTGATCTAGGATGATCTCATCTCAAGAGCTTTAACTTAATTACATCTTCGAAGGCCCTTTTTCTAAATGCAGCCACATTCAGGAGTTTCAGCTGGACTTTTCTTTGGGGGGACACCATTCAACCCACCATTCTTGGGGGGGCATCATTGATGCATTGTTTCAACCTTTGGATTTGTAGTTTATATTTTTATTTTACTTATTTTATTCTGTAGTTGACCTGGAATCTAATTTTTCTAGATGGTGAAATAATTGAGTGAAATTAGGAAGTATATTTATAAGTACAGGAATGCATTTTGGAGTCACTGGAATTATTTTTCAATGAAGTGAGGTATATAACAAAAATACAAATTTAAAATATAAAGAAAAAGCTAACTATAATGGCAACTTTGGGAGACAGTAGGGCTGAGTGGGAACAGAGACAATAGATTACTAATATCTGCCAAGACCTATTTTTTAAACCCATCTTTCAAAAATTGAATGAAAAATGTAACTTATGTTTCAAAAAAATGGAATGAAAATTTTTTCTGTTTCTTTTTTTTATTGTTATGTTAGTCGCCATACTAATTGATGTAGTGTCCATGACTCATTATTTGCGTATAACACCCACTGAAAATTTTTTAACATGCCATTGGTTTGCTTAGTGATCACCATTCTTGACAAAGGTACTAAATAAGCACAGGAATAATTTTAGAATGAAAAATTTATGAGCTCTTCATAAAACAGACAATATTATATTTAGACACTTTTAAATAAAAATCTATAACTGCACAGAAGACGATTCAAGTTCTTAACATAAAAACTGTACCAGCATCAAGCACACTTCTAATAGAACTATCGTTAAAAGATGACCATTACCCAAACTGTAATTGTCCTTACCCATTTGCTGCTGCGTTAAGTTCCTTGGTGTCCCAGAACTTCCCACTCCTGCACGTACGCACTCTGAAAAAACATATGGCGTGATCAGAAGAATAACATTAGTATTTCTGACTCCTAGTTAAAGTCACACTTTTTTCACATTCTCCAGGCCATTTTTGGACGGCGGTTGCCAAGAAAAACATAAGTTATGACAGTCAAGAAGTCTCAGGACAATTTGCCCCAGGATGAACTTTTGACTTGAACTTCCTACCTGTTTGGCATACCCCTACTTTAGATTCAGAGTGTCTGTCACCATCCTGCTGTCTTTATATTCAAGTCAAAGTATTTCTTATTCCTGGCTTATGTGCATTTACTTTACCTCCAATTGTGAGCGAAAGGGTTTTACCATCCATTACAGGCTTTTGGGGCACCAGTGAGTAGGTCAAGAAAGTTTAGTAGTGACGTGTTCATTGGGTGCTGGTGTGGAACAAAAAAGGATTTTCCTAAGTATTGTTGAAATCGTATCATATAGACAATGTTCTATTAAGTTCAAATTTTGTAAGGCAAACTCTAAGCGGGAATTGCTAATAACTTTTTTTTTTTTTTTTTTTTTTTTTGAGCAGCAACTCCTGGTAAAGTACTCACCTAAGCATAGAAACATCATAATAAACAATGCCCTCTTCTCTCCAAGAGTTTAAGGTCCAGGCAAGGAAGCAGCTATGTATATGATTAGAAGGTAAAGTTTTTGGAGTGAATGTAGAAGTAAACATAATGTCCAGAAGTTAAAAAGAAGAAATGTTTAATTCTAAAACAGCAAGGGTAAAAGATTAGGGAAGATTCTCTACTACAGGTGATCTTTGAGCTGGATCTCAGGAGATGAGTTCTGCAGGGAGACAGAAGGAAATCTTTTTGCACACAAAAAGAAAAGTCATTTAGAAGATAGGAAGCTACATGGGACCTTCAAAGAATTACAAATAGTTCAGTGTTGCCATTAAGTGAGAAAAACCAGGTGGCAATTAAGTAGCGATCTGGATATTGACGAGTTCTCACTGTGGAAGGCACAGAACTAGAAAGTGTTCACAAGAAAATGATACATTTCTAGTGCATCTAGAGTGGGTGTACCTGACTAGCAAAGAGAAACATTTTAGCGTAAGATTTAACTCATAGTGTTTTCCTGGAGAAATTTTGAACCCACTGCTCCTCCAAGCTACCATTTACTTTAATAAAACATTGTTTTTGGCACCTATTGCATGGAGCACTGGGTGTGGTACACGAACAATGAATCTTGTAACACTGAAAAAATAAAATAAAAGTATTTGGAAAAAAATAAAATAAAAAAATAAAATTTTTGAGCACTTGCTCAAAAGTTTGCTAGGAACAAATTTTGGGTAACTAACATATGTTATTTATTTCAGCCTCCCTACACTGACAAGTATTTTAACATCATTTTACAGATAAAGAAATGCAGACTCACAGTAATGAAGCAATTTGTCCAAGGCTGCCCAGCTTGTAAGCTGCTCTAATTACCTAACTATTCTTGTGCAAGGAGGTCCTGCTACTGAATAGAAACCAAGGGTTGGATCCAAAGAATGCACTAGGATAAATACACTGCCCAAATTAATCTAAAGTAAGAGAGTCAGTGAAGCAAGTCCAAGCCATGTTTTTGGGGAAACACAGAGACAAAGGTCTGGAAGAGTACATCAAATGGCAAGTCAATAGAATCAAGATTCCAATGGCATATGGACACAAGCATTATGAATTCTGAATCTGAATGGAAATAGTTAAGCTAAGGAGGAGGGTTGGAGACAATGGCCAAAATTCGTGGGCCAAACTCATCACCCCCTCACCAGATTATAAGCTCCATGAAGGCAGGGATTTTCATCTATGTTTTTCATTCCACATCCTCAATGCTTAGAAGAGTGGTTTGCACAACTCCCTGTCATATAGGTGACTCAAACTGGGTTAAAAATATAAAGGTCAACACAACCTTACAGTAAACTGTACTAAAGATATGGAGTTAGTTTACAGAAGCAGTACAAAAGTCTCTTAGTCATATAGGAAGATGCTCATACATCATTCATGGTAAAATAAATGCAAATTAAAACTATGCAGAAATACCATTTCTCACTTATTAGACTGCCAAAGGCCAAAAATTTGACAATGTATTTTGGAGATGCGGAGTGATAGGCATGCTGATAGCATGCTGGTGGGAATGTAGGGTGTTACAACTTCAACAGAAGGAAATTTGGCAATATATAGCAAAATTACATACGCACTTCTCTTCCGACCCAGCAATACCAAATCTCAGAATCTATCCTAAAGACACACAGGCAACAGTATGAAAAGAATGCACAGGACAATTCATTACAACACTGTAATAGCAAGACTTTGAGAAATAACCCAATGACCACTCATAGGGGATTAGTTTTCTAAACTATGGTATATCCGCCAAATGAAATATAATGAAACTCTTAAAAAGAATGAGGGATAGCTCTATAAACTATTATGGAGGGATCTCCCAGGTATATTGTTAAGCACAAAAAGCAGGATACACAAAATTGTATATAGTACACTACTGTTCATCTAAGCTACAATGGGAGGGATGTGTGTGTGTCTGTGTGTGTGTGTTCTTTCTTTCCTTGCTTATAATTTCAAAACTAAATGGATGAAATAGGAACAGGAATAGAGATAATATGTCTCTGATTTTATAGATTTGACCTTGGAACCATGTAACCATTTCCCATAATTATAAAGCATAACCAAATTACTTGTAAACACTAAAATTATGAAGCAAAGTGAAACAAATGAACCTAACTGCATATAGAATTGGTTGCATAACCACATGCAGAGCAGCTATTCCAACTGACTTTCAAAACACAGCAATTTGACTCTATGCCTCTAGTGGAATATAACTTAATGACAAAAATAATTGCAAAAAAACCCTTTACCTATTTTCAATAATCATATTGTTAGTGGTAGTGGAAACTACACTAGAAAACTTCTGGCAGTTTTTTTTAAAAGTCAAACAAGTGCCCACCATACAAACTGACCATTCCAATCCTCAGTATTTACTTAAAGGAAATGAAAATATACGTCTACACAAAGACTTGTGCATGAATGCTCATAGCAGCTTCATTCACAATGGCCAAAGCAGCTTCATTCAAAATCGCCAAAAGCTGGACACAACCTAAACATCGATTAACAGATACATGGGTAAATTTTCCATATGATGGAATACTACTCAGCAACAAAAGGAACGCACAGCAACCTTGATGATTCTCAAACTCATCCTGTTGCGTGAAACAAGCAGGCACAAAGAGTATACACTATACACTACGCAAAAGAATGCTGCTAAGATGAAATGCTAACTCATCTGTCTGTGGTGCCAAACAGCAGATCAGTGGTTGCCTGCAGATAAGGACAAAAGCAAGGATGGACTCCAAATATACATGGAGGAATATTTGGGGAATGATGGAAATGTTCTGTGTCTTGTTTGTGATGGTTCACAGGAATAGGTCAAAACTCATCAAACTGTACTTTTTAAATGGCTATAGTTAATCGTACATAAATTGTTCCTGTACTGAATTAAATACAGCATCAGAAACATCAGATTTTAACACACGTAACATTAGAACACGCATCCACATAAATAAACACAAAACAAAATACGAATGGAAAAACCCTTGACACTGAAAATAATGGTTAAAAAAAAACTTTTCCATCTAAGTCAAAAGCATCAGTAGAAGTAAGATTGTTTTGTGATTTTAGTACAAATGAAACCTCTTACTCACTTTGAGCACCAGAAGTTTCCTTTCCCAAATCGTCATTGTCATATGCCTGAGCAAGCATACACCACCCACACAACAGACATTGTATGGGCATGACTGTGCAAGCCATACTCCAAAGGCTTCCTCCAGAGAAGGGGAGAAAAGGCTCTCAGAAAGAACACATGGTTTTTTTTGTGAGGTTAAACAGTTTTTATCTCTTCTAAAATCCTCTGGTCTGCTGCGCTGTCCTGACTAAAAAAGTGAGAGAGAGGCATTGTTCGTATTTCACCACTCCCAATAAAAAACCCTGGTCAAGTAACTGCTAGTAACCTAATTAGAATGTGGATTATGCCATCCACCAATAGTAACTAGGGTTGCTAAGATTCATGTATCATTTCCAGCATATGGGGATGGGAAACAAAAAAGTTAAAGATTTCTTGCCCTTTCATTCATTTGCAGGTTATTTGAGGAGAAGGCAAACAAAGCAGTAAGGAGGCTAAAACAATGAATTTTAAGTTAAAATAATGCTTAACTGGGGGCAAAATTGGAGCCTAAACTATTTGTTATGCTCTAATAAGATACCCATGTATCTGCAAAAGAGAATCATGTGGCATAGTTCCATTTTTACGTTTCTTTTGACATTTCTTTACAGAACCTGGCGCCTCTAAGTTAGTACTAACTAACAAGAAGTCATTCTTATTGCTTATTATGGTCTTTCCGTCTTCACTTGTCATCTTTATAGTTATTTAACATTGAATAAATTTACTACTTTGAAAAAAACAGAATACAGAATACACTGAAATACATTTCAATACATTGAGATCTATGGAAATATCCTGATATTTTTCATAAGGAAAATAAGGAAAGTGACAATAAGGAAAAGTGACAGAATTATTTCATTCTACATCTGATGTTTCAAGCTTTCAAACTTCATTTTTTTTTAAAGATTTTATGTATTTATTTGACAGAGAGAGAGAGATCACAAGTAGGCAGAGGCAGGCAGAGAGAGAGGGGGAAGCAGGCTCCCTGCTGAGCAGAGAGCCCAATGTGGGGCTCGATCCGAGGACCCCGGGATCATGACCTGAGCCGAAGGCAGAGGCTTTGACCTACTGAGCCACCCAGGCACTCCAAGCTTTCAAACTCCAAAACTCTACAAGTTACTATAACAAATATAGTGTTGGACCATCACAGATGGTCATATTTTTTTTTGTAAAAAAAATGTAGCAATGGCTACAAAATATGAGAGATATGAGTTTTACTTCTCACTCTGCTTCATTTTATTTATTTATTTATTTATTTATTTATTTATTTATTTTTTAAGATTTTTTATTTATTTATTTGCCAGAGAGGAGAGAAATCACAAGTAGGCAGAGAGGCAGGCAGAGGGGGGAAGCAGGCTCCCTGCTGAGCAGAGAGCCCGATGCGGGGCTCGATCCCAGGACCCTGAGATCATGACCTGAGCCGAAGGCAGAGGTTTTAACCCACTGAGCCACCCAGGCGCCCCTCTCTGCTTCATTTTAGATAATTAAATGAATCTATATGCTCTAGGTTCCCCCTCTGCAAAACAGACTCTCATTCTTAAATTAATGAGTGAGGAATAACTCATGAAAAGTATTCAAAGCACATGACAGACTGAGGTATTAAACCTAGTCATAAAGAAGCAGTACACCTCACCTAAAGATTCAAGGTTTCATTTAAAATAAATGCAACTTTGAGGCTGAGATCTTAATCACACAAAGACCTGGAAACTCAAATTACACTGCTAGAACAACCTTTATTTAGCTACACTAAGTACATAACTTTTTCTAATCAACAGTATGGTAAAGTCAACACGATACAAAACCTTTACTTTCAACCTTTACTTCTGGCTCCAGAAAGCTTTAAATACCAAACTTAACATTTTAGTTAGTGAATGTTTGTATTGCATTTTATAAAACTGCATCTTGCAGATGTAGGTTAGACATAAAAATATTATTTTCCAACAGTTATGAATGGATTCAAGCAAGAAGTTGTGGAATTAAATTGTGTCTTTTTTTTTTTTTTTTTTTTTTTACAGATACTGAGAAGAAATTGTCACCCAAATAGGCTAACTATATTTCTTCCTCTAATGCAGTGGTTTTCACATTGGGATCTAGGAATTATGAAAGTCCACATGGTAGCCAAAAAAAAAAATCTATGAACTTTGTAACCTTTGGAGGAGGAAGCCTAAATTATAATTTTATTTCTGATATATAATTAAAAAGAAGTATCACCCTGTAGGAATAATTGAAACATCACTAATTCTTCCCCAAATTCTGTTATTTATAAATAGCAAATAGGAATGCTTGAAATAAAAACTTACATGAATCTTTTCTCTACTAAATCTGCCTAATGCCTAGTGCATTAATTTCATGATAAATTTTGGAAATAAAGGAAACATTTTCTGCCTTCTAAGATTATGATCAGATTATGATCACCAGTAATTTTCATTCAAATGGCACCTGAGTGACCCCCTATCAGGTATTTTAGAACTTTTGGACTGGTGGAGGGCAACTTGAAGCTATATTAATATTCATTTATTCAATTACAGTAGCTAGGCACTTAATAAATGCCTCTTTATCCCGGTGTTTCAATCTACTGGGAACAATAAACATTAACCAAATAATCAAATAATTATATGAAATTGCAACAGCAGCAAATGGAAAGTATGAAAAATGTACCCTGTGCAACATATCCTAGTCTTGAGGTGGTGCACAGCCCCTAAGGTGGTTCCCAGTGTTCTCCCTTCCTGATATTCATGTCTATAAAATTCCCTCCTCTTGACTGTGGGTTGGACTCACTCATTCACTTAATGACTACAATATAGCAAAAGTGATGGATATCAGTATTGAGAGTCAATTATAAAAAGACTGTGGTTTCTGTCCCAGTGTGCACTCACTCGTGCTTGCTGTCTCTCTCTCTCTCTCTCCCTCGGGTCACTGCAAGAAAATAAATATTTGTTGGGGGTAATTTATTATGTAACAATAAGTAATTAATACAAGATCCAATAGACAAGAAACCAATAATAAGAGTGAGAGAGACAGACATAAAGGGAAGAATATTCTAAATAAAAATACTATTATGTGCAAGCGACACATGCCTGAAAGGATTATAGAAAACTAGGATCTGAAGACCCAGGGCTGGGCCACCTGGATGGTGTAGTTGGTTAAGCACAGGACTCTTGGTTTCAGCTCAGGTCATGGTCTCAGGGTCATAATATCAGGGTCTGGGATCATTGGGCTCTGCACTCAGCGATGAGTCTGCTTAGGTTTCTCTCTCTCTCTCTCCTGCTCTGCTCCTCACAGCCCCCTCCATGCTCTCTCTCACATAAACAAATAAATCTTTAAAAAAAAAAAAAAAGGAAAGAAGGAAGGCAGACAGACAGACCAGGACCAAAAAGAGAGAATCTTATCTTTTGCTATTATGCTAGTCTCACATAATGACTTCAGAAATTTTTTCCCTGAGACAGATGTATCTTCCTATGGAAGGAGAACAGAAAAGAAAAATAAAAATTCGCCATTTTAGTCATATAAAATATAACATGTTTTTAAAATGAAAACTTTCTCCTTCATATGTTCATATGTATTATAGCTTAATATCTCCATTATCATGAATCTTTGCTTCTGAAAAAGAAAGAAACTGAAATACAAAATAAGAGATTTCTTATCTTAAATCATACTTGTTATTTCTGCCCCAGAAATTTTTCAAGGAAAAAAACTGTTTTGCAAGCATTTGAAATTTTAGGATAAGAATTATTTGTATTACTGTAGTATAACTACAAACTTAAACATGAGTAAATATCACACATACTATTCAGCAAATGAAAACAGTGATAAAATAATATACAGAGTATGATTTCATCTACATGCAATCCAAAAAAAAAAAAAAAAAGCAAAATAACTTATCATTTGGGGCTGGATATATACATGGTAAAATGTAAAAAAAAAAAGGCATGGAATGATTATTCCAAAAGGTAACTGCTTATAGCAAAGGTTTGGAGGTAGAACTTACATAAACTTTCATAAACATTCACTGTGTAATTATTCTTTGAAATGCACATATGTGATACACTTAGCAATATATATGTTAATATAAAAGAAAATTAGAATAATAAGTTCAAAGAAACACAAAAAGTACAATTAGTACTTACATTTTTTAACGTAACAATACGAGCAATTGATCCTTGTATCATAGCATCAATGATGCTGTGCTCTTATGCTTTAATTTATACAAGTGATTTACATTTTCAAAGGCATTAATTTAGTAGCAGACAACACTGAATTAGGTGTTCAATAAACAAAATATTGGATGGAAACCCAAAGTTCTAGCAGAACAAATTCAGAAAAACACCAAAATTAGAGTAAAGAAAATTGACCAGTATTTCGGTTCTTCCATTTATTACTTCTGCAGTCTTGCACAGATTACTCTCTGAACCTCAGTTGCTTAATCTATACATATAAGAATTTAGTATCTGATAACAGCAGTCATTCAAATTCATAAGGGAAAAAATTATTTATATCATTGATAAATGATATTAGGAAAACGACCTAGTCATTTAGGAAAAACAAAAACAAAAACAGATTCCTACCTCACTTCTCACACAAAAATAAAAGAAAATGAACCAAAGACAGAAATCATTGATAGATGATAGATAGATAGACAGACAGACTGGAAGAAAGCACAGGTAATTTTTTTTTTTTTTTTTTTTTTTATCTTGAATGGGACATGGAGTGAGTAAATCTTAGTTTGCCAGAGAATGAGGGGTTTCCTGGGACATAGGATGTTTAGTGCTAAACCCAGGAAAGTCAGGTTGCCTGGGTGGCTCAGTCAGTTAAGTGTCTGCCTTCAGCTCAGGTCATGATCCAGCGTTCTGGAATCAACCTCCCCACCCCGGTCTGACTCTGTGCTCAGTGGGGAGCCTGCTTCTCCCTCTCCCTCTGCTGCTCACCCTGCTTATGCTCTCTCTCTCTCTCTCAAATAAATAAAATATTTTAAAAACTAAAAATAAATTAAAAAAATAAAGATAAAACCAGGAAAGTCCAAGGCAAACTGGTACAGTTGTCACTGTGAGTAAAGAAACCCTTCTAACCTAGTCCAAAACAGAAACCACCAAAGAAAACATTGAAAAAGATGACCATAGAAAGAATCTTAAATTTCCATATGGCAAAAAAGAAAAAAAAAAATGTGTAAACTAATGTTGACAAGCAAAAGTTTGTGGAATATTTTGAAAATTTATGATAAACAAAAGGCTAATTTCCCCCAAAAAATATACAGAAAACACATAAACCAATAAAAAAAAAAAAGGAGAAAGAGAGATGGACAACCCAAAGGAAAAAATGGGCAAAAGATATGAACAGGCTAACGAAAGATGAGATTAAGTAATATGTTGAAAGGTGACTTAGATGGTAACTCTAATTATATTCTTCAGATACAACACAGAGAGAAAAATAAAATACCCAGATGGTTTATAAAAAAGAAGAGTGAGAAAAGTTTAAGTAACAAGCTCCAAAACATAAGAATCCAATAATGAATTCCATGGATGAAAAAAATTTGGAAAACCAAAAGAATTATGGTAAATAACAAATTTGACACTAGTTTCCAAAATGATATCGTCAAAAAGCCTGTTATCAGTTGGTCAGGACATTGTGCTAATAAAACTCATATTGCTGGGTTAATTTCTTTTTTCAGGCAATTACCATCACATAGTCTAAAACTAGTTAATAGGAATAGATTTGTTCCCTAGCCCAGGACAGATGTACAAATGTGTAACAGTGATCACAAGGGACAATGTGTTGAGTGGATAGCAAATATCCATACGTATCAATAGGCAAAGATATATGTACTAAAATATTAATTTCAGCATAGTTTTTAATTCCAGAAAACAAAACGATAAAAAGTTGATCTCTAATGGTTAATTAAATAAGCTTTGAAATAATATCTATGAAAGATATTTGAAAACTGCAAAATAATAATTAAGATTCCATCTTTTGAATGTAAAATTCAGATAGTGTTATGTGCTTGATATACATAATTTAACTTAATCCTCACAGCAATCCTAGACACTAGGTCAGGGGTTTGGGATTAAAATCTCCCAATTTTAAAGTATTGGCAACTAACTCAGATTTTTATTTTTTTTATTTTATTTTTCCAGTTGTCCATCAGATTTTTAAAAATATTACACGAGCCAACTAAAAGTGTCTGCAAGCCAGATCTAGTCCACAGGCTGCCAAATTGCTGTCTCTGGTGTGGAAATTAGGGAAGAGGCCAAAATCAGAGTCTCAAAAACATTTATAATTAGATATCTGTTGGAAGAAGCAGAGTTAGCAAAAATGATGAAGAAAATAAATGCAGTGCCGTAAACCAGGGAGGAGATTTCAAGACAGGAATCATCAAAATCAAATCCCGTGGGAAAAGCCTTAAAGTAAGGACTAAGAGGCTTTGTGATTTACTAACAAGAAAGTGGTCAGAGAGCTGTAGTGTAAGAGAATGGAGTTAAGACAGAGGGACGAGCACAAGATTGAAAGGAGCCAAGGAGAAGCAACTGTCAACACATGGAGACTTACTCTTTCAAGACCCTGAAAGTATGGGAGAATGACAAGGGGCTTTATCCTTTCATGTCAAACCTGAGAGAGAGAGATGGGATGATATTTGGAACTATGAGGAGGGAGAAGGTATCTCATAGAGAGGAGCACAGCATATTTGTAGATAGAAAGAGGGGAAGCTAGAACTTACACCAGTGATGGTAAAGCAGGATCCGAGAGGTACTGGCAGGAAATGAGGCCAAAGCAAAGTGGAGGTTTGCTTTTGAAAAGACTGATACTGGGACGTTTGGATGGCTCAGTTGGTTAAGTGACAGTGGCTCATCTCAGGTCATGATCTCGGGATCCTGGGATTGAGCCCCGCTTCGGGATCTCTGCTTAGTGGGGAGTCTGCTTGAGGATTCTCTCTCTCCCTCCCTCTCTCCCTCTGCCCTTACCCCAGCTCGCACCTTCTCTCTCTCTCTCTCTCTCTCTCTGAAGTAAATAAATAAATCGAAGAAGAAGAAGAAGAAGGAAGAGAAGGAGGAGAAGGAGGGGGAGGAGAAGGAGAAAATACATTGTCTCTAAGAGAGACGCAGAAAGGGCAACAGAAGTTACAGACACAAGAGACGTTTTAAGGAAGCTCATGTTGACGAACATTTTCAGAGTATCCCTACTTAGCGTCAGGTACCTGTGCAGAGCTCTGCGGGGCACAGGATGCATGAGGTAAGGTCTCTACCCTCAGAAAGGTCATCATTTGGGGAAGTTAAAGAAGTCCACATTGGATGATAGGTAAATCAAAAGTGAGCAGCCATCTGCTGAGTATGAGGGATAAGAGAGAGAGTTTGAGTGATAAAGAGCTAAGACAATGTTTAAATCCAAGCTCCCATCAGAACCACCTGCAAAGATTTATGAAAGCCCAGATCTCGGACTCTGTACCCTGATTAGTCTGATTAAGTAGGTTTGAAATGGCATCACAGTATCTTTAATGATTTAGGCTCTATAGGTGACTCTCAACTAGCTTATTTACTGGTTTAGAATAACCCTTGGGGAACATCTAGGAAGGATCCAATGAACAAGAGATGGAATGAATTTTTGGAAAATAAAAATAACTTGATTTCAGCATTTTGACTTAGACATTTTTTCTGAAAAATCGTCAATATCCCAAAATAGGATCATATAACCAGATACTCTCATATTATGTAATAGTTCACCTTTGGGGTAAGGTAGCATTTCATGGCAAACTAACAAAATGGCAAGGAAAAAGAAAAGAAGTCACTAAACAACTAAGAGCTACAGATACACACACCCAGTTTGGAAAAGCACCTTTACTGAATCACTGAATGTTCTCAGATGACACCCTTTGAACACACTCAGGTTTCCCCTATGTTGGTTGAAAGAAAAGAAATCAGATGCTGCTTTCGCCTTCTAGCTGTGATCCTTTCTCCTTTTGTTACTGCCAAACGTCTGGAATGAGTGGTCTGTGACCACAGCCTCAATTTCCTCCACACCCGCCCTCTCCTCAACACCAGCAATCTTGTGGCTCCTGTACCCTTCCATTCAGAGCACAGTTTTGAAGGTCACCAGCTCCTTGATGTCAAACTTTTGTCCTTTCTTCAGGTTTGTTTCTTCTGGTTGTTTGGAAGATTTCGATGCTATTAACCACTTCCCTTTCCTTGTAAATCCCTTTTCTTAACCTCTACCACTACCCCCGTGCTCTGCCCTGTCTCCTTCGCTTTCTCTGCAAGCCTGTCTTTCTCCTTAGGCATGCTAATGCAGACATTCCCCCAACTCTAATCTGCCCAGCTTTCTCTATGCACCTCTTCTCATCATTTTCCCGCACCCCCAGAACCCCAACTGAGCCTCCATACTGTTGATTTCTCCTTGGTTTGTTTTTTTTTTACCACTGCGGTCATAGTTTAGCTCCCTCTGCCCTTCATACAAGCTGCTTGGCCTGCCTGGAACATGAGTCCCGCAACACTTCCTGCCTCGCTCTTCTCTGCTCATCTTCATCTCAAACATCCCTTCCAAAGGGAAGGCTTCCCTGACCTCACAGACCAGACTAGACTTACCAAGTACGCATTTCTATGTCACCCTCTATTTCTTCTTACACATTACTTATGTGCAATAATTTATTTAGTGCTTACCTCTCCTCTGAGAGTCTAAGCTTCGTGAGAGCATGATTTACATCTGTCTTATTCAGGAATCACCAGCATGAAGCATGTTCAGGAATCACCAGCATGAAGCACAGTTTCACACACACACACACACACACACACACACACACTTATTTACTGACAGAATAACTAACCCACATTTTAGTTTTGACTTATTTCTCCTAGACAGGAATCTCCTATTTTCCCACACATACTTGCCACATCTCTTTTACCCTATATGTTTGATACTATGGATGAGTTTCAAGCTTAGTTCATTTACTAAAAAGTTGAGTGATATCTTTAGTAATTCCTTGAACAATGCTGGGCTTTATTTGCCCACGTATAAAACGAAAGGATTTAATTTGCAGGTTCCTAAAGCCCTTCTTGTCTGAAAACTCTATATTTCTCAAAAGTCTCCGACATCTCCTTCATTTCACAAATGAGGAAATTATCGTCAAAGATGGTAAACAATTTCTTAAAGATGACACAGCCAGTGGTTAAAAGTATACCTTATGACAAACCTTTAAACCTAACACAGAGATATATAAGAATCAAGAAACTCAGGGAAAGGAGATTGAGATTTTTTTTTTTGAAGATTTTATTTATTTATTTGAGAGAGAGAGCGAAAGAACATAAGCAGAGGGAGCAGAAGAGGGAGAGGAAGAAGCAGGCTCCCCGCTGAGCAGGGAGCCTGATTCTGGACTCTATCCCAGGAAACTGGGATCATGGCCTGAGCCAAAGGCAGATGCTTAACCAACTGAGCCACCCAGGTGCCTAGACATTGAGATTTTACTGAGAAAATGAAAAGCCCTAAAATACTCAATGCATGGATGAAATTTGGAAGCAAAGGGGCATTTAATAATACATTCTATTTCAATTTGAATATCTACCTTATCTACCTTTCCCCATCTATCCAAACTTATCATTCAATATCCATTTCCTCCATTAAGACTTCAACAACTCTAACCCGTTGTAATATCTACCATCTTTGGGACCAATTTAAAATATTCTCTAATTATTTCGTCTTACCTTGATCTCCCTAATTTATATTGCCAATTACTTTTAGGCACTATTCACACACACACCATAAATAATTCAGTGTTCTTAATACTTTTTATTACTTTATTAATTGCTTAAGCATAGATGTTTAGAGGAAAACATTAGGCAAATTCATAACTCTCAAACTAGAAAAAGGAGGCAGGACTGGAATTAATGAAAACAAACCCCTTCTCTTTTGCAATTGTTTTTCATCTTTTTGCAAACTTGTTTAAGCTACCAACACCCCTGTTTTGATTTTTATTTCCTCTTCTTGTTACTTCCTGCCCTCTAGTGGAAGAGAATGACAAATGAACCAAATAAGCCCAAAGAAGAAAAAAAGCGGAGGAGTCCTTAATAATCAGGATCTTAATATCAGTGACTTTGATAAAAGGTAGAATCAAATTGATTAGGATAGAAAAATATAATTTGAACATAAGAAAAAAAACCTAGAATACAAATAGGCTATAGTAAGGAGATTGTGAAGGAAGAGGACCAGACACAGAGTTGGAGAGCCTTGCTAGACAGTGTACCACTTAGGTTGTTTTAATTTTTTCCCTGCAGGCATTTTTTTTAATAAACTTTGTCTACCAACTACCACATTGCTTGAATTCATAGGCAAATAAGTCAGGAGAAAAGTAAATAGATTTTTTAAATGCTATGTTTTACATTGAAGTCATTAGTTCTTTTTTTAAAGATTTTTATTTATTTATTTGATAGAGAGAGAGAACACAAGTGGGGGGAGCAGCAGGCAGAGGGGGAGGGAGAAACAGCCTCCCCACTAAGCAGGGAGCCCAACATGGGGCTCAATCCCAGAATCCTGGGATCATGACCTGAGCCGAAGGCCGATGAACCACCCAGGCCTTAGTTCTGAAGTCATTAGTTCTTAGGCGCCTTTGCGAATTTATCTTGTACAATAAAGTGAGTTATTTCTGTTTGGCAGTATTAATAACAAAGCAGTATTAGTAATAAAGACATAAAGTCATACCCCAAGTAGTTTGCTTCTCATTATTCCAAATTATTTCATGCTGAATTTATCACGCAAATCTCTGCATGTAATATAATTTGCTTGTTTGTATCTTGATCCTAAACATTTCGATAACTTTATAATTATACAAGCACAGCTTTCCGAGATTTGACTTATGTAGTATCTTCTGGTTGTATTCAGAAATAGTTATAAAATTCAAACCTTTAAACCATTAATTCAAAATTATCCATTACGTTTTCATCTTGATTTTTTTTTCCTTGACCCAAAAGTCATAGTGCAACTTGACATGAAAAATAGCCTCTTGTGTGGCTGGCTTCCCTGCCAAGTTGAGTCTTTGCTTTCCACAATCAGATCTCAACTACTGAAATATTTAGATCACTTGATTTTTCTTAAGTGAGTAAGTAGTCCATCAAGCTTATAACCAACCATGGGCATAATTTTTTTTCAGCGGTGTTATAAATAGTGGTGTTTTTTAGTGAAAGGCATAAGCCTATTCAAATATCTGGTGTTGCCACAGGCCTGACTGGGTGTGACTCTGCCATCGACAAGTGGTTTTGGACAAATCAATGCACCTCTCTAGGCCTCAGTTTCTACCTCCATAAAATGGAAAACTGTCTTCCATGCCTACTTCATTGGTTTGCTTTGCAGATCAAAGGACAAAAAGTATATGAAAATTCTCCATAGAAAGGCACAGGAATACAGTATGGTTATTTTACTTGTGCTCACCAGGAAGACTGTCCTGTGGAAAATGGATTTTTTGCTGGAAGGTAGGCAGTATTTTATAAGCCTTTTCTTTTTTCAATGATCAAATTATGAAATGTAATGCCAACTACCCTGCTTCCTTGCAGCTGCTCCCATTTACTAAAAGTGAAACCTGAAAACTCCCTCCCACATCAACTCCTACCAACTCTCTGTAGTGAAACCAGGACACCCTCCCAAGAGCCCCCAGGGCCCTACAACTCCTACGAGAACCTAGATGTTGCAGTGTCCTCTCATCCAGAAAGTGTCTTTTACAGCCTACACGTCTTAAAGATAAATACAGACATACCTCACAGATGCACCACCAAACTGTGTGTTCTATTTTAAAAACACACCTGGCCATAGAAAGCGATTAAAAGCAATAAACTCTCTTAATTTATACTGTGAACAATATGGACCTGAATGAGGTGGGATCAATTTTTTTGAAGGGCAGAGAGAACCCACATGATTTGGATCATTACTAGAAAATACTTGATGTATTCTGCCTCGTTCAGAAAAGGGGTGGGGGGGACGGGGAAATAAGGAAGTAGGCAGTGAGGCAAATTATAGATACCTATAGTACCATAGGATACAAAGTAAAACAAGTAAGACTAAGAGCAAAGGGAGGAGAATAAAGTGAAATAAATCTGAGAGCAACCCCCTCCCCCATCTCTGTGATTGCATTATCTTGCCTTGCTCCACAAGAAAGGCAAAGAAAACTCAGCAAAAGCTGAACCACGTTTCTGGCCATTCTCCTGTCTCTCTCTCACAGAGAATTAAGACTTACCAAGCACGAAGAAGACAGTCAAAATCGGTAGAAGCCATGGTTCAGAAGTTCTCCAAGTGCAGGGCATTTCTGATTTCTCGTCTTCTGCCTTTTACTTGGTACTTTGCCTCCACACAGGTATGAAAGGAGTTCTGGACATGGTGGGGTTCTCTCTGGTTAGCGGCTCCGGGCTGGATCCTCTTAGCCCATCAACAGCAGGACACTCCCATTCTACCAGCCTCTTCCTTCCACTCTGTGTCTTAGGTTGATTCGTGAGTTGTAACAGAAGAAACTCTTCTCTGGAACTTGACACAGCAATAGATTTCCTGTATGAAGCAGTGAAGCAAAGGAGGAGGAAGCAGATTGATTGAGTTCTCTTTCAGCTCATTGGTCCCCCTCTCACGTCTGCTGCTCACAGATCAACTTTACAGTAAAGCACTGCATGTGCCCAAGATAAACAGATTTGTCTAAACTTTGGATTACAAAGCAAAACAGGATATTTATCTGTCCTTGGCCCATCCCTTTACATTTCCCAGTCACAGTAACTTTTAGAAGCTTCTCCGAGATGAAGAAGTGCGCAGCCTCAATAATAGTTTGCAATAAAATATCTTCCCTTATGAGGTCTACAACTCTAGAAGAATCGTAATGAGATTAGTTTCCTACTGGTACTATAATTGGTTACCACAAACCCAGTGGCTTAAAAAACCACAAATTTATCTTCCAGTTCTAGAGGTCAGAAGTCTGAAATGGACTTTACAGGGCTAAAAGCCAGGTGTCGGAGGGCTGTGTTCTTTCTGGACACATGCAGAGAAACCGTTCATTGCCTTTTCCAGCTTCTGGGGGCCACCAGCACTCCTTGGCTTCTGGTTGCATCATTCTTACCTCATTCCGTTGTCACATCTCCGTGGGTTGTAAAGCCTCCTGCCTCCTTCTTATAAAGACCCTCGTGAGGGGTGCCTGAGTGGCTCAGTCAGTTGGTTAAGCGTCCGACTCTTGATCTCAGCTCAAGCCTTGATCTCAGGGTTGTGAGTTGGCATGGAGCCTACTTAAAAAAAAATTTTTTTTAAAGACCCTTGTGGGTGCCTTGGACTGTTCAGATAATCCAGGATAATCTCTGCACCTCAAAATCCTTAATCACATCTGCAAAGTCCCTTTTCCCATGTTAGGTTACTTATTTATAAGTTTCAGACAAGGACACAGACATTTTGGGAGGCCATTATTCTATCACAATTTAGTACTTACTTCCATTTATTTACTTTCACCTTTAAAGAGGCAGACTGATCATTTGAGCCGAATTACAAATAAACACCCATCTTTAGCTGTCACACATCTGGAAATCAGACTTCCCAAAACAACTCTGCCTTAATGTGGCTACCTCATATGCATTTAGATTATGTTTGGGAGGAAAGAACTCCATTATGTGTTACGAATTTTCTAACCCAAGGCAAAACTCTCCAGGAAAGGGAAGAAAACATTGCAAACAGGATAAAGATTAAACAACATGCATTTTTTTCCTTTTAGGTTAGCAGTTTCATCTTCCCTCTTGCCAAACATTAAACTATATATATATTTCCCCCCTTCCCCTTCTCAAGCTTTCCTTCCTGTGAACTAATTTGTTTGAGACAGTGAAATCAGGCACTCGACGGCATGGAGTACTTGAAGATATATGCTATGTAACAATGATGGACTATAGCAAAAACAACTTCCCCATTGCTTAATATTTCACCAGGTGTCAGAAAATCAGCGATGAAATGTCATTTAAAATAAAGCATTCTAGGGGCACCTGGGTGGCTAAGCATATGCCTTCGGCCCAGGTCATGATCTCAGGGTCCTGGGATCAACCCCAGCATGGGGCTCCCTACTTAGTGGGGAGTCTGCTTTTCTCCCTGCTCATGCTCACTCTCTCTCATTCATTCTCTTGCTCAAATAAATAAATAAATAAAATCTTTAAAAAAATAAAATAAAGCATTCTTGTTTCCACCATGTAGAGGCGAAGGCTAAGAGGTCAAGACCTTGGGTTTTGATAACGGATAGATCCAGGGTTGAGCCTCTGCTGGGTAATTACTAGTCCAATGATACGAGGCAAGTTTCTTACTCAAGTCTGGAACCTGTTCTTTCTACTTAGTATTATATTGACATGAGCATTTTCTCATATCATTTCGTATCATCAAAAAAAATTGTGACGCTCATCTATTTTAAGGCCTGTTCAATTCCACAGCCCAAACTAAAGCACAGAAGGACTAACTGGTCTGCCTAAGATCTCCAAGTGACTGGTGACATAGCCAGGTGTAAAACCAGAGTTTCATGTGTGCTAGCCTGGTGGTCTCTCCACTCAACTCCTCTGGTTTGAATGCCAGGCCAACAGCTTTCAGAGACATACTCTCACATTCTCATCTCAGTCAGACCACATCTACAATTAGCAATTTAAGAGTCAACAGAATGGTGTAGAAACAAATAGAATTCTCCAAGTAGATTTGGGAGGATGAGGCTTTCTTCCCCATTCCTTTACCTCCTCCAGCCAAAGGTTAGGGGAGTGAACCCCTGACCTCCCAACTCTCACCCTTACCTCTGATGGAGTGCCAGTGCTTGGAAAAACAATAAAGGGACCAGGAGTTTTCAAGCCAACAATATGCCATGAGTCAATATAATAAGAGAAAAATGTCCTCATCTAGTAAATGCACCTCCTTGAAAAATCTAAAGGCCCCAGATTCTCCTGAGCTCTGCCCCTTGGCACAGAAACCCAAAAGCAGAGCAGAAGAGTAAGATAGGATCAAGAGAAAGGTGTAGCTCAAACCAGAAACCCAAACCTTTTATTCCCTCAAGTCTTCCAACTCCTCTTCAATACTGCCACTTAAGAATCAGTGCATGTGAGGACTATCAAAATAAAAAGCCTCACATAGCTGAAGAAACAGTCAACGAAGCTAAAAGGCAACCTACTGAATGGGAGGAGATATTTGCAAATGGCATAACAGATAAAGGGTTAGTATCCAAAATACATAAAGAGTTGATACAACTCAACACCAAAAAAACCCCCCAAATAATCCAATTTAAAAATGGGCAGAAGACATGAACAGATACTTCTCCAAAGAAGACACACACGTGGTTGACAGACACATGAAAGATGCTTAGCATCACTCATCATTAGGGAAATGCAGATCAAAACTACAATTAAGGAAAAAAAACAAACTACTACGACACATAGCCTCATGTCTGTCAGAATGGCTAAAATCAACAACACAAGAAACAAGCGTTGGTGACACTGTAGATAAATAGAAACCCTCATGTACTGTTGGTGGGAATGCAAACTGGGGCAGCCACTGTGGAAAATAGTACGGAGATTCCTCAAAAAGTTAAAAATAGAGCTACCCTATGATCCAGTAATTGCACTACTGGGTGTTTACCCAAAGAATATGAAAACGCTAATTCAAAGGGATACATGCACCCTTACGTTTTTTGCAGCACTCTTCAAGTAGCCAAGACATTCCAAAGCAGCCCAAGTGTCCATACATATGCAATGGAACATTATTCTGCCATAAAAAAGAATGAAATCTTGCCATTTGCTACAACGTGGACAGAGCTAGAGAGTATAATGCTAAGCAAAATAAGTCAGTTAGAGAAAGGCAAATGCCATATGCTCTCACTCATATGTGAAATTTAAGAAACAAACAAATGAGCAAAGGGGAAAAAGAGAGAGAGAGAAACCAAGAAACAGACTCTTAACTATAAAGAATAAACTGGTGGTTACCAAAGGGGAGGTGGGTGGGAATGATGGGTGAAATACGTGACAGGAATTAAAGAGTACACTTATCATGATGAGCACTGAGTAATGTATAGAATGGTTGAGTCGCTATACTGTATACCTGAAACTAATATAACGCTGTATGTTAACTATATTGGAATCAAAATTTAAAAAAAAAAAGAATCAGTGCACATGAGAGACAGAAAGAACTATGTTATGCTGGTTAATGTTGTGGTAGCCAAAACAAAGGGGCTTAGGAAGCTTTAATACGTTAGAGCTGCTTTAAGATATGATGCCCCCAAATTTGCACTGTTGATTTACTCAAAAACTGATTTATCTGCCTATAAATGCTTTTGTTTTTTTGTTTTTTGTTTTTGTTAAAGATTTTATTTATTTATTTGAGAGAGAGAGAGAGAGAGAGAGAGAGTGAGAGAGAGCATGAGAGGGGAGAAGGTCAGAGGGAGAAGCAGACTCTTGGTGGAGCTGGGAGCCCAATGCGGGACTTGATCCCGGGACTCCGGGATCATGACCTGAGCCGAAGGCAGTCGCTTAACCAACTGAGCCGCCCAAGCGCCCTGCCTATAAATGCTTTTGAAGTAAACTTTTTCCAGTCAGATGTCCCCAGTGTCAGATTCATACTTAGCCGCAACTGAAACCAAGTAAGAAGATGTTGCTCTCTTGCCCATTATGTAGAAGCTTTGCATGGATCTTGAATACTTACTGCACAGACTCTTTTTTTTTTTAAGATTTTATTTATTTATTTGACAGAGAGAGAGAGATCACAAGTAGGCAGAGAAGCAGGCTGAGAGAGAGGGGGAAGCAGGCTCCCTGCTGAGCAGAGAGCCCGATGCTGGACTCGATCTCAGGACCCTGAGATCATGACCTGAGCTGAAGGCAGAGGCTTTAACCCACTGAGCCACCCAGGCGCCGTACTGCACAGACTCTAAATGGCCTTTTACTCCTGATTCTTTGTTCGTCGTTGCCTGTCCTTTCTCCTCCTGGATTTGAGTGCTGACTGCCTAGAACACAAGTACCTGCTTGCCTCTCCTTTCTTAGCTGAATTTTCCGGACGTGTATTCTTGCAAAAATGAGCCAATACCTACTTGCCTTATCATTTTTACTTTCTGTGAGCTCTCTGCCCTAGACAAATGGCTTGATTTACCCTGCACACATGCACACACACCCTCACACCAACACACTACTAAACACTTAATCCCAAATCCCTCAATCGCCCCTGTCCCCCTACTATGAAAGTACTAATGTAACAATTTCACAGAGGTGAAAGACCAACGTCTAGCAACGTGAAGAATTTCAAAGACCTCAAATTCCACAACATTCCAGTCTTTATTTTATTTCTGCCCTGCCCTCGTGGTATGATTGCTAGAGATTTGAGACTAATGAATTACCACTATAATTGAGACATGATAATTCAATGTATGATAACATAAAATGGCTGCTCTCTTGGCCATACCCTATGTCCCCATTCTCTAATTCACTTCTCTGCAATCTTCACTGATTCAAGCTTTGAAGGTTCAAGCTCTTCTGAAATCCTGGATCTTCTTCCATGCATAATCATTAAATGTACCAATAAATAACTTAAAAGAGCCTCAGTAATTATTATTTGTATTTTCTACATTGTACTATTACATCGATATTTACCTTAAAATTTTTCACTTCCAATATACAGCTGATGCTATGTCATCCCCATAATTTTTAAAAAATTAGACATAACATCTATCATGTGAGAGCTAATCATTATTTTTTGATAAAATTCACTGCTTATGCAAAAAGAAAAATTTGCAAATGTTTGAAAATAAAATATATGCAATATCAGCAAGTAAAGCCAGAACAGAGAAATTAGTAACCACATTTTATATTTTTCTATTAATTCTAGGCCTCACTCATGTCCATGGAATAGCACATGTCAAACCCTTAGCTTAACATGGAGGCCTCGTTCTAAACACTTTATAAATATGGCCTCATTTAATCCTCTTAACAACCCTATGAAATGCATATTATTATCCCCATTTTACAGTTGAGGAAACTGAAGCCAGAGAGATTGAGTAAATTGTCCAGTCACTCAGCTAATGAGTGAGGAAGACAGGATTTGACCCCAGGAAATCTCACCCCAATGTCTATCCCTTAGTTATGTGACTAATTAACTTACTACTTATGTTTTAACTCTCTGCTTTGTCTCCAATACATCTCCTGCACTCCTCACCTCTCTTAAATCTGTTCATTCACTCACTATTTTGCCCAGTTGGGCACTCCTACAGCTTCACAGTCATCTGTTTTGTAGAGAGGGAGAGAGAGAGAGAAGAGCAGGGATCGAAAGGAAGCGAGATGGAGGAAATGAAGCAAGGAAGGAAGAAAGGAAGAA
Organism: Potos flavus; assembly: GCA_028534135.1. Taxonomy (NCBI): domain Eukaryota; kingdom Metazoa; phylum Chordata; class Mammalia; order Carnivora; family Procyonidae; genus Potos; species Potos flavus. The sequence goes on along the minus strand of CM052898.1, from coordinate 140,627,705 downwards.
AAGAAAGAAAAAAAAACCCTGCTCTGTCCCTAATCATCTATTTGCAGATTTACTAATTTAATATTACTCTCTGCTGCCCTCTGAAGATAATTTGGTGAAACTAAAGTTAATGTTTTCATAAACTTATTTCATAAATTCAGTAATAGAAGTACTTTGAGATTTTGGTAATGTTTTGATGTGGTTTTGATTACATGCCTCACATTGCACATTTATTTACATCTTTTGGAAGCTAGCAAAACATAAATGACTACTTGACGGGCAGTATAGATACTATCACTTAAAAAAATATTATTGAAAAGAATAATAATCTTCTGAGACACAGATGGCTCAATAAAAATAGTAGTACAAAGAAATGGATGGATTGGTGAATGGATGATGGATGGATAATAGATTCCATGCCTCCTTCCAGGGAAATTTGAGATAAAATTGTCATAGGTTGAGTATCCTGGAAAGCATACTCTAAAATGGAGTTCAGTGTGAAAGATGTTTATTAAGGAATAATCTTGAACTCATCACAACATCATCACAACTCATGTGAAAATGAAGGAACAGGAACTGGGGTGGGCAGAGCCAGAATTAAAACAATAAGGTAGGTCCACAAGTTCAGCTAACCCCATGGGGAGCTCTGGAGCTTGAACGCCCTTTGGAGTTGTCCTCTGTTATGCTAAAATGGCCATATTTTATACTCCTGTATCTATCAGTCATTAGATATAGCTCTAAGAAGGAGCATGACATTGGGAGAGGCAATCCATGAAGAGCCTGACTTTAACTGACAACACTTATTAGCATTGGAGCAAAAAATCCTTTACCAAAGGAATCAGGTGATACCTCACAATGCCTGCCATGTGGATAAATGTTGGAAAATAATCTGATCTAATTCTGGTCTCAAGCACAGTGGTATGTCAGTCAACCAACTGTCCTTCCCCCCAAGAAACCAAATTACCGAATAAAAATCTTATTGAAAATGCAACCAGGGTGCCTGGGTGGCTCGATGGGTTAGGTGTGGGACTCTTGATTTCAGCTTGGGTCATGATCTCAGGGTCATGAGATCGAGCCTTGTATCAGGTAATGAGCATGGAGCCTGCTTAAGACTCTCTCTCCCTCTTCTTCTTCATCTCCCACCTCCCACTCATGGCTTTCTCTCTCTCTCTCAAAAAAAAAAAAAAAAAAAAAAAAGAGGAACCTGGGGGAGTTCTGCAGTAAGGTGCAGGCAAAAAAGGAAAAAGGGATCCCCACCCCGATGCTGGGACCCTCCCCCTGCTGGGGCCTAATCTACAACTTCTTCCCACAGCCCCACATCCCACCTCCCTGAAGGGAAACTAGACATGAGGGATGGGGACATGGGGGATGGGGAAGGGTGCTGGCCAGAGGAGGACCCTTTTCCCATGGCATTACAAAAGGGAGGGATAGCTGGGGGTCCCTCCCACCATCACCCCTTTTTGCAAATTCTTGATCAGCCCCTCAATCAAGTGTTTGATCCTCCCATTTCCCTTTGTGCACCCCTTGGTGAATCTTCTGCGATGATTTTTGGCCCCTTTGGGGCTGGACGGCAATTCTCACAGTGGGGGAAGGTGGGTGGACTTTAGAGGCAGTTATGTTATTTTCATCTATGAATGACAACTGGGAAGGGGAAGTCCAGAAAAATACAGAAAAGGATTGAAAAGAATGGAAACCCAAGTCATATGCCATGGCTAAAACCTAACATTTAGGAAAGTTATTCTAAAAAGAGAGTCAAGAAGGGACAGGAAATTTTAAAAAGAAATATTCCAGAATGAGCCAAATGGGATCACTTTAAATGTTTCAGACAGTATTAAATTAACAATAAACAATTTCTGTGTAACTTTCTAGTAAAAGAATATGAAACATAAAAAGCTGATATCTGTCTGCAATTTCATTTAATTTACAATGGACCTTTTTCAGGAGAATGACAAATGTTCTTTTGAACTATCATGGTTTTAATATATCAGCAACTTAAAATTTTTGTTTCCAAAGTACATATTTGACTATGCTGTCTATCTTTTATAAGATGACGTTACATTTTCAATGAATAAGTAGAAAATAGTCTAAGTGGTTTAACTTCAAGGAGTTAAATTTGGAAGTTTAAAAATTTTAGAACTTTTTTCCTAGTTTTGAAATATCTGTTAAGACTCTGGTCCCTGAAGATGAACTTCCCCAATTCACATTTCGGTTTTGCTACTTAGTTTTTGTTTACCATATTGCTTTTTTCTGTTCTAGAATGTTTATTTTATTCTTTTTTCAAAGTTGCTGTCATTTTTGTAATTTCTAGTTCTCTACCAAAACTTTTAATTTGGCTTTTTTGTGTGTGTCTTTGAACATTAAAAGGCTATTTTAAAGTCTCTGTCTGATAATTCCAATATGTAGAGTGTCTGTGGGTAAATATTATCTATTGTTTCTTTTGGTTCTTTCTGTGAAGCTAGTTTCCTCCTGTGCCAGGCATTATGTTTTGCTTTTCAAATCGTAGAAATAATTTGAGGCCTTATAACGATTTTATCTTCCTCCAAAGACAATGTTCATTGAGTTCTGCCAGGAATCTGTGAATTTAGCAATCTGGGATCATCTTAATCCAATTTTAAGGACAGATTTTTATAAACCTCCAGACACCTCAAAACTAGATTGAGGTCTATGTGAGGAATGGTTTTATTTTCTCCCCCTTCTTCCTTCCTCTCCCTGCCCCCAAGAGGCTATCAAAACACCCCTTAAGCTTTCAGTCAGCTCATCTAGATAAATGAATATCCCAAAGTAAAAGTAGTTCCAAATACCAGCTTCACCAATCCCTATATTTTTTTCTCAATCTTGGCCAGGTAATTCTTTGTTACCTTGCAAGTTCCCTGAAGAATTCCAGCAGAATTATCATAATATTTATTATTTCTAACTTTTCTACTTTCCTTCATTGGGAAGGTTAGTATAAATTTCTGTCCGCCATTACTGGATATGGAAGTCTCATCCTTTGATTCTTTACTATCTCTCACATCTCACTATCTCTCACGTCATTATCTCTCACATCTCACATACATCTCTCACAATCCCTTAGCAAGCCTTTCTGATTCCTCCTTTAAATATTTCCCAATCTTGACCATTGTACCAGTTTCCACTGTATTGGATTAGGAAAAAAAAAAAAGAATAAAATTATGAATTCGAAAGCATGGTTTTTAAAAATAAATCACTATGTCGCTTAACTTTTGGACAGCAGCAAAACCTAAAGAGACAACAGAAGCTGAAGGCCCCTGTGTTTGACAGCTTCTTCATTTCATAAACTTCCTTCAGACTGTTCTATTCAAAACTTTCCTTATTTTAGATACCTGTCACATGGATTATGTTAATGAAAAGTAAAGCTCAGATATTCCATATAACAAATAAAAAAAAATTTTAAGTCCGAAGTCCTACACTAAGATATTTTTCCTTGAATACTTTTCCTTGAGTACTAACACCTGCATTAACATGTGTCTAAATTATTTTTCCATTGACTGCTCTCCTGCTAGTGACCTTTCTTTCTTAAATGCTCTATTTCTTCTTATTAAATTCTTCTTATTTAATATTTTACCAATAGTTTTGGAGTGGTTTAATATGATTTGAAAGTGTGTCTAGGGGAATTTTCTAAAGAACACTGTTAAGATTATCTCACCTTTGGGGGGAAAAAAAGGTTATGAGACTTGAAAATGTTTAGATGTTACATGCTCTGTGCTGAGAAAAGGTAGATAAGATCTTTTTTTTTTTTT
>CM052898.1:140530484-140623468 GCA_028534135.1 Potos flavus | reverse complement strand
CCTCTCCCTGCTCCCTCCCCCTCTGTGCTTCCCCACTTGTGTGTATAAGCTTTCTCTCTCTAAAATAAATAAATAAAATCTTCTTTTAAAATGGGATGAGTTCAACCCAATGACTTTAAGAGTCCATAGAAATAATGTTTCTACAAAGCAAAGAGATGCATAATATAAAATTTACTTTCTATAAAAAAAACAACAAAAAATGACTGAAGGATCAAATATTTTGAGTCGTTAATATTATAAATGTAATATCTTCTGGCAAAAACAATTTAAACAGTAGTACAAAATAATATAAGGTAAAAAGTGACAATATTCCTCCAAGCTCTCCAATTTCCACCTGCCTTCCAATTCCATGCTCCAATTGTGGTAGAGAGAGGAATGTCTTCACGAAAGACATCCATCTCCTCTGCCCTAGAATATGTGAATATGTTACCCTACACAGCAAAAAGGATTTTGCAAATGTGATTAAATTAAGGAGCTTGAAATGAGATTATTTTGTCTTATATAAGCATAAAGGTCCTCATAAGGGAAGGAGGGAGGGCAGAGAGTCAGAGTCTGAGAGAGATAGAAGATGGTATATGCTGCTTTGAAGATGACAAGGATTTCAAGCTGCCTCTAGAAGCTGACAAAGGCAAGGGGGCAGATTCTCTAGAGCTTCTAGAAGGATCACATCTTTGCCAACACCTTGATTTTAGCCCAGTTAAAGCCATTTCAGACTTCTGACTTCCAGAACTGTAAGACAATAAATTTGTTTTGTTATAAGTCACTAAGTTACTTTGTTCCAGCAGCAATAGGAAATTACTACATCATTTAACCACTGAGGTACTTACACAAACTTCCACAGTACGTATAAAGGCCTGCTATGATGCTCCTTTATAATTCTGCTTCCTTTATCAGGCCTGCCCCTAATATTTGTGGAGCCTGGTGAGTGCAGGTGCAGGCCCACGTATGGTATGGCCAAATATTTTTAAAGTTAAAAATCAAGATAACAAATTGTTAAATAAAATATGTTCTATCCTCCTACCTTAATAAACATACCTTTGGAACAAAAATTTTTTTAATGTAAACCTGTGGTTTGTATAAGAACAAATGCTGCCAAGATATCAAAGACGTCCAAATTTAATTACTAGTATTAAGCCTGGGTGTTCTCTTAATGGTCCCTCTATGTTTGGAAGACTCATAAGCCATTGTGTAATTGTGTCATAAATCCTTTTTTTATTTTATTTTATTTTTTATTTCTACACAATTTAGTTTCCCCCTTAGTGAACTGACCACTCATATGCTTTGCCTAGCTTTTTCTCTATTTGGGTTAAATATATATACATACATACATATACTCAAATATATATATATATTTATAATGTATTAAAGTTTTTTTTATTCTAGATATTAGTCCCCTCAGCTCTCTCCTGCTTCCAATAAATAGTTTAGAAGATGAAAGACTACATATTTTTATTTTAAACTTTGACTCAAAGACAACATATAGAATTATCGGATGGATTTGAAACTTGTATTATGTTGTCTTATTTTTTTTTGTTACCAATATAAGAATCTTACCATTTTACTGGTTTAGACTATTTATATTTATTTTGTTTCTGTGATATTAGGTCTTATTCCAGCCATCTTATTTCTAATCATCTGTTTACCATTCTCTTTAAGATTATTTACTTATCTTTTTCTAATTCTTCCAGTAGAAAAATGCAATTTCCTTGTTCTATTTTAAAAGATCTACATCCTGGTTTAGTCTTATTTAGTGGATAGTCCAACTTGATGAGTTCATACATAGGCTTATTTTTCCCTATAAATGTTAAGGTTTATCAGTACCTACATCTTCTCTCCACTGCAAAACCAAGACAAACCTCTAAGCTTACTCTTCTGTTCCTAGGGTCTTGCACATCTTCACCCACACTCACCATGTGCTGATAGCTTCCAGAGCAGTGCTACTGAAAAGATGGTCCACGAACCAGCACTGGTCCACAAATTTGCAATCAAAAAAAAAAAGAAAAAGTTTATGCCCATGTAAATCACTCTATTTCTAAGCACACAGTTTATTCCAGCTGACCTTTTTTCTTAGAAAGATTTTCTCAATAAAAGAAGCAGTGTATTGGGCGCTTGGGTGGCTCAGTGGGTTAAAGCCTCTGCCTTCAGCTCAGGTCATGATCTCAGGATCCTGGGATCGAGCCCCGCATCGAGCCCCGCATCGGGCTCTCTGCTCAGCAGGGAGCCTGCTTCCCCCTCTCTCTCTGCCTGCCTCTCTGCCTAAAAAAAAAAAAAAGAAGAAGAAGCAGTGTATTGATTTGATGTACATTCCCAAACAAACTCCTTATCTCATCCAGATAAGGACAATAAACTGTTTTTGGATGGGCCCTTTGAGTAGCATTGATCTAAACTAGAGTTTTAGTTCTGGATTTTAGAATATGTTTTCATGTGTCACTGCTTAGTCAATAAAATTTACTAAGCTTGATTTTTATTTTCGTCAGTGTTTTAAAAATGCTACTTTATTCTCTTCTTGCATCCAGTGCTGCTACTCAGAAAAGTCAATCTGACTTTTTTTTTGCTTAGTAGTTGACCTGCATTTTTCCTCCAGAAAGTTTTAGCACTTGCTTTATTGTATTTGGTGGTCTAAAATGTGAATTTAATATATCTAGGTATAGAGTTTTCTCATCTATTCTATTCTATGAGCTCTTTCAAATTGAGGTCTTACATCTTCCATTCCAGAAACTTTCAGTAATTCTTTTTCTTTTCTTTTTCTTTTTTTTTTTAATATTTTATTTTATTTATTTACTTATTTGAGAGAGAGAGAGAGAGCAAGCTTTGGGGGAGAAGAAGAGGGGAGGGAGAAGGAGGGGCAGAGAGAGGGGCAGAGAGTCTCTGGTAGACTCCCTGCTGAGCCCAGAGCCCAATGCAGGGCTCAATCCCATGACCCTGAGATCATGACCTGAGCCAAAACCAAGAGTCAGAGACTCAACTGACTGCACCACCCAGGCGCCCTAATAATTATTTTTCAAATACTAACATCCTGCCACTTATTTTACAGTGACTCCAGTCATACTGATATTAACATTTCTTCTCTTATCCCCAACAGCTCTTAACTTCTTTATTTTTTTATTAACTTACTTATTTTTGAAGATTTTATTTTTAAGTAATCTCTACACCCAATATGGACTTGAACTCGCAACCTCAAGACCAAGAGTTGCATGCTTCATCGACTGAGCCATCACTATTTTGTTCTGCAGCTGTATTCATTCTGCTATTCAATTATGAAACCCATCCATTGAGATCTTTACTTCAACAATAATATATCAATATCCAGTAGCTCTAATTTGTTCTTCTTGGAAGTTTCCTTTTTCATATTTCCTATATATTCCCATATCTCTCTGAGGATATTTACTGTTTTTATTTTAAATTCTTTGTGCACCAGGTCTGTTCACTCTACTACTTCTAGAATGATTTTTTTTTCCTTCTACGTTCATAATGTGAGTCTGTGAGTTCATCTTATCATGGTAAAATCAGTTAACTACCTTGGCAAATAACAAATATCCAGGGAGAAAAGTGAAAGTCTAGGCTCTGGTTTGTACCGGTTTAGGCAGTAGAGGGGTACATCACAGCATGAAAACAATCTAACATTACTTGTTAACCACTCCTGTACCCTCCACCCATGAGATCCTGCCTATCGGGTAATAGCCTGGTACTCCTTTGTAAAAGTAATCATAAAAAATATTTTGTAATAAATCATCCAGCCCATGAGGGGGGTGAGTAAGCAGATTGGAGGGAATGAATGATCAAGGACCTAGCTGCATTCGACAGAAGCTAAATACCCCAGGGCACACCTAGTCAACCTAGGATCTGCTGTTCAAAGCAATTCAACCACTATCGTACAGAGCAAACTGTTCTCTAGAGGCCCCATACTTTATTACAGGTAGCTGATGTAGCTACCTCCCACAAAGTTCTAGTTTTGCCATTTCCTACTAAAAAGATGAGAACAGGTTTATCACACTTTCCTCAAAAATCACCAGAGAAGTCATTTGTATTTAGAGTAGAGCTTGCAATATAACTTCCCTACAATTAAACGATCTCATAATAAGTACAGATGAGAAACTTCTTATTTTTAAATTTTTTACCTTAAGGGACACCTGGGTAGCTCAGTCTGTTGGGCTTCCAACTCTTGGTTTCAGCTTGGGTGGTGATCTCACGGTTGTGGAATCAAGCCACGGGTAGGGCTGTGTGCTCAGGGTGGAGTCTGCTTGGGATTCTTTCCCCCACCCTCTCCCTCCTGCTCTGCTCCTCTCCCTACTCACACTCGCTCTCTCGCTCTCATTCTCTCTCAAATAAATAAATAAAATCTTTAAATTTTTTACCTTTTAATCTATGTACAGAAAAGAGTTAACATAGTAGGCTTGTGACTGCAGTCTCCAGAAAGGCTTGTTTACAGATTGGCCCTTGGTTGGTGTCTGGGAACTTGATTAGAGATCATTCCCTAAACGAGAACAGTGGCTCAGTGTACCTCTACTGTTTGTATGAACAATGAATGAGATTTATGCTAAGCACCTGCTTTCCTTCCGAGAGTCTGGAATTTCAGTGACTATAGTCAGTTATATAGGCACTATGGCCTACATGACCAGCCCGTGATACAAATGCTGGAGTCTAGGCTAAAGCAGGTGTTCCTCAGAGACATTTCACACATCACTGGCAGAATCAGGCACATCCCGAGCAACTCCACTGGGAAAGGACACTTAGAAGCTTGTGGCTGACTTACTTCCAGACTTTACTTTGAGCGCCTTTCCCTTTACCATTTTTGCTTTGTATACTTTCACGATGATAAATCATAGCCGAAAGTACAATCATATGCTGAGTCCTGTGAGTCCTCCTAAGGATCCACCAAAACCAGGGAGTAATTCTTGGGGACTCCTGAAAAAATCTATCTGTAAGTGAATTAAACAATCTGAATATATCTCAACCTCTCTGCATCTGCAATGCCATCTCATCTACTCGGTGCAAGAGAACACAGCATTCACTTACGATAAAGCAATGAAGATATAGATTAGAGATATAAGACAAGGTAAATGTACCCATTAAAATAACCTTGTCTACTAGGCAAGAAGAATTAAAATGTTAACGAAGTTATCAGTGAGAACAGCAAAATCCACAGGTTTTTTTTGGCAAACAAACAAACCTATATATAAAAACACCAGTTGAAGAGTGTTCTAAAGTATTTTAATAGCACTAATATGTCAGAGAAATCAAACACACAATTACAAATGAGAAAAATTGACTACATAAAATGATTTTTTTCTATTGAGAAAAACAACATTGAAGGAAGTGAAGCTCTACACTACCCTTCCTCCAAACCCAAATCATTCTAAGAACTCACCTCCTACACATGAGCACCGTCTGATATTTAATCTCCAGATCTCTTTAAAGAAATCTGTTGGTACAGCAGGCACAACCTTAAAAGAAAGCTCAAAAGACTTCTGTGAAGGAAAAACCCTCTCTGAAGTCAGAGATACTCTCTAAAGGTACATTAATGAAATATAAAGTGAAACTAAATTATTTGATGAGCTCCCAAAGAAGAGGATCATAGGAAATACATCTCTTCTGTTTCTTGAATGTTGGCAAAATAATAAATCTCAAGAATAATTTATAATCCAGTTAGAAAATGAGAGACAAGTCATACATCGTGTTGTATGTGTGGGCCATAAACTCGTGTCAACATGTTAAGGGATATCTAACGTACATTTTTAAATTTAATTTAATTTATATATTTGAGAGAGAGAGAGAATGAGTGTGAGAGCGTGGGTGGGAGGGAAGAGGGAGAGAGAAACTTTAGCAGACTTTACAATGAGCACAGAGCCCAACGCAGGGCTCCCTATCACAATCCTGAGATCACCACCTGAATGGAAACTAAGAGTTGAATGCTTAACTGACTGAGCCACCCAGGCGCCTCTAATGTACATTTTTTAAATGCAATGATCTATTGTGCAGAAAACTTGAGAAAAACATAATTAAATGCATTTTAAATTTACAGCATCCATTCAGATAGTAGTTCTTACAACTTAGCAATTTAAATCGCATGTGGTAGGTTCTCCCACATTGCTCTCATTCATATAATGCCTCTTCCTTCTTCCTTTCCCCCGATATTTTCTTCCTAAAACAAGAGTTGGTAGTCCCAATTAGGTTTTGACCATGTTTCTTATATTTTTATTCCTGGCACCCAGATCAATGCCAGACATAGCAGGCACTTATTACATGTTAATTGCAATTGCTAGAACAAGGGAAGAGTATGGTAGGAAAATGTTGCATGTAGAATGGACACTGAGACCTAGTGCATTACCTTTCTCTGCATTTAGAAGTGAGTTTTCCTGGAATCTCTGCCTTTGCTTCTGTCAGAGCATGCAAACCATTTTTGGCCTAAGATGAGAGTTGATCTATGTGTATGCTATACTTGCTGACTCTCTGATGTTTTTGATTCTATCTATTTAGGCCTACAGTGTTTGCCTTCTCAGGGTCTTAGATGGATTCCCTAAACTTGATATCTATAGAATTTGAACATAAATTGAGATCGCTCTGGAACTAATGTCCAATCATTATAGAAACAGACATCACTGATGGAAAAATTGAGATAACCCTGTCCTAATGGTAAGATCCTCCCACTGTTCAGTATACCTGCGTTCCCCCCATTCTCAATAGATGAACATGACAGAACTATGGCATTTAGGCCAGATAGGTTGTAGCAATAAAAGCTGGTGCTAAGAAATGCATGCAAAGTAGGTAATACCTCCCCAAGTTACTAAATAGTAAAATCTTGTTAACTTTGTGGTGAACAACCTCTTAAGCTGTCAAACAGAAGGTACTTTTTCTCAGGAGGATGAACCATAAACACATCCTGAACTCTGCTAATTTTCACAATGTACCTAGATTAGTGACCTTTACCAAACATCATAAATACCCACTGGGTGAGGAAATATCCTGAATGGAAGGGAAACTTGAACTCCCTGAAGTTCAGGGAGGATAACATTTTGGCCTACCTAACCTGCAGCCAGAGGTGCTTTAAGCCCTAAAGCTTTACTATGACGCCTCTATAATAGCTTTGAAATTTACATAGGCCACTCCAACTATCCCACTAGTCTGATGGCTCTGGATTTACAAGAGGAACCACTCAAAATCTTAGAATGCTGTATTAATCAGGACTCTTGATTGCAGTCAAATCCATGTCAAATCAGGTCCAGTAAACACAAAATGAGGAATGGATCGACTTGTGTGATTGAACAGAGAACATGATATTCAACACAGTTCATCAGGAGTCACACCACCTGGACCCCCACCTCTCAATATTGTTTTTGTGTGTTAGCGTCATTGTCTCTTAAAGCACTGTAGGGATCCTCCACGTAGCTGGGAAGAATGGTCGTCATGAGTGCTAGACTCACATTCTAGCATTGTGGCTTAATGGCAGAGCCAGCTGCCCATCCAACTTCAACATAATGACTGGCCTGGGTGGGGTCCCCTGCACATTACTCACATAGTCATTACTCGCATAATACATACAATATATGACCAAACCCTACCTCCTGTGATCAGTAGAGTTCTACTATCAATAGTCCCAACAGAACCATAGAGGTGGGAGCAGATGTTTCCTCTCTATGCAAGGGATGCTGAACAGCAAAAGACAACACACATTCAGTTCCAATGTCTTTATCCAAACACTAATTTGATAGGAATGGTTAAGAGTCACTGCCACATCCATCCTCGTTTACTCTACTCTGGCCACGTTGGCCTCCTTGCTGTTCTTCAAAAAGCCATACACACTCCTGCCTCTGAGCCTTTGCACATATATCTGGAATGCTTCTCTCACCTCCTTCAAGTTTGCACTCAACACCATCTGCTCAGTGAGGATCACACTACAATGCAACACCCCTACAGCTCTACACACACACACACACACACACACAACCTAGTGACTCAGCTTTGGCTTTTTCCTAAGCATTTATTATCTAATATATTCTGTGTTTTACTTAATTATTGTCTCAAGGCAATAACACGAGGACAGAAACTCTCATCTGTTTCATTTATTCACTGAAATATCTCCAGCACCTAGTATAGTGCCTGGTATATAATCGGTGCTCATTACTTATTTGATGTATTAACAAATGATGGAATCTAGCAGGGGTGCCTTATCACTCTGTTAGATAAGGTACACCACAGTATTATACGGGGGAGTACATAATACAGTACATGAATACGGTCCTCATTTATTGGCCTCCCCTGGCTTCTACAGTTCAGCAAAATACATCCTAACCTCAGTGCTGTGGAACTAGACCAAGGGTGGGATTTCCACAGTTCTCTGGGAGGAGAGAGCCACTTGGATCAATTCAAGCCTTATCTCATGTCCTTGTTATGTTTGGGCAAGCCACATGACTAAGTAGCTGCTTGGTTTCCTAATCCACATTCCTGTTCCCCACTAGGATTTAAATCCTATTCTGAATCTAAGCCCTGACACCCTGCCTAGCCAGGAGGCTAGATCCTTTGGAGAGGGTGCTACTTCACCCAGACAGACCACCTGGAACCAACATGCTGTTAACCACCAGTCAGAATATCACAAGAACACGGAGAATAGTGTTGCAACATCTCATCCACCAGACTGAATCCCCTTTTATACTGATTTGGCCTGATTTTCCTGGACTTTGACAGTTCCCTCTTGGGACTCCAAATCCATTGCAGCTCTCCAACGGAATTAGCTTTGCCTAGTGATGTATACGTCAACAAACAACAATGATCTGTGAGATAACCGGATAGTGTGAGGAGTAAACAGGACTAGAATCCACCAGAGCTTCACAGGTTTGTTTGACACTCAAAGGCCACACGGCCCAGGTATGTCTTTTCACCTCTGCAAACTGTCAAACAACCTTCGCACAGTGATACACATACAAGTCAAAAGCAGTCTTCAGTCTGCAGCTGAGCGTGAGTCAACCATCAGTCCCCGAGTCCCCACCCTCACCTCCCTGTCGCGAGGAAACCGCGGCCTCGGGTTCTCGGGATCGAATGCTCTGCGGCGGAAACGTGTGAGGCCAGATAACACTACAATTCCCAGCAGGCATCGCGGGAGCGGGGTCACACCGGCGCAGGCCAGACCTTGGCGCGAGGCCCTGCGCGGGACTTCTGGGAAAGGAAAATGACAGCCCCCGGGTTGCGGCTGGCCACCCGCAAGCTATTGGAGCTGCCGGCGGCGCTGGGGCGCGTAAACCGAGCTTGCAGCACGTTCCAAACCTTCGCGGAAGTTCTCAGGCTGCCCAAGAAACAAATGACAAAGCTCGCGTTCCCATTACAAGAACTCCAGCGGCAGCTCACACCAGACGCGAGGTTGCACCTTCACGTGAAGACCTTCGACCCGAGCTTGGAGGCCATCTCCAAGGCGGAGAGCGTCTTCACGGCCACCAGCCACAACCGCATCGAGTACCTCAGCTCCGCCGTGCGTCTCGACCACGCCCCGGACCTCTCCCGCCCTGAGGTGAGAGCCACCGCTGACCTCACTCCTCACTCAGGTCATGAAGACTGGGACAGGCATTTTGCCCTCACCTGTTGTCACCGAACGAGAGATATTTTCTAGCTTTGTGGGGACGCGTAAAATTATTTTAACTAAATAAACATATATAGTTTTAGTTATTTTGGCAATGAATATACAAGACTAAATGATTGTAAAACCCAAACCAGTTCAAAAAAATAAATGGCTTTTTATTCTTTCTCCTTTTTAGTTAACATAGGAAAAAACACGCCGAGACAAATGAGACAAAGTGACGAATAGGAAAAGTGCAGTAGTTACACAAATGTGGTGGTCCTTATCAGTATGTAATTTTCACCCAATCTGAATTTCCTGTCGTGCAAAAATAATAATTATATATACATGGCAACAATGTGGTTTTTATTGAACTTTAGTGAAATTCCACGAGTGTGCATTTTATGCATGTTTTAGAGATCTCATTATTTGCAACTGCACCACTGCAGTGGAAAGTAAAGTTTACTTCTAATTAGAACTGCTATGATAGTTTAAATAGTCAGAACTAAGGGGTATGTAAGTCATTTAATAATTTTGAGGTAGCATCATGTTTTGACTGAAGTTTCTGAATTACTGGACTTTTTGTTTAATTCATTTCTTAAAATTTAGTTTTATTTATATATTATCATTGAATTTAATCTGGCAGAGCATTTGAAATTTATACAGGACTCTGATCAGTTCATACTGAAGGACTGACCCCAGTCTTGCAAAATATACAGCAACCCTGTCCCCACCCACTAAGTGCCACCCAGTTCTATTCATAAGTAGAAATGCCCTTACAAATTTCTAAAACACCCCCCAGAGGGTGATACCACCTTCACCTAGAACCACTAATCGGTATTGTACCCCCTTCAAAACCATGTTAAAAAGCAGTCATGTATATTAATGGTTAGTATCAGGAACATTATATTCCTTTCTACACCATTCAGTTTCAGACCTGTAGTTGTACTTTAGAATAAGTTTTGTTGACATGCGTATAATTTTTAACTTCAAAAAGCTTTGTAAATATGGAATGCTTAATAAATGTCCCAGATATTCTTGAGTAGCATAATGTAATTAAAGGCACAGGTTCTGGATATAGATGTCCTGAATTTAAATTCCAACTTCTTCCCTTTCTAGCTATATAATTTGGGGCCAGTTATTTAGCCTCTCTCTGCCTCTAGTTTTATCATTTGTAAAATGGGAATAATAATATTACTGACCTTATAGGGATGTTGTAAAAAGTAGATAAGAAAATTTATGTTCAGTGCTTTGAACAGTACCTGGCCCTGGGAATCATTCAGTAGATAGTAGTTATATGTTAGAATTTGAGGTTCAATTAAACATAAGCCACCTTTTTACATGGCTAGGCAAGGCAATAGTTTGACATGTTTTTGAAGCTAATACAACATATAATAAAAATGTATATATAAACCTAGTACTCAATTATCTTCTTTTTTCTTGTATAAGGTGTGTTTTATAGGCAGAAGCAATGTTGGAAAATCCTCTCTAATAAAAGCCTTATTTTCACTGGCCCCAGAGGTTGAAGTCAGAATCTCCAAGAAACCGGTATGCTGAAGGAAAGGGTTGGGGAGGCCCATGGGATATAAAAGAAATAGTATATTGAAATGTAAAATATGTCTGAACCATCTCTCTATTGACTAAAGTGACTAATTAAAAAAAAATAAAGTGACTAATTAATGTTGAGAGGTACAAGAAATCATACTTGCTAAGTTTCTAGGACAGTGATTTCTTTCAAACAAGTAGTAAATTAAGACATTTTATTGACACCTGTATATATCCCTGAAGATGAAGGAAGTATGTCTGGATTTATTTTAGTTGTCTTGCCAGTTTCTTGAGGAAATCTTTTGTTCAAATCTTTTCCAAAGAGTTGCCAAATAAAGTATTCTATTGCCATTCTGTATTTGCTTCTTTAAGAATGATCATCTAGTCCTACCCTGATTTTAGAGGAAACTGCTTTGAAGTGGTTTTTCCCTCCTATAATCTTGTATACCTTGCTAACTCCTTTCTCCCTCCCTTCTCCTACTACCCTTTCTCTCCTTATGTATAGATATAGGTACAGATATATATACATACATATACATATATATTAGGCAGACCCCAGTTTACCCAGGGCCAAATGATGTGATTATCCCAGCCTGTCTGCTGTAGTAGCTTTCTGGCATTTTTTAAATTTCCTCTACTCTTTCTCACTGATGCAGACTACCAATATCTAAGATACAGTGTCCTTAAAACTCACCCCCAGTTCCTCTCACCTTATTATCTATCCATGGCAAAATGTTCCCACCAACCTACGGCTCACTGCCCCCCTTTCTTTGCACTGGAACCCTTCCGTGAAGCTTCCTAATCTTCTCTTGCTCCCCATTTCTTCATATAGTTGATTCCCTGGCTCCATCGCTGATGCTGATGATTGTAATTCATTAAATCCCCTATCCTTAGGCCTACTCTGTTTCGCCAAATAACACAGCTAAACTCTGATTTCTGGGTCGGGTGGGTTCCCTTCCTGCTGTGAGAGGACAATGGAAGAAATGTATTCTCGACATTCCTAATCTGTCATTTTTCTATGGATAGACACATCAACTGATTGGGAACCTAAGCACTGTTTTACAAAATCTTTCCTCTGAAAATATTTGTTCTAAGTTCCAAACAATTGACTTTTTAAGTTGTTTATCTTAATCTTTTGTTTTGTGATTAATAGTGTCATTGGACAAAAAACCATGACTTTTTATCATCTTTACATCATTTCAGTTTAACACATATTTTATAGTGTTGTACATGCTTTTAAAAAATGGTTTACTGAAAGCACTAAAACCATCTAATGAAACATGCAGAACATCTTGACTCTAGGGAAGCAGTAGTCTAGATGTAATAAACTATCAGGTTTTGCATCTAGGTTTTATGAAAACCTATATGACTGACAGTAAGTATTTTTAGTTTAACCAATCTGTGCCATAATTTATTTCTCTTTAAAGTGGAGATAGATTATTCATCAGAGAATATTGACTAATGCAGGGCACCATTATAGGGTAACTTTTCACTGAGAAAGAGCTAATGAAAAGACTCCAACATAATTTGGTACATAGTCCTAATCAAAAGTTCTTAAGTCATATAGATGCTCTTAAAAAGGAATTGGAGGGAAGGCGTAGTATCATCTAAGCTTATCTCCAGCCACTTTCCTTCTATATTCTTTTCCTGTATCATCATCGGCACAGCTAGGATTATATTCAGAACACTTAGGCTTTTAATAAATATTTGCTGATTGAATAGAAAATGTTGTGACTCATTAAATATATAAAGTATGTATTTTAAGAAAGCTTTTATTTTTCCATTTATTTTATCAGGGGCACACAAAGAAAATGAATTTTTTCAAAGTTGGAAAATATTTTACATTGGTGGACATGCCAGGTTATGGCTATAGAGCTCCTGAAGATTTTGTTGAAATGGTAGAGACCTATCTAAGAGAACGAAGGAAGTAAGGAAAATATTTTCTTATAAATCTCATCCAAAAGCATGTTATAGTTAATTGGGTTCATGTCTCTTTCTCCCACTAGAGTTCAAGCTTTTTTTTTTTTTTTTTTAAAGATTGTATTTATTTATTTATTTGTCAGAGAGAGAGAGAGCACAGGCAGGGGAAGCTGCAGGCTGAGCAGGCAGCAGGAGAAGCAGGCTCCCCGCCAAGCAAGGAGCCCAATGCAGAACTCGATCCTGGGACCCTGGGATCATGACCTGAGCCAAAGGCAGACATTTAACAAAATGAGCCACCGGGCATCCCTAGAATTCAAGCTTTTAGGTTTGTTGTTTGTTTGTTTGTTTATTTATTTATTTATTTATCAGAGAGAGAGAGAGGGCACAAGCAGGCAGAGTGGCAGGCAGAGGCAGAGAGAGAAGCAGGCTCCCTGCTGAGCACAGAGCCCGATGTGGGACTCGATCCCAGGACCCTGGGATCATGACCTGAGCCGAAGGTAGCCGCTTAACTGACTGAGCCACCCAGGCGTCCCCCTAGAATTTAAGCTTTTAAAGGAAGGGACTAACTCATCTTTGTGTCCAGCCCTAGGCAGAGGATCTTAGGTCCAATACTTGCTATTGAAATAAATTAATATTTAGTAAATTTAGTTATTGAAAGTAATAGCATTGAGATTTATTGGATTATAGGATGAACGTCTAGTGAACTGAGAATTCCTTTTGCCTAAAAAATCTTTAAATTTTGGAGTGAAAATTATTCAAAAGAAAATTTCTCAGCATAGGGTCGGGGAAGAAATGAATGAGTATATTTGATATTGTCATTAATTTTTATTTCTGCATTCTTATAGTTTGATGAGAACATTTTTGTTAGTGGATAGTGTTGTCGGAATTCAAAAAACTGACAGTATTGCCATAGGAATGTGTGAAGAATTTTCATTACCTTATGTGGTAAGTATTTCCTTTGAATCATAGTTCTGTTGGAAATACCAGTTTGTGTATATGCATGTGCACATGCTTGTGTGTGTATGTGTGTGTGTGTGTATCTTTTTAGTGAGATAGCAGGTCTTGTCTCTGCAAGAGTAGTTTTCAAATAATCTTTTTGATTATCAGTCATTAGTAGATAAGTTCTGTGATACTTTTATTCTCTTTTCTTTCTCTCAGCTTTAAGTTTTCAAAATTGTAGTCAAAATAAAGTATTTTTAAGTTGTTCATTTAGTGTTCCTAAGTGCTTTTCCATTTCATTTTTTTAATGGCAATATAAATATTTGTCTAAAACATGTTAGTGACTCTTTAACAGCAGTTCGGCATATAGTACACATCAAAGTGTAAATGAAATTGCAACTGAAAAATTTGCTAAAGTAATTTGTAGTTTAAGAACCATTGCAAGAAAACAGCAGGCTCCAGCACACACAGGTAGGATTTTTACATTCATTAAGAAAACAATATTTCTTCTGGGAATATCTTACCTGTATTTTTTTCTGTTGTTTGCCCTAGAATAGAATACAGATTAGTAGGTTGGTATCCACATTTACTTTGCTTCATGAGTTTTCCAGATAAAATAGCCCTCCAAAGTTCCTTCCTAAGGAAAAGAATCCATTGACTGTAATTTGGTTTCAAAAAAAAAACCACTAACATGTAACAGTGAGGTTTAATGCAAATCAAACCATGTTACTAGTCAGCGATGTTTTTGTATTCTTGGGGTTATGGAATTTGGGAGTTTGCAAAAGCCCTATGAGGCATAAGCTATAACTACAGTTAGTATAAGGAGTCAAAGGTTTGATTATAGTCCACATAGTAGAAAATACCCAATAGTGCCAAACTGGTTTTAGGTGATACAGTATTCCTGATTTGGTTTCATAGGTACCAATTTGTAAAATTGTATATTTTCCTCAGTTTCAACTTTAAGGAAATATTACTTTCTTCTTTGGAAAGAGGTTGTAATAGAAGAATTATGTCTCCTTTTAAATATCAGCACATTTGCTCTTACGAGGAAAGACTCCCAATTGGAGAGACTCACAAATCATTAGAAACCACACGCTTTCTGTTTCTCACTCCTTTTACCATTAACATTTTTTTATAACTGGAAAGCATAACTGATTAATCAGGAAATTTAATTTTATAGAAATTTCCCAGGAAATTGATAGATCAAAGTTTTACTTTTTAATTTATTTTGTAATCATTCCGAATATAATTGTAGTGGATATAAGATACAAATAGCCTGATTTCTAGTTTTTCCTTTGTATTATTGCATATAAGGCAGAACCATTTTGTAGGTCAAAAATGATTATAAGTTGGCAATTTTATATGGATCAACCTAATACTATGTGTCCTAGTTAACATAAGATATATAGTGATCATATAAAATTTGTCTTATGTCAATTACAAATATGGCTCAAGGGTCCTTTCCACTGGTCTTGAATCCAGGATATTTTGGCCCTGTGTAGTTAAAGCAACATTAAACAACAAACACATAGTATATGCTTTATACATTGCATACATTAACTTATTTAATCTTCATGGTAACTCCTTTTGGGGGTGTTGCTTTTATTTTATAGATCAAAAAATAAGTATAGAGAGAATAAGAAACTTACAAGGGTAATCTAGTTGTTATTAAACATGTGTAGCTAGGGGCGCCTGGGTGGTATAGTTGGTTAAGCATCTGACTTTTGGTTTCAGGTCAGGTCATGATCTTGGGATTGTGGGATTGAGCCCTGCATGGGGCTCTGTGCTCAGCTCAGCCAGAGTCTGCTAAGTTTTCTCTCTCCCTCTCCCTACCCCCCCAACACTGTGCACTCATTCTCTCTCTAGAATAAATAAATAAATCTTTTTTTAAAAATTGTAGCTAAAACATAAAATTTTGTATTAAAAAAGACTTTATTTCTAATGCTTAAATATTTATTTTCTTACAGATGGTATTAACAAAAATTGACAAATCTTCCAAGGGACATCTTTTAAAACAAGTGCTTCAGATCCAGAAATTTGTTGACAGTGAAACACAAGGATGTTTTCCTCAGTTGTTTCCTGTAAGGTAAGAGTTGAATTATTTTGTAACTTTATGTACTAACATCCTTTAGTATTACCTAGTGTTTCTTAAATTGAGGTATCACTTAAAATAAGAGGAGTTTGGAAGACTATACACTTAACCATGATTTATTGGTACAACCCATCAGCACTTTTATTTTTTTCTTCCTTCTATTTTGTCTTCCTTCTGCATGGTATAGTATCTTCCCTGTAGGTATCTTCATTCTCTTTCTGCCTCATCCTAGCTCAATCCTAGATCATAGCAGAAGTAAAAACGTTTTACTTTATAAAATCAGCTAAATAGCCACAATTAAGATACTACCATGCTTTTCTCAATTTCAAAGAAAAATTGTCTTTATGGTAGACAGCTCATTCAGGCTGTGAAGGATAAAAATTTTTCTTTAAAAGGACCATATGTAAAGAAATGCTTCCTATAAGTTAGAATTAAGCATTGGTAGCAGATAGAATGGTTATTTCTAGAGTTGGCAATTTTGAGATATTTGATAGAGTTTAGTGATGAAACATGAGTCTATACTTTTAGCGTATACCTTGGATATAGTAAGTGCCTCATACTAGAACAGAGATATAGTGCCACTCCCATATGATTTTCTTACTCTAACTTCTTTGTGGAAAGCAATATGGCATTTGCTATGAGAAATAGTTAAAACCAAGTAACAATTGTATGTGAAACTGTCCCTTAATCAGTCATTCAAGGTCCTGCCAATCCAGATCACATTTAAATTGTTTGTAATTATGAACTTGCCTGTCAGAATCCTTCATTCAGTCATTCCTACAAAGTGCCCTTCTCCCTTGACTTTCATTCAAGTATTTATCCTGTTCATTTGTCTATGTCCCATCTGTATAATAGAGACCCCTAGGGGCAGGAATGAAATCCTATTTCTTAGAGCCCTGAGTATTGTCATAGAAGAATAGCTGTTTCTTTTAACTGTTTAATAAGAAGGAAGCGAGACCTTCACTAAAAATGCAGCACGAACATAAGATGGACAGATTATGGCTTAACAGCAGCATTTATTGGGAAAAAAATTAACTTTTAGTTGACTGTAAGCTGAATTTGAATTAACAGTTTAATGGAGCTGGGGAAAAACTGACAATGTTTTCTTCGACCTACATAAATAGAATTATAGTGTTCCAAACAAGAGAATGATCTAGCGGTAGTTCCATACTGCTTTTAGCTATAGGCCATCAGACTAATCAGATTAGACTGAGGCTCAACATTAAGAACAACTAGAGCTATCTGAAAACAGATGGTCTCGGGGAAGGTTACATCATTCATAACACTTACCTGGTCCTCACCGTAAACATCTCTATTTCCAGTTATGGTTACAGGTCAAGGAAATGAGTTGAGTTCCAGAGAGGTATTTGCTTAAAAAGAAAAAGCATGGGCTTTGGGGTCAGACAGCCTTGATTCTGCATGGTTCCTCTACTTCTTGGCTATATATTTTAAAGCAACTTATTTCATTTTCTGAGTCTGTTTTCTCACTAGTAAAAATATGATTGTAACAGGATCAAATAAAATGTATTGTGACTGATGTACACACAGCCACATGATAAATGTTAGCTTCCTTTCTTGCCAAGTCAGTCAGTAAGTAGTAAGGTTAGGCCAACAACCCAGAGTATCAGATTCTCACTACTTTTTAGAGATATTCCCTTCATTAGCTACATTAACTTTCTCTGCTGTATGACCCTGGAATCACTGCTGCCACTGTACTTGCCATAAGTGACCAAGGCACTGCAGAAGCCATACAAGTCTAAGACTTGAGATGCAGGAGCCTGGTGACTTTCAAGAAGTTCAACATGCACTGTATATAGTGACCACATACAGGAATTTGGCAGACTATACTCTGTAGCTCTCAAAACCCAATTCAGAAAGTGGAGTTATATATGTTCCTTGGTTTTATGTGTATGACCAAGTCCTAGTCCATCCCTCCAGAAAGAAGTTTGGCCTGTTCATGAAATAATTATTATAAAATAAGTCAGGTTTTATTCCCTTCTTATATGATCCTTGTAGGAGAAAGAGGGAAGTATAGTCCAGCAAGCTTTGGCTTATAAGGCTTTGGCAAAAGTTAAATGCTGAACTTCATGTCAGAACTCTGCCCCAGCTGAGCAGTGATGTGTAAATGGTTAAAAGTCGCTAAAGATTTGATGCTTGGATCAGTCTGTTTTTATAACTGTCATGGGAAATATGTAAATAGGTACAGTAAAATTGCTTTCTATGTAGTGGAATTCCAAGCAAAGACAATGGACTCTAAAGACAAAGAAAACCACATTAATTGACAGAAATGCTGCATATGAGTTCAAGATGCCATAATCAGTGTGTGGACAATCCAACTTATATTTCTCCTTTAAACTATATAACTTCACTTATAACCCAGAAATCATTATGGGCTGTTCTCAAGCAAGCAACTTTGGTCAAAAAGTCTAAAATGCTGTATTTTATCAAGAGGGGAATTAAGAGTACAGCAGAAGATATTTTACCTGTTTTATATACAGGTGTATACGATTCTTGTATCCATGAAAGTCATGGTGTATTCATAAAAGTCCATGTATCCTGAGAAACCATGTGGTCACTTCCAGCTGACAAATGGATAGATGCATATGGATGGATATAGTAAGATGAGTAGACAATAATAAACACAATAATGGTGATTAGGATTTTTTTAAATGACAAAAAAAGGTCTAAATTATCAAGGTTGTTGAATCTTCATCACAAAAAGAACAAACTAAAGAAATCAAAACTTTTAGTCTGGGAAATAAAAAGCAAAATAGAAGATATTACAATGGCATTTTTCATAGAAATAGAACAATCTTAAAATTTGTATGGAACCATAAAAGACCACAAGTAGCCAAAGCAATCTTGAGAAAGAACAAAGCTGAAGGTATCATGTTCCATGATTTCAAACTGTATTATAAAGTTACAGTAATCAAAAAGATATGCTACTGGCATTAAAAAAAAAACACATAGATCAATGGAACAGAATAGAGAGCCCAGAAATAATCCCACACATATATGGTCACTGTGACAAAGAAGCCAAGAATATACAATGGGAAGAAGGCAGTGTCTTCAATAAATGGTGTTGGCAAAACAGAAGAGCCACATGTAAAAGAATGAGACTTAGATTACTGTTTTACATTATACATAAAAATTAACTCAAAATGGATTAAAGACTTGAATGTTAAGGCCTAAAGCCATAAAACTTCTAGAGGAAAACATAGGCCCTTAACATCAGACTTGGCAATGATTTTTTGGAGTCGACACCAAAAGCAAAGGCAACAATAGCAAAAATAAACATGAGGGACTACATTGAACTGTAAAAAAGCTTCTGCACAGCAAAGGAAACCATCCACAAAATGAAAGGCAACCTCCTGAATGAAAGAAAATATTTGCAAATCATGTATCTGATAAGGGGTTAATATCTGAAATACATAACTCCTATAACTCAATAGCAAAAAAAAAAAAATCTGATTAGAAAATGGGCAGAGGATCTGAATAGACATTTTTCCAAAGAATGCACACACATGGCCAACAGGAAAAGATGAAAACATGAAGAGATGCTTAGCTGCACTAACCATGAGGGAAATGCAAAAACCACCACAATGAGATACCACCTCACACTTATTGGAATAACTATTATCAAAAAGGAAAAAAAAAAAGGCAAGAAATAACAAGCATTGGTGAGAATGTGGAGAAAAGAGAACCCTTGTGCACTGTTGGGAATGAAATTAGTGCAGACACTATGGAAAACAGTATGAGGTTCATCAAAAAATAGAACTACCATATGATCCAAAAATACCACTTACAGGTATTTCTCTGAAGAAAACAAAAACACTAATTTGAAAAGATATCTGCACCCCGACATTTACTGCAGCATTGTTTACAATAGCCAAGATATGGAAACAGCCTAACTGTCCATTAATAGAGAATGGACAAAGCAAGTGTGGTATATATATATACAATGGAATACAATTCAGCCATAAAAAGAATGAAATTTTGCCATTTGTGACAACATGGGTGGATTTTGAGGGGATTAAGCTAAGTGAAATAAGTGAGGCAGAGGAAGACAAATACCACATGATCTCACTTATATGTAGAATTTGAGAAACAACAAAAAAGCAAAATCATAGATACAGAGATTGGTGGTTGTCAGAGGTGGAGGTTGGGGGATAGGAGATATGGGTGAAGGGGATCAAAAGGTACAAATTTCCAGTCATAAAATAATCAAGTCATTGAGATGTACAGCATGGTGGTGTTTATACTGTATCGCATGTTTGAAAGTTGCTGAGAGCAGATCTTAAAAGTCCTCATCACAAGAAAAGGCAGAATAATTATGCCTGGTGACAGAAATTAACTAAATTTTACTGTGATCATTTCACAATATATACAAGTATCTAGGCATTACGTTATACAACTGAAGCTAATGTTACATGTCAATTATACCTCAATTTAAAAAAAAAAAAAAAAACTTGGGACGCCTGGGTGGCTCAGTTGATTAAGCAGCTGCCTTCGGCTCAGGTCATGATCCCAGGGTCCTGGGATCGAGTTCCGCATCGGGCTCCTTGCTCAGCGGGGAGCCTGTTTCTCCCTCTGCCTCTGCTTGCCTCTCTGCCTGTTTGTGCTCTCTCTCTCTCTCTCTGACAAATAAATAAATAAATAAAATCTTAAAAAAAAAAAAAACTTACTCTGCTTAATAAAAGGCAAAGTAGTAGATATGGTGAAATTTTTAGGATCCTGAAGGAAATCGATCAGATAATGTGTATCATCAGATTTAGAATACAAGAGGCTGGTGGAAGAGAGGAAAAGTAGAACAAATCAAGACATTCTGTTTCATACATGGAACTCAAAAGTTTTTAAGCAGTTTTTAAGGTAGATGAATTCAGATATGTTACTACATCTGAAGTAAAGAAGAAAATTTTTCTTTTCTTTTCACAGTTCTGTGACCTATTCTGGAATCCATCTGTTGAGATGCTTTATAGCAAATATAACAGGATATCTTAAGACTGATGGCCTCTAGTCTAGCTGAAGATTCAAAATTCTTTTGACCAACTGGAGTTGAATACCTAGAATTTCAACATTGTTTTAAATGTTGTTTATCTATAATTTGCAGAAGGATCATTTCAGCTTTAAAACCTGCATCTTCCCAAAGCAAGAATGAATTTGTGTTGGGGAAAAAGATTTTATAAATAATTAAATTATGCAGTTCATTAGAACAGATAGTCTTCTTATTTTAACAGTGTTTCTATTTTAACAAACTGACAAACAAGAGCATATAAAAGTCCATAATATGAAAACCTATTTACTACTATGTAGAGAATGGTTTGCCCTGTTTTTATTGGGTTTTTGTCTTTTAAAGACAATGTCTATTATGTATATTTAAGTATTAAGATGGACTAGGTGAAAAAGGGGCTACTTTTCTGTTGAGCACTTATAGGTAGATGGAAGATAAATGCTTCTCTCTATGCAACCATTAGTATATAATTAATCTTTTTTCTGAGTCCTTATTTGAATATAAAAAAAAATATTCTTGGGGCACCTGGGTGGCTCAGTGGGTTAAAGCCTCTGCCTTCGGCTCAGGTCATGATCTCAGGGTCCTGGGATCGAGCCCCGCATCGGGCTCTCTGCTCAGCAGGGAGCCTGCTTCCCCCTCTCTCTCTGCCTGCCTCTCTGCCTACTTGTGATCTCTCTCCTCTCTGTCAAATAAATAAATAAAATCTTAAAAAAAAAAAAAATATTCTTGATAAAATTTCAGTCAATCCATGCTAGAAACATCAGTCATTTCAGACTGGGATCCACCTTCAAGTGAACATAGGATTCAGAATCAGAAGACCAGAATTTAAGTTCCAGTTCTAGTGTTTATTACTTTGGGCCTTGGGCAAATTACTTGATTTCTCTGCCCTTCACTTATAACTTACAAATTTATAGAGATTAAAATTGTATTGTATGTGTAAAGGATATCTATATACTCTATATATTTGTAAAGTAAAACCAACGAAGAATACAGCAAAATTCAGATTTATCACAGAAAACCTCGTCATGGAGGAGGTAACATTTTCTCTATTGAAAGACAAAAACCAAGAACTAGTTTTAAGTGAGAACACTGATATTTGCAAAAGGCCGGAGAAAAAAGTTGATGGGCCAGTTTAGAATTGGTATAAGATTCAGAATGGAAAGATAAAGCCTTACTTTGAGCTAAAGTTAACAGAAAAAAATTTTCTGAAGATGCTATTGACCTATTCGTGTAAGTGGCTTAGCTTATCAACGTGAGGCTGAATATTAAAAGATTATAGCAGTAGCCCTGGTTAAAAACTAAGTCTGTAAAACAAGTTTGTGGCTTTTTTAGGGAATTCAATTATGGATATATTTTCAGTTTTATAGTTGATAACCCTGGTCTATTCTAGCCAGCAGTGTTTTAAGCTGAAAGAAACAAAAAATTTTGTGTAGGCATTCACAAAGTAAAATATATGGTGACTTCTAATCTTAGAAGTCATCATTTTGCCTGCCAGTGTTCCTTTACTCCTTGTCTTAGCCTTGGTTCTCCTAAAAGCAGAACCCAAGACAAGTTTGCATGCAGTCGTTTATTTGGTAAGTGATCCCAGGGAACAGGAGTGATGGAGAAAGGAAACAGAAGAAAGTCAATCAATGATGCAAGAGTTGGACATCACATAGGTACTAGTCTTGATCTTGAGGCACTTTCTGGGGAGCCTTAGGAAATGTGCCTCTGAGTTGTCTTTGAAGTGGGGAGAAGGTGGCTCCACACTTCTTCCAACTTGTACATGCCTAAGTGCCAAGCAGTTCCTGCAACTTGTCAGAAGGAGCAGGAAGAGAGAGGTCTCTGGAACAGGAGGCCAAGTACAGTTGTCCACTCCTACTGGAAACTAGTTGCCACAGGAGTGGCTGAAGTAAGGCCAAGAGGATTTGGGTATGAGAGGTCTCACCACAGTGCTCTTATGAATGACCTAAGTGTTTTAATGCTACCAGAGGATAAAATCGGTATTCACCATGATGACATTAACAGTATTTTTTTTTTTCTTTTTTGGTTGGGGGCTGGAGACCAGAGAGAGAGGGAAAAAAAGAGAACCTTAAGCAGGTTCAACACTCAGCATGGAGCCCAACGTGGGGCTCAATCTCACGACCCTGAGATAATGACCTGAGCTGAAATCAAGAGTTGAATACTTAACCAACTGAGCCACACAGGTGCCCCCACTAATAGTAGTTTCTAATCTAATCTAATTTACTAATTTAGTTTCTAATCTAAGTTATGGTTTGTGTATTTTAGATTTCACTTTTAAAAATTTAAGACATTGGAATTTTAAGTTGTTTGGAAAGATTAACTTATCTAGAGTATTACATTTCTTATAAATATATATAAATTATCATTTTGTGGACACATGTGAAGCTTTTTTACTATTTCCCCCATAATTCTAAGGAGCAATAGAGGGAAGGAGGAGATAAAGAAACTTACTCCAAAGGAACATTAACTAAGTACAAAAAAGTGATAGGCCTGTAGTTCAATCCAGGCTCTAGCCTCCTTAGACAACTCACCGAACATTCTGGTTTTTCCCCTGAGGGAAAATCTCTTTGAACTGTAAAAGTTTATGATTCTTGAACAATAATGCCACTTCAGATGAAGCAATCTAAGTCCAGGGAAACTGTGTGGATTCATCTGCAATTGAAAACAGAAGCAAGACTGGACCTTAAATCTTAGAATCACAGAAGCTGATGGCTATGGCTAGACTTGTCGTGAATGAGATCTCCTTAGTATTACCCATGTTTTAAAGCACTAAGTAGTTACTACCACTTGGTAGGAAGCCAGGAAAAATATAAACAATGAAAAGGGACTAGAAATGTATTAAGAACTTTGAAGTAAATCAGGATGTTTAGCAAGACTTCAGGAAAGAAGGAAGCTAAAGCAGCGTTTAACTCTGCTTCACAGGCTACTTGCATCAGAATCACCTAAGCGCCTTGTTAAAAATGCAGGCTTCTGGGCACCTCGGTAGCTCAGTCAGTTGGGCATCTGACTTTTGATCTCAGCTTGGGTTTTGATCTCAGGGTCATGAGGTCATGCGAGCTTCTGTCCCCATCCCCTGGCTGTGTTTATCAGTCTCTTCAGAAGGGAATCTACATTTTTAAACAACCCACCAAGTGATTCTCAAAACAGCCTAATGTATGAGAACCACCAGTATAGGTAAGTGGGAAAATGTGCAGAAAGAACAAGGCCAGATAAAGAATGGAATGGAAATAGAGTGAGGATGGCAAAGGAAAAGAGGGGTGTGATATATACTGGGGAAGTTTTACTCTTCTGTAAATCTACATATAACAGAAAACTTAAAGCTACAAACTTCTTAACAAATAGAAGCTTACTGACCTAATTCTAATAAACTAGAATATTTGAAAATATGTAAGATTTACCATCTCTGAGCAATGGTAAAACAATATAAAAATACCAGATAGCATCAACATTAAATTACAGATTTATGTGTGGCCTCACTCCTGGGTCTATTTTGTGTAACTAAGCTTTATTTTTTCATTTAACTGTCTTATCTACTTCTACTTTGTTATCTTGTTTGTATTTCATGTATAACCACATGTCACCTTACATCTTTTTCGGAAAAAAAAAGTTTATTTAGAATCCCTCACTAGCACCCAAATAAGTAACCCAGAAAAAAACCAAAAAACTTTTGGAGAACTCCGAAAGCATTTCAATATGCCCTCCTGTGAGATAAGGTGAACAAATGAAGTAAAATAATGATAGTGACCAGTCCCTGAGAATATGGTTAGTGGCAAAATTTTTTAGACCCTTGTGATGATCAATTCTAATTTATAATCAAGACAGCACAACCATTAGCAGCTAGAAATCTGGGTGTTCGGAGGTGGACTTACGTACAACAGAGCCAGTTGAGACCAAAGTGACTTTTTAAGCACTCCTCGATACTTCCCAGGCCAGCTGACTCCCTATAAACACCCTAGGGACAGAGTAGGTTTTTTTTAAACCTAATTACTCAGTTTTTAATTCCCTGGTAAGTCATAAAATTATTCTGTTTTTCAGGGACCCACCAGCTTTAATCAAGGACTTATATCTGCTTTTGAAGGACAGGATATGGTAGATTTTTTTTTCATCTAAACCCCTGGTACAAAGTTAAATTCAAAATTTGACTAATATTCAAATACTTGTCAGTTAAATGACACAGAGCTACTATAAATGTTTATTGAACTGAAATGAACTGCTGTACAATGTTACACTAAAGCAGCTCCTCTTTGAGTCCAAGTGGTACTTCCAAGTCTTTCCAGAATTTTTTTCAGCAGTTCCACGTAAAACAGCAGGACACCAGACCAGTTTGTTAAGCACTTAAATGTCTCACAAATGAGCATCTAAACTCCCATTAGAGCAAAAATATCATCAATGTCATCTGTCTCCTTAATGGTTCCTGATGTATTATGTTTGTTTATTTGCAGCATTGTCCATGAATCAGTTCCATTTTCATTGCTTCCTGTAAGGTTTTCATGAATTTGTTTCTCTTTAGTTTGTATGACAGGATTTGAAATTCTGCTACTCAAGAGTTGCTTACTGTTAGGGGAGAAATCAGTTCTCTGAACTGTATAGTGCGAGAGTCTCCATCTACTGCTATCTGTAGCATTCTGAGTCCCTTGAGGGGACAGCTGAATTTCCTTTGAAAGAGTCAACTGCAACTTTCTCTGTAGTTTCCTCTGTTTCAGTAAAAATCTATTCTGAGATCTTCTTCGTCTCACATGATGCTTTGAAGTTTTAATTCCTGAGCCACGAAGAAGGCAGTTGCAAATAGATGTTTTTATGCACTCTAATTTCTTTGGCAAACTTTAAAGGACAAGAGAAAGGAAAAATCTGGGATTAAGACACAGAAAGACATTTTCAAAAACTTTTGTCTCCTTTTTGCCAACTCCCAAAAGTACACAAAACTGTGTACAGGTCCTATGTCTGTATACAACCCCAGAATCATCACAAAAAATAAATAGGAGCTTCAACCCAAATCTGTGTTTTCAGAGCAGAGCTTCCCTCTGATTCAGATTATAGGCAAGTATGTCCCCATTTTGTTCCCAAAGTAAAGTACCTCCTACAACTGCCTAGCTGTTGTAGGCAAGGTACCTGAGTGGTGACATCCCTCCATACTTTAGTGTCAGAGCCTCTCCCTGATAACCGCTAAACTGTTCATAGTGTAACAGGAGTGGAGCTGGGGAAAGGATGTATCACAAAGAGAACAATCTGCCTGGATGCATTAATCCACATCTGGATAAACAACTTCATGTTGTAGCAGGGAGTGAACAAGGGAAAAGGAATCAAAGTGAGAGAGGCAGTTTACCTAAGAATGAGAAGACAGAGCTGGCGTAGACCACTTGACACCTTGGGCTGCCCTAATTGTGATTCATAGATCTTCCTCAAGTGTGGGAATTCAGAACTCAAACTGCTGATTATTTAGGTGCTTTGCTTCTGAATAAGGTATACTGTGACAAGGTACATTACATTAGTACCTTGCTAACTGCCTCACTGTTTGTGATAGATTTCAAAAGATTAGCATGGATCTGTAACTTCTACCCCCATCACCCTCTCCTTTTCCTTTTTAAATAAATATATAACTTTGAGGAAGCCTTTATAATGGAGTGATTCAAGACCAGTTTCCAAACTCTTTTCTTGTCTTATTCTAAGTGGTGATTTTAAGTGGGGAGAGGGTAAGTGTACCTCCTAATTAAAATGGAAATAGAAAACTATGAAAACAGAAGAATCAGAGGATCTGAATTGAGATGTAGATCTCCAGCTGTAACAATCTGAGCAAAATCCTCTATGTCCTCAGCTGCAAAATGGGAATAATACTGCCTACCTCAGAGAGTTACGGACATTAAGCAAATTTAAAACATGCTATAGTATATTGAAAGAGCAAAACAGGGCAGTATGAAAGAGCAGTTTTTTTGTGGGGTAGGGAATAATGGTTTAACCAAATACCACTTTGTTACCCTTCTCACTAATTCTTTTAATTATTATCATCTCTGTCTCATCTACCCCTTCTTCATCTCAGGCTGAGTTCCACCCTAGAATACATCCTTTTTAGATGGCTACAGGCCTTTTAAAGGACCCTAATGTAGAAACCTTTCCAACAATTTATTCCTTAGGAATACTTAACAACTTCTCCCACAGCTCTGAATCAAAACTTTTTCTTGTTGGTCTTTACAGCCTTTTTTGTCTAAAATTGTTACCATGGGCATCTATTATTTTTTCAATAAAAATATAAAACCCTAAAGCGTCTAACTTCGTTGTAATGCTTCAAGTAATACTGGCTCACAATCAAAGATAACCACCCGTAAGCAGTTCTGTGAACCTAAGAATCAGAGGGAAAGGAAGAAATCAATACATAGAGAGTCTGGCACTCCCGAACGAACATTACCTGACCCTAAGTCCAGAGTCTGGTGTGTGTACTTCTGTTCTCACACCCTCATCCTGCTGCCCTGAAGCTGTGGGATGGCTGTCTCTCCTACCAGAGCAGGAGTGAGAGCTAGTGCTCCATGAGGATTAAGTCCGTCTTACACAATGTATCCCCAGGCTTAGCATACCACAAACGCTCCTAAGGCTTTCTGAATGAACAAATGGAATGGCGAAGAATATAAATGAATAAATCTAATAACCAAGGTAACTTTCTTCTTCCCAATGATACAGCTGTGACCAGCAAAAGCAAACAAAATTGCAGTTTGAATAGATTCTTCTTTTAGCTCCCCTAGGGGGGCTATCCCATTTTTTAAAAAGCTGACTTGAATATATATACTTTGGCCCTAAATAACAACAGAAAAAGTAAAGGAATAAAATTCTAATTATATACGTACCTATAGCCTTGAGCTTCCACATGTTTAAGCCGGTTACTTTTAAGAAGTTTGTTACCCAGAAAGGAGGCCTGAGCCTTGAGTTTTTTGCTCCTGCACCACAAAATTGCTGTTCGGATTTCTTCAGAAAGTTGAATGAAACTCTCAGCTTCTCGAAATCTTTGCACAAAACTTTTGGCACAGGGAGTTCCTGTTGCTTTCTGAGAAGAACGTTTGGTTGCCTTTAGTTTGAACTGAGAACATTTAAAGTTCGTCTCCTGAAATACGGAAAGGTGAGAAAAATATATTAGATTTCCTACTGACTTGCAAATATAACAGCGAAAAGTTGACTCACTATGAAAATTAGAAAATGTCTTTTTAAAAGAAGGAAACTTTTTTTAAAGCTCACTGTGCTTTCCTTTGTCTTAAAAATCTTAATGGGAAGTCATCAGAGGGAGACAAACTATGAGACTCTTAACTATAGGAAACAAACTGAGGGTTACTGGATGGTAGGTGAGTAGGGGTCGGTGTAACTAGGTATGGGCATTAAGGAGGGCACGTGATGTGACGAGCATTGGGTGTTATATGTAACTGATGAATTACTGAACTCTACATCTGAAACTAATGTTGGGTAACTAATGTTGGCTAATTGAATTTAAATTAAAAAAAAAACAACAAAACTTAATTTTTTATCCACCGCTACTAACACAAGATTTTTCCCCCCCTCTATGCAACAACAGACCCCATCTATAACTGAATTCAGATGGGAATCATAATATATTCTAACACATATAGCTATTTAATCGATACATAAGAATGAAACTATAAATAAATATTAGTCAAAGTCTATCTGGTAGGGAAAAGAAAAATCACTGAAGAGCCCTTTTCCTTGATACTACTAGACTATCACAAATTTGTTTTTCACTTATTTCTATACTGAGTTACCTTCCTCAATGATGGGTCATAAATGTTACTGAAAAAGCACAAAGACAGAGATGATGCTGAATGTATGTTAAAAATGCTTAACTGAGCAATACTTCCAATTCAACCAACTTTTGATGTGTCTCTTCAACCCCATCTTTCTATGTCAAGTAAAGTCTGAATTGTACCAGCCTTCATTGTTTATGAAAATATGCCACTTTCTAGGTCTGCTTTCATCTTTCATTCAAAACTTCTTCCAAATTTCTCACTTTCAAGAAAAACATAAAAAAGTAGTAGAAAATATAGAAGTAGAGACCTATCAATACTTTGTGTTGGTGATCGATAAAAGAAATTTGACCTTAGAAGCAAGCTGAGCATTTTAGTGCTATTAAAACTGTGGTAGTGAGTAGTCATGAATAAGGACTGGGGACCAACCAACCGGTTTTAAAACCAGCTCACCCAGGAACAACTGGATGGACTGCAGAACTTTCAAGGGTCAGAGAGCCATAGTTCTTGGGACAGAATTGACAAAATGATCTGGGGGACTGATATAATGGTAAAGAACAAAGACTGTGAAACCAAACTGCCTGTGTTCAAATCCCAGCTTTGTCCCATACTTGCGGTGTGGCCTGAGCAAGTTTCTTGTCCTTTCTAAGCCTCAATTTTCTCATCTGAAATATGGAAACAATAATAATAGCACCAGACTCACAGGGCTTTTGCAAGGATTGTAGGAATTAACACATGTAAAGCATTTCAAGAGTAAATGCAATGTACATATTAGCTATTATTAGGACTCTGATGATGATTCCTCCCTCCTGAACTCATAAATTGGACAGAATATAAATCCAAGCTAGAATCTTTGTAAACATTCAAGAAAGAACTCTGACTTATCAGAAATGATTAAGAATTCTTAAATAGAAAAGAAGATATCATCCATGCAGGACACCAGGAGAAAACAATCTGAGGACAGATGGTAACAGAAGTCAAGTAGTTACCACATGAAAGTGGATGACACTGATGTACTTATCTGTTGCTAGGTCCAGAACAGAATTTACAGACACTAAGAGGAATCATGTTAAAGCTTGAAGCCTAACCAGGAAAGAAAGAGAAGCCTCATGACAAAAGATGAGGATGCCAGTAACAATGACGAGAGTAGCTAATAACATCTGGCCACAGTTTAGTGCTTACCATACTCCAGACTCTGTGCTAAAGACTTTGATGCATGAAAACTGCAAAACCCTATGAGGGGCATACTGTATTAGAAAACAGAGGTATGGACAGGTCAAGAAACTTACATAAGGTCACACAGCTAGTACCAACTAAAGCCAGGACTCAAATCACTTCTGTCTGTCTGCAAAGCTCATATTCTTAGAGCATGAGCAGGGGGCAGAAGCAGAGGGGGAGGGAAAGGGACAAGCAGACTCCACACTGAGTGCAGAGCCTTAACGTGGGGCTCAATCCCAGGACCCCAAGAGCCAAAATCAAGAGTCAGATGCTCAACTGACTTGAGCCACCCAGGCACCCCCAAAGCTCATACTCTTAATACAATCCACACCTACAATGGATCCTAGAGACACTTTAAAATTCTAGCAAAACTCTGAGTAAAATGTTTAAGGCATTCTCTAACCTGAATTTACTGGATGCACTCAGTCCCTTGGGCCTCTATTTATTCAGAAGCATAGGGTGAAAACTAAGGTGGCACTAAGCTGAGAGCTGGGGATAAAAACAGAGATTCAGTCTCTGCCCTTGGTAAGTGGCATCTATTCTACAAATTAGCAGAAATCATAAGCCATAGTAATAGAAGGCAGACAAACCTGAATAGCTTTGTGTTTCAGCTGTTTGCAGAAAGCTCTCACATCAAATTCTGATGACTTTTCTGTAGAAATGGAGAGATCACGGATACAAAAACTATTTTCAATATCATACTATTTTCATACTATTAGCATACTATTTTCAAATTAACGAATTCTTAAGTATATGACATTTCTTGCCAAATTACTACAAAAGAAATAAAGGGACTTGTAAGAATCTGTGCTATATAAAAGCAAATTACCTTTGAAGATTTTCTTATTCTTTATTGGCTGTCCAAGATCCACATTATTCTGTGTATTAATCCTCATTTGCTTAGCTTTTTTGGAAATTCTGAGTACAGCTTCTTTGCTAGACCTCGGTGATTGCTCTTTTGTTAAAAACAGTTTATTTAACAATTTAGTTACTCCTTTAGCTGCAAAAGCTGTAGGCTTTTTTTTTTTAAAGACCTCAAAATAGGGCTGTCCTAAAAACTCAGCAATATCAGAAGGAAAAGTAAAATCTTTGAAGTAAGGTAGCGGTTGAATCCTAGAGACCTGCTGAAGCAATCCGAACAATGGCTCATATAAAGATGTCAGCCTTTTCAAAACACCTTTATAGAGAACCCTAGAAGAAGACAGGAGGTCATGAATTAGCCAGTAATTGTAATTTGCAGCTTATGTAATAACCACAACAAATTCAAAGCTGAAAATAAATATCTATCAGTCTGCCACTATGGATAAAAAATGCTCTAGCGCATATTTGTGAAGAGCGAGATTAGTCCAGACCAAACAGAAAAATCCAAGTACAAAACGTTACTTAAAACTAAATAAAGTACTCCACGGGAAAATGTTTCAAAGGATATCTTATGTATGGTTTTAAGCTACATGGTGAGATTTTAGGTAAGTTTCATGTTCTTTACATCTTCTCTGTTCTTTTGGAATGTCTTAAAATAAGCAGGTATTATTGTTACCAGCAAAAATTAAAGCTATTTTCATTACAGAAAAGAATAATAGGTTAGCTGTTAGTAATTCTAATCTTATTACCTCTAAGAATAAGCAGAATAAAGATGATTGGAAATAATACTTGAGAGACCCAAATAATACTTGAGAGACATCAAAGATCTAACCATGAACATTTAGGTTCCCAATCCACCCCAAGTAAACTCTAATCAAGGGAAGAATTATGGAACCCCTGCACCATCAGCATCCCACGGGAAAACAAATATGAAAACCTAGGCTGAGTTAGATGAAAAAGAAATGAAGGATTTTATGTACATACATACCATAACCTGCTCACCAGCCCAACCATCACAAGGTTTAAAATAATGAATTCCTGCAAGCCTAGGTGCTTCACAGTCAAGCTGGAGAATCAAGTTAAAGTTGGAAAACAAAACCAAAGTAATTTGAATTTTGCAAGTTACATTTATGAAAGAAACAGATGGAAAATAGAATTTTCTTGAAGAAATTAAGGCTTTAAAATGTTCTATTTCAGTCATGCAAACTTAAAGTAATATGCACTCTGCCAGAGCTCTCATTATTTAGCTTCTATGATGAAGAATTTCTAACTGTCAGTGCCCTTAGGATAATCCATGCTAGATGGAGTCTGGCAGTCTCTGGAAATGGCTGTATCAGGCAATTCCTAGGAAAAGGAGGCCAAGATGCAAAATTTTAAGAATACATTATAACTTTTACAAACCTCCTAGATTTCAAATAGAAATACCATTAAATATATCCAAAGAATTCCAATTCAGAGGAAAGCATTTCAGTTGATCAAGGATACAGAAATGTCTTGCAGCAACAGTCCAAGAAGCGAAGTAACAACTTGCAGGCTCCCAAAATCTTCATGAGCACCAGCTCAACCACTGGTTGGCTAGGAATGACACATGCTTTGGTAGTTACAGGCTGGTTTTCACTTCACAAAAATGGAAAAGAATGTTATTTTCATTCTTAAACTTCATTACTTATAAAGCACTTACACAGCAGTTTTCAAGTACAGATGAGCGGCAAGCCCATTTGAAGTTACATTTAATAATGATTCGCTGGACTTGACTGACAACAATGTTTCAATATAATCTATCTTGACCCAGATTTCAGTGTCCCGCCAGTTCCTCCCACAACCCAACAGAGGAGAAATTATCACAAAGGTGCCCCTTATTAAAACAAAATTTGTAAAGCTCCCCAGTTGGGTTATATCCCAACACCAAGCAAAGAAAAGTCCAAAGGGAGATCACATTGAAGACCATGAGTTCCCAGCCCACCACACAGCCCATCACAAAGCAACTGGACCACTTACTTGGAAGAAAACGACTCAGACAGATGTTGAATTGAACCCTCCAAATCCATGTTTTTCAAACGTTTTAAACATTGTTCAACCTGAGGGGGGAAGAGCAGCTCAAATTCCTATCATACGGACATGGCCACTGATATGACCAGGAAAGCAAAGAAATGCAAAAGTTCAAAGTATGGAAATACACTCAACACAAGAGAATACCTTCATTTTAGGGTAAAGTAATGTGTAGTCCAGAAGCAATTGCCCCTGCTTAAAGATTTGAAATTAACCCAGCCAAACAAATTTCTCAAATCAGTTTATAATGAGGAATTTACTATGTGTCAGGATGTGATTGATGCTATAAAGGGCACCAAAGTAAGTATGAGATTATTCTCAAGATTTTTCTGAAGCAACATGCTTTCTAATAGTGAAACTATTAAAACAAGATAGTAAATTAATTAACTACTAAATATCAGCAGTTTGTAAATGGCCACAGAAATGAGGGAAGTGATTGATTTACTCACTTTACAAAAGTATACTCAACACCTACTATATGCAAGGCATGCTGCGAAATAAAATAGTATATAAGACACTTCCCATTCTCTTGTTGCTAAAAATTTAATAGTAACAATAAGAAGACATACAAAATTTTTAAATACTAAAATAAAAGATATATCCTATTTAAAATTGCAATCCCCTCAGCACTCCTCCCTTTCCTGCTTTATTTTTCTCCACGGCACTATCACGATCTGACATTCCACGTACTGATTGACTGATGGTCTTTCTCCTCTCAATCACAATGAAAGCTCCATGAGGGCAATATATTTTATCTATTTTATCCCCCACTGTAACTCAGTACTTTGCACAGTGTTAAGTAGGCACCCAGCAGCATTTTTATTTAAAAAAAAAGGTCAAAGCTATGCATTATACAAACTGTGCTAAGAATTCTATAGTCCTCAGGAAATACCACATGAAGGGCATGCATGGGACTGCATCTAGACTTTGAAGGATGTAAAAATCTGAATGGGCACTGATATTGGCAAAGATAGTATCTTGCTAAAGCTACATATATGCTCCTAAAAATTTAAGTATCGATTCTATCATAACAGCATAGTTTTCAGAACAATGGAAGCGACAATCTTCCAATTCTCCGGGGTTAGCTCTATCCTTTCATTTTTTAATTCTGGACATGATACTTTGAGAAGTACTGACAAACCAAGATGATAAAACGCTTGGGAAATACAGTAACTGAACCATGGTTCAAAACGAAAAAGGGAAAATAATTTTAAGAATTGTAGCACGGCAGAGTGAACATGGAGGAACATAACAATCTTCAAAACCCAAAGTATTGTCATACGAAAAGAGGAATCAAGATTATTTTCTGTACTTTATGTATGGGAACATGAAAGGGACGCTAATTCTACTACTTAGCTTTCTCTGAAGGGAAAAAAAACTCAAGTAGATGGCAGTAGTGTGAATAATGAAATGTTAAGCAGATAGAAGGCAGAAGTAGGAATGGGGATGGTAGTTGCAGCAGCATGAAACATGTTTCCTACTCTAAGGAACAGCAGGGAACATAAAACTTTACACAAATAACTGCCACAAGCAGACCGTGCTCAAATCCGTAAGAGTAGCACAAAGGGGAAGCCCAAATAGCCCACAGTCATAAAAAGAGGAGTTCAACTACACTAATAATCAAAAAATGCAACTTAAAATGAAGATTATCACAATATGCACTCATATTACACCTTAGGAAGAAGTTTATCACTGCCAGACAGCTTGAAATGGAACTTGCAGGATGGGAAGACCTTTACCAGGCAGAGATGAGGGGCTGGGCAATCTAAACATACAGGACCAGGTAAGCAAAAATCCGGTGAGAGAACAAACGTGGTGAGCAGCGAGATTTGTGAAGAGTTCAGATTGCCTAGAATAGAAAATATATAAAGGTGAGAAAGAAGCCTGAGCTAAAGAAAACTGAAAAGGCCAGATCATGAAGGATCTTGTAAGCCAAGCTAAGAGGTTTCATCTTTATTCAGAAGACAATGGAGAACCATTAAAAATATCAAAGCCTTGTTTTAGGATGATTAACCTGGCTTTGACATATAGAATATGCAAGCATGTAGGAAAGACTGGAGTTGAGGAAAGATCAATTAGGATAGCAAGACAACTAAAAGTTGACAAGTTCTGAAGAAAAGAAAATGCAGCCAGAACTAAAAGAAGGGTTTAGATGCAGAGAAAGATTTGACTGATCAATTGACTGAATGGGAGAGCTACATAAAAGGAAGATGCAGAGAAAACAGAACACCAAATTTTTCTGATAGATAATTATTCATAGCTTGGAAGCCAGGAAGAAAAATAGGTTCAATCTGATATGTTCAACCTGAAATACATTCAGGTTTGGTTTTGGAGCAAAAGACTCATAAGGAGATAAAAAGCTGCCCCAGTGAAGAAAACTTAGGGAAAGACCACACGCTCCCAGATCTTTCTTTGATGAAGAAATCTCCATTCTTTTTGCCTTAGGTAGTGGGAGTAGGAAATTAACCAGAGGGCACAAATCTGTAAAGTTAGAGAATATGTCTGTTTCACCCTTGTATTCGGAGCACCACGCACAATGCCTGGCACATAGAACTTACAAAAAATACCTGCAGAATTAATAAGGTGAATGAATTTATGAGCTTATAAGGAACCCAGCTTAGGAGACTTGACTGTACAGTGTAGTCCCTAAACTAGAGGGCCCAATTTTGTCTTAAACTCTAAAAATTACAGGAAACCACTTTCCATGACTTGTTATACAGCTATTTAGTCTAATATATTACTGATTAGATTATATGCCCCACAATATATAAACCACAACTTTGTTCTTTTTATGATTTTAGGATTTTCATTATGCTCAGGAAATTGTTTCTTAATCCAACACTTTGTCTTGCTCAAATCACTGTATCTGTGAACTAGGCAAAAGTACTGTAATTTATTATAGATTATATATAATAGAAACTTTTCATAAAAATTACCCACTAGAAACAAGACTGGCAAAGAATTAAACACAGTTCCTTTCTAAGTAAATTGCTTTTTGAAATGCTTTCAGGAAAAAAAAATGAAATCCCACATGCAACTGTGGACTGATGATCTAGTCACAAGTAATTGACTGAGTTTCCCATAATAACAAAATATTAAGTGGCAGTGTGATCTCATGTTCATC
This sequence comes from Potos flavus, assembly GCA_028534135.1. Lineage (NCBI taxonomy): Eukaryota > Metazoa > Chordata > Mammalia > Carnivora > Procyonidae > Potos > Potos flavus. The sequence continues at coordinate 140,587,426 of CM052898.1, read as the reverse complement.
AAGCAACCATGCTGAGTCGTAAACACAGGGCTTCCTCCTTACCTGTTTGAGGGCTAAATGGGGCTTGTGGCGGCCCATTCTGTAGTGATTGCTGTAAAGGACTGCACATAGCACATCTGTTTCTGCATCTAAGATTTGGTTCTTCAGTGACAGTGTAACAAGACAGCATTCTCTAATTACAGCTGCAACACAAAGGTCTAAACCAGAGATATTTAATAAAACTTAGTATTTATTTCTACATTAAGTTTATTATGTAAAAATACTCTGAAGAAACATCTTTCCTTATTAAGGAGATTAAGAACAAATTAATATAATCAGCTTTAACTATAAGAACATTATTAACAATTTTAAGTATGTGAGAAGATGGAAAATGGTGACCAATGATATGAAGTCCAGAAATCATTAAGAGAATATCTGTTAAACAGTAACACATAGCTTTGTATCACATTTTATTGACTTTTAAGAATCTTTCGTATGAATACTTTGCAGTCACTTGGTGTACACTTACACCTAAGTACTTTGATGGTGGGTATGTGTTCTATACTTCTCTAAATCCCCTATTTTGTTATGTACTTAAGCAAGGCAGAATGGATAAACTCATACATACTCTTAAAAGCAAAGATGTGGTATGGGTGTAATACTTTCAGGTAAGGATATATTCAGATAAGAGAAACCACTGTGGCAACTGGAAGTTACATTATTTGATGAATGCCTGACTGAACAGGGGGTGCTCAGAACGAAATAACAGCTTCCTAGTCTGAAAAGCTGTGAAGTAGAAGATGGAGGTAATGTAGGTCTCGATGGCACTAAGGGAAGCACTAGCATCTCAGATGGATAGACTACAAAGGCAGATTCCTAAGGAACAGGGAGAACTTTATTTCGTCCCAACTATGTGAAGCCAGAATGGACTGCTTTGAGGATGGGGAGTTGCTGAATTTCCACGCCTGATAGAAATCCTGTTGAAGAATTTTTTAATAGAGGAAGAGGAAGATTATAAATTGCGAAGGTTGGGTGGATGGCGAGGATGTGATTAGGTAGGTTGTATTTAACATTAACTATCACTTACGTGTTCATTTACCGTTATCAGGCACTGTTCCAATTGCTTTCTAACTGTACCTCTTCCTGAAAACAGCCCTCTGAGGCAGGTACTATGTTTATCCGCATTTGAAAATGAGCTGAGGCACAGGAAGGTTAAATAACGACACCCCCCAACCTGCCCACCTCCAGCAGAGCGAAGTGCCAGGATTCAAACCCAATTTGACTCCTGAGCCAAGCTCCTAACTATTGGGCCCTACTGCCTAAAAACAGCAGTACCATGGATAAAACACGTTAAGAGCACTCTCTCCTAATGACATCATTAGATGCTTTCAACAACCGGTGATAGGGAGCACTAACCCCGTTTTACAGATGAGGAACTGGAGGCCAGAAAGATTGCCATCTAAATACAGAGTGCCCCAGCGCCTTCCTAAGAGATCAGGAAACAGACTGCGGGGTGAACGAGGCTGCTGGTGGCCTGAGGGAGCACAGGGTTTCCAGGCAGCACTTCTCCCAGACGCTAGCTGCGTCCACCTCTCTCCGCCCCCTGGGCGCGGGGCTGGGCCCTGGGCATTCGTCGCTCCAGGCAGGCCGTGGCGTAGGCACAGTCGGTGTGATGAAGGATTCCAAAGTAAACCAGAGTTCCCACAAGATTCCTAGCAAACTCGGGAGCCGGGGAGCCCTCAGCCAGGTCTTTCCCGCACCCCTTCCCGGAGTCCCGCGGGCTCAGGAAGTCCCGCCCCCACCGCGCACGTGCGCCGGCCCGGCCGGACACCGCCTCCGGAAACGTCAGCCGTTCGCGGGGACCTTTACTCACCTAGAGCTGCGTCGGGGTCCTGTACCGTCACTGCGCTGCGGCTCCCCGCCCTCGGGATTCTTACGCGGTTCCACGGCTCCAGGCCCGGCCGCGCCGTAGCCATCTCGGGAGGTTGGGGAGGGGCTGGGAAGGGCGGAGCTGGGCGAGACCTAACGAAGCGACAGAGGGAGGAGAGAAGAGAGGAAATCTGAGGGAGGAAGAGGGCAAGGGGTGGGACTGGGGCGGGGCCAAGTGGGGGTGGGACTGGGGCGGGGCCAAGTGGGGGCGGGACCTTTCCCAGAATCGTGGACCAAATACCGTGGACTGGGGAAGACGGTCTTCCAGTCCCTGGTCGCCAAAGCCTGGCCGCGTATCAGAATCAGTTGGGAGAGTTTGTGATTGGCAGCTGGGGAAGTTCAATCCCAGTACTACTTAATCAGAATCGCCGAAGGGGGTAGGAATCTGCAGTGTGGTTAGGCTTCCACAAAGGAAGTTTGAAATTACCTCAAGGCATTTTACAGATGTAGAAACTGAGGCTACCCATACACCCTCTCTCCGCATCAGACAGTAGGAGGAATGGAAGAAATTAAAGAGGTTTATGAAAGGTGCGGCATTTGAAACACAGAAGAGGGAATTTACTTTGTCCAATACAGTCAAGAAAGTTTCCTCTATCTTCATCAACAATGAAAGGTGTTTCAGCAGGCTGAAAACGCAGGCAGGAGCTGAAGCTACTAAATCTACAAATGGGATTTCTTCCTCCTTCCTGTTTTCAGAGAAACCTCAGTTCTGTTTTTACGACTTTCTAAACTGATTGGATTTGGTTTACCCAGATTTCCGAGGGTAATCTCCTTTACATAAAGTCAGCTGATTGTAGCTGACAATCCCATCTATAGAAGAGATTTATTTTGTCCAAGATCGCCAACGAAGTTTCCTCTAGCTCCACCAACAGCAAAACCGCAATCACATCAAAGAAACTTAGAGGCCGTCTGACTCTCCATCAACCCCATCCTCTATCAGTGTTTAAGACAAGTCGGTATCGCAAGCTCTACTGATCCTCACCTCTTTAATAACTTTCTATTAGAGTCTTTATCTTCAGCCACACTGACACGACCTTACTTGAGAAAGTCATCCACTGTAATGTATTAAAGACGCAGTCTGGGTTTTAGAGACCACCAAAGTTCTAATTCTAGCTCTGCCGTTTACAAGCACTGTGACCTCAGGAAAGTTATGTAACTCCTCCAAACCTTAGTATCCTTATGGGTAAAATGAAAATTATAGTCTCTACCTTAGCGTTGTAAAGTGTTTTAGAACAGTGCCTGGCATATAAGCAGGTATTTACTCTTACCAGAGTTAATACTGTTATTTTTTCTGCTGTTTAATACAAGTAACCTTTCCCTATTGAAACACTTGGCCATGCTCTTCCTACATGCCTTTGCAAATACTAATCCCTCCACTTGATCATCCCTCTGAAACACGGTCTCCCTCAGCTCTGGTGTCATCACCTCTGGATAGTTCTTCTTGAGCATCCCATCACCACTCCATAAGTTGATATAGAAACTCCATTATATACTACTATAGTGCCTTGAATTGGCCTCTGTATTAGCTTCCTATTGCTGCTGTAATAAATCACTACAAACTTAGTTGCTTAAAAGATTTATTATATCTCTGGAGGTCAGAAGTCCAAAACGGATCCCACCAGACTACAGTTGGCAGGGCTAGATCCTTCTGGAGGCTCTAGTGGAGAATTCATTTACTTTTCCAGTTTCTAAAGGCCACTTGCATTGCATTCCTTTGTTCATGTGTCCATCCTCCATTTCCAAAATCAGTAACATAGCATCTTCCAATCTCCCTCCACCCTCTCTTTCTCTCATCCTCCTGCCTGCTTAGAAGTACCCTGGTGATTACATTGGGCCCACCAAAATAACCTGGTATAATCTCCCCATCCCAGAATCTCTAACTTAATCACATCTGCAAAAACTGTTTTGCAATGGAAGGTAACATAGTTAAAGATTCTGGGGATTAGGAAGTGGACATCTTTGGGGAGCCGTTATTCAGTTACCATAGACTCTCGTAGAATTAATGTCACTGTATTGTATTTGTATGTCTTCTTCAATGGCATATGAGCTTACTGAAGGCAGCACTAACCAATATAGTTTACCGATCTTTATATCTTAATGCTTAACTCAGAGCCTGGCATATAATAGGACCTCAGTAAATTTTAATAACTTTATTGAGATATAATTGCTATACAGAGAACCACACATATTTAATATATAAAATTTCACAGTTTGTCAATATTTACTGGTTGAATAAGGGACTAGATAATGCTCAAATAGAGTTTTTAAAAGATGATTAGGAATTTCTCAGGCAGATAAGGGAAGAAGGACATCCCTGACAGAAAGGTGTTAAACAACATGGGTTGGAAGAATTACTAGTTCTGGATCAGTATTGCTAGAGCATGATATGTGCTGAGAGATGAAGCCGGGAGTGGTGGTCTCAGATTCTGGGCAGAACTTGGATTTTACCCTAACGGCTGGTGGTTCCCCAAACTCGCTGATCATAATTAACCTAGATAGCTTTTTAAAAATAGAAATTATTCAGGCCCCACTTTGGAAATTCTTATTCATTAGGTATGAGTAGGGCTCTAATCTTTGTTTCTTTAAAAGCTCCTTTTGATGGTAGTTTTGATTGGGGAGCCCTTGCTGTAGGTGATAAAGGAGTCTCTGAGTCTTAGGCAGGAAAATTTTGGTCACCTTGTATCAAAGAGCACTCTGAAGAACAGATTTAAAGGAGATGAGACTGGACATAAGGAGGTAAAGGAATCTGTTGTAAACACTGAGGCAAGCCATGATGATAGCCTGGATTCAAACATTGGCACTGAAGGTGGATAGTAGAACTTATTTAAATGTCTGGTATTTAGATATTTAGATATTTAGATGTCTAGCATGACTTCCAGATTTTTGCTTTGAGTTTTTGATATAGCATTCAAAAGTAGAACAGATTTAGGTAGGTGGCAAAGATAATGAGATAACTTTTGATATATTGAGTTTGAAATCACCCATAGGCTGTCCACAAGAATATGGCCAATTCACCAGTTGAATAGATGGAACTATAGCTCAAAGTGTGATTGCAAAGGCAGGGATATAGAGATGGTGAATATAGGATAATATTTTTAGAAGCTTAGATAAGAAGGGGAGACCATTTAATTTGTAATAGGGTATTGTTTTGTTTCTCATTTTAAGGTAGTATATCAGTCAGGGTTCCACCATTCAAACAGAATCAATAGTGTGTGTGTGTGTGTGTGTGTGTGTGTGTGTGTGTGTGTGTATGTGTATGGGATTTTTTTGAAAGAAATTGGCTTGCACAATTGTGGAGTTGGATAGTCAAGCTTGAAATCCATAACAGCAGTCCAAAAAGAGCAGGCTGAAAACTCAGGCAGGAGCTGAAGCTACTACAATCTATAAATGGGATTTCTTCCTCTTTCCTGTTTTCAAAGAAACCTCAGTTCTGTTTTTAAGACTTTCTAAACTGATTGGATTTGGTTTACGCAGATTTCCCAGGGTAATCTCCTTTACATAAAGTCAGCTGATTGTAGCTGACAATCCCATCTACAGAATACTTTCACAGAAACACCTAGACTTGTGTTTGACTGAATAACTGGGTACTATAGCCTAGCCCAATTGATACACAAAATGGACCATCACGGACAGGAAATGACTTGCTCATATATAGGCTAAAGGAAAGGATCCAAGGAGTTAGAGAAGCTAACTGTATCAGGGAGATAGAGGAGAGAAAATTAATAGAACAAGACCCATTATTTTTGAGCATCAGTTGTTTGCCAGGCACCATACTAAATCCCAGAGGAGACAAGGATAGGATCAAGTATTCAGGTAAAGAGATTGACTTAAAAATCAAAAAAGCCTTTATGCTCCAAGCCAGGAAGAAAAATAAAAATAGCTTTAGATATGGAGATGTTTAGGATAGGGTACTAGGAGGATGAGGGACACCAGAGCAAAAGCATCTGTGTAGTCTGTGGAGGAGGATTTGCGATCATTACCAAAGTAGAGGGCAGGGAAACGGGGTTGCAGGTGAGCAGTGGATATTTGAAGTCAGAGCTTCCTTGACCTGGGGGCGTGGGGGTACGGAAGAGGCATGGACTCTGTACATTAGACAGAAAGTAAGGTTTTAGGACCATGCTTGGAAAATTTGGAATCTGTAAAGAAAGACTGCCACAGACACAAATGACCATCAAATAAACAAAACCCTGGCCATCTCAGTAGTAATCCAAGAAATATCAGTTAAAATGATTTTCAGGTGTTGTCAGAGTAAAAAGATTAAAAAGCATGGTGTCCCATGTTACTAGGACTTGTACAAAAATTTAGATACAAAGTTGACCTTTGTTGTTTTCATAAAAATGGAAAATTTTATAATTTTATAATTATAAAATTTTATAATACTTATATGATGAATCAGTTGGTTTCTAATATTTTGACAGTTGAATTTTTTCCCCACAGAAATCAAATATATAAAACAAGTAAAAGTGAAATTACAGTGATTGAGGTATATGGTAGAATGCAAGGCCCTCCCATTAAGTATTATAAGACACTTCCTAGGAACAGTTTTGAAACCCACAGTTGTAAATAAATAAATATGTATTGATGTGAGCACTTTTTGATGATACGATAAGGTGTTTTTTAAAGGAGCTTAAAAACGTTATGTATAATGCAATTTCATGAAAGAATACACACCCACACATTGAAAAAAAGATCTGGAAGGATCTAAATGAAGGTGTTAACAATAATTGTCTTTCCAGCAGTGGGATAGATCTTTTCTTCTTCTATGAGCTTATTTGTATTTTCTATTTAAAGGAAAGGAAAATAAGGAAAGAAATAAATATGTGTTAATATTATAATGAGAAAAAATATTTTTAATGCCAAAATAGTAAATACCAGGGTCTTAGGGTGTGTGTGTGTGTCTGTGTGTGTGTGCGTGCATGTGTGCGCACACGTGTGCTCACACTCATGCACGCACACCGATATATTTAGAGATATATGCTTTCTATTATGCATCTTACTATGGCCTCTCAGCTTCAGTCCTACCCTTCTATACTTTCCTCTGTGTTTCTATGGCTGGGACAATGCAAAACCAAATCATCTTTGCCAGGTGGTAATTACATCAATATGGACTGCTAGAGGGAAGTTGGAAGGCAGAAAGAGGAGAAAAGGGACTTGTTCCTTCCTGTTTGCTATCTTCTTGCTGACACTATTGCTCTGCAATAGCTCTTTATCCTGGGTAATGGAAGTTGGTTCTAGCCCCTGACTCTTGACACACTAGCAGAACTTATTGACCCCTCAGAGGTGGTAGCAGCACCTGGATGGTGTTCTCTGCTCAAAGATCTTGGTCCCAATTCTACATATCCCTTCCTCCAAAAGTCTACATTCTGATATCCCCAAACTCTTCTTGTTTTTTTTCAGCTCCAGGATTTGTAACTGTTTTTGCATGTATGCTTTTCAGTTCTTAAGCACCTATTTAACCAGTTCCTTATGTTAAATTCTCTCTGGTGAAATAGGTGGTATGAGTCTGTTTTACTAATGGATTCTGACTATTACGATACTTAGAACAAGAAGTGTTCCTGGGAAATAGCCCCTCAAAATGGAATGAGGTTGCCAAACAAGTTTGGCAATGTCCCTTAGCTTTGAACTCAGTAGCTCCTTATCAAGAGGAAAGGAGATATGATAAATCCATGCTGTACTGTACTGTCATGCTTAATACCCTGAGGCTGATTGTAATGAAATGCTTTCTGAAGCCCCAAGAGGACTAGATGACTATTAGGTAGCAATGATGCTTCTGGGTGCCCTGGAGAGCCTACAAAAAATGACAAGCTCAGATCTTTAACTCTTTGCTTAAGTCATAGAGAATCAGAGAGCTTCTGTGGTGGCCCTGAAAGAATCACTTATTTCTTATAACTGCAGGGCTGAACTTGACCCCAAATTTAATTTTGTTGGTTGAACAATTCTAAAGTAAATTGAATTTATTGACTTTCAAGTCTCGTATATACAAGTGAGGACATTGATTGGTAAGAAGGACTCTTTAGACTTGGAATAGGAATTATCTAATTTGATTTGGGAAAAGCTGAGGAGGCTTGTGTGAAGACCCTATAAAAACCTCAAGACCCACCCCAACCACTTCCCATCACCCCTAGAGCTATACCTCAAGTGGGATCTCAGTTTACTCCAGGGAGACAAATATAAATTTTGACATGGAAAGAGATAGTTTATACTCCAAAATAATTGTAAAATGTTACTAATTTTTAGTGATAGAAACTGAAGTAATAGTGGATTTTAAGGTTATTAAACTAAAGAAGATAGAATATGAAACACTGGATTGGACCAAATGTGTCGATATGAGTCTCATCATATGAGTTGCTAGAGATTTTTGCAGTTAGAACTATGACAATTTTCTTTGTTGACTGAAACTTGAACTCAGCTATAGTTCATAGTCAATGAAGGTAAGATGTCCAATTTCCTGGCATGATGTAGAAGGAGGAATCCAAATTCTCAGGGAGATTGGAATAATGGAATGGATATATAATCTGTGATCTGTACACTCATCCACCCACTCACTCCCAACTATGACCTCTTAAAAGTCACTCCCTGCACTGAGACACTGAGAAATACATTAATGAGGTACTACCAATATCCTCACAAAGCTCTGTAATGGCTGTCTTCTGTAGGCTCAGGCGATGATAGGACGATACCACCCTTGTAATCTGCTCCCAGAATGGCAAAAGCCAGGTGATACCAATTAACTACAAGAGACAAGATTGATGCATTTACTATAATGGACAACAGGGACAAAATGGTAATCAACTTGTTTTGACTAGCAGGGGTCTTCAGTAGTAGCTAACTACTAATGGAGTCTGTGGAAATTGAATAGATTACAGCCCAATGAAATATTACTTCATCTGTATAGCAGGGGCCAGAAACCTCCTTTGAACACCAAAATGGAGAGACATGACTTCTTACTCAATTTACAGACTTAAACAAGTTCAACAACAATGATTCCCTTGGTAGACAAACAAGCCAGTAAAAAGATGTTCATTGCTGTCATTTACAATAACAAAACTTTGGAAACATTTAAATATCCAGATTTCAGTTACCTATTGCAGGTTAACAATCACAATTTAGTGACAGGTTGTTGGACTGGAGCTAGAAGATCCAAGATAGCCTTATTCACAATTTTAGCACTCTCCCTGGCATGGCTCAAATGGTTGAGGGTGAGCTGGGATGTCTGGGTTTCTCTCCTTTCATGGCATTAACTGGGCTCACACATATTGTCTGGGACCTTGGTTCTCTTCCATATGACTTTTCTCTCATGTAGCATCTCATCCTCTAGGACCTATCTCTCCATATAGACTCTCTCCAATAGGATAACCTGCACTTCTTTATATGGCAGCTGGACCCACCATGAGCAAAAGCAGATGCCACCAGGCTTTGTTTTGTCTGGGCTCAGAAATTCCTGAATGCTACTTCCATCACATTCTATTGGCCAAAACAAGTCATAAGGGCAGTCAGATTCAAATGGGCAAACAGATTCCAACTTTTATTGGAAAAAGCAGTGAAGACATATTGCAAAGAGCCACGGACACATGGAGACATCATTCATTCTTTGGAGGCCCTTTTTAACAACATACTACAGTCTAATAAGAAGCATTTTTTTAAAAAATTATGGTAATGTTCTGGTCCGAGATTGCAATGTAGGAAGACCCTGAATTCACCTCCATTACAGAACATACCAAATTATACCTATTCATGGAGTTATTCCTCCTGAAGAAGAACTGAGGGCCTTTTGTACAACAAAACATAGAGAATGGCAAAAGAGAACAGCAAGTGTGACAGACACTGGTAACAAAGGGAACCCCAGCAAAGGGAACCCCACCCCAAACACTGCAAACTGCCATGGAGAAGGATAGTACTGAGGTACTAGGAACAGATTCATCTGTCCTTGGGCACAGAAAAAAGAGTTTTGGTTTAAAAGACAACTAGCATATGAAAGAGCAAGCCCCAGAATTCCACTCAGCGGTAGGAGAAACTGCAAGAATACTCTGAGTTGGAGGGAGGGTCTGGAGAACTGACAAGGTTTTTTTCCCTCCTCCACCTTGAAATCACAGGCTGAAACAGGGTCCAGACACTATAACCAACTTGCCGCTTCAGCAAACCCCAGGTCCTTTAACCCACACCAACTGCAGTCATGCTGGGGCACAAAAAACTGTGGTTTTTAAAGAGCAACTAGCTTTAAAGAGAACCAAGCTTAGAACTCTACCACTTGGCAGCTGCAGCAGGAGGGGAGCTATTGGAACACTCTCTGGGTGGGATGGGCTGGTGGACACAGTCTACACTCCACCTCCACCTTACTAATGTGAAGAATGTGAAGGGATGGAAAAATATTTATCATGTAATGGAAGCAAAAGAAAAAAAGACGGATCAGACAAAACAAACTTTAAAACAAGGACTGTAACAAAAGACAAAGAAAGGCATTACATAATGATAACGGGATCGATCCACCAAGAGGATATAACAGTTGTAAATATCAACACACCCAACACTGGAGCACCTAATACATAAAGCACATATTAATGCACATAAAGAGAGAAATTGATGGTAATGCAATAATAGTAGGGGATTTTAACACCCCATTTATATCAATAGATAGATCATCTAGGCAGAAAATTAATAAGGAAACAGTGTCTTTGATTAATACATTAGACCTGATGACATAACAGATATACAGAACATTCCATCCAAAACAACGGAAGAAACATTTTTTTCAAGTACCCATGGAACAGTCTCCAGAACAGATCACATGTTAGGCCACGAAATAAGATTTAAGATTGAAATCATACCATGCATGTTTTCCAACCACAATGGTATGAAACTAGAAATCAATCACAAGAAAAAAAACTATAAAAAACACAAACCTGTGGAGGCACAACAACATGGTGCTAAACAACCAATGAATCAATGAAGTAATCAAAAAAGAAATTTAAGAATACATGGAGACAAATGATAATGAAAACGCCTCAGTCCAGAAATCTTTGGGAAATAGTGAAAGCAGTTCTCAGAGGGAAATAGATACCGTTACAGGCCAACCTCAAAAAATAAGAAAAAGTTCAAATAAACAATTTAAAATTACACCTAAAGGAACTAGGAAAAGAAAAACAAACAAAGTCCAAGGCAAGTGGAAGGAAGAAGATAAAGATCAGAGCAGAAATAAATGACATAGAGACTAAAAAACAAAACCAAACAAAAAACAATGAAACCAAGAGCTGGTTCTCTGAAAAGATCAACAAAATTGATAAACCTTTACTCAGACTCATCAAGAGAAAAAGAGAAAGGACCCAAATAAGTAAAATTAGAAATGAAAGAGGAGTAACAAGCGACACCACAAGAAATACAAAGGATTATAAGAGAATACTGCAAAAACGAATATACCAACAAATTGGACAACCTAAAAGAAATGGACAAATTCCTAGAAACACAATCTTCCAAAACTGACTCAGGAAGAAATAGAAAGTCTAAACAGACCAACTACTAGTATCAAAATTTAAGTGGTATTAAAAAAATACTACCAAAAAAACCCCGAAAGTCCAAAAGCAGATGAACTCACAGGTGAATTCTAAGAAACATTTAAAGAAGAGTTAATATCTACTCACCACAAATTATTCCAAAAATAGAAGAGAAAGGAAAATTTTCAAATACATTCTATAAGGCCAGCATTACCCTGATATTAAAACCAGATAAAACACCACACAAAAAAAGAAACTTAGAGACCAATATCCTTGATGAACATAGATGCAAAGACCTCAACAAAATATTAACAAACTACATTCAACAATACATCAAAAGGATCATTCACCATGATCAAATGGGATTTATTCCAGGGATGCAAAGGTGGCTCAATATTCACAAATCAATCAATGTGTTACACATCAACAAAACAAAGTCATATGATCATTTCGATCGATGCAGAAAAAGCATTTGACAAAATTCAATACTCATTCATGATTTTTGAAAACTCTCAATAAAGTGGGTTTAGAGGAACATATCTCAACATAATAAAGGCCATATATGAAAAATGTATAGCTAACATCAAACTCAGTGGTGAAAAATTGAGGTTTTCCTCTAAGATCAGGAACAAGACAAGGATGTCCACTCTTACCACGTTTATTGAACATGGTTCTGGAAGTCCGAGCCACAGCAAACAGACAAGAAAACAAAATGAGGCATCCATATTGGTAAAGAAAATGTTAAACTGTCACTATTTGCAGATGACATGCAGATACACAGAAAACCCTAAGGCCTTCACAAAAAAACAAAAAAACAAAACAAAACAAAACAAAACAAAAAAAACCCTACTATAAGTAATAAATGAATTCAATAAATTTGTAGGATACGAAATTAATACCCAGAAATTCGTAGCATTTCTATACACTAATAACAAAGTAGCAGAAAGAGAAATTAAGAAAACAATCCCATTTGCAATCACAACACAGGAATAAAATACCTAGGAATAAACTTAACCAAGGAAGTAAAAGACCTATACTTTGAAAACTATAAAATATTGACTGAAGAACTTGAAGACAACACAAACAAATGGAAAGATATTCCATATTCATGAATTAGAAGAACTAATATTATTAAAATGCCCATACTACCCACAGATTCAAAATAGCAACAGCATTTTTCACAGAACTAGAACAAATAATACTAATACTTTTATGGAACCACACAAGGGCCAAAAGAGCCAAAACAATCTTGAGATAGAAAAAGCTATAGTTATCACAATTCCAGATTTCAAGATATACTACAAAGCTGTTGTAATCAAAACAGTATGATACTGGCACAGAAATAGACATATGGATCAATGGAACAGAACAGGGAGCCCAGAAATAAATACATGCTTATATGGCCAATTAATCTAGGACAAAAAATCCAAGAATACGCTGTGGGGAAAAGGCAGTCTCTTCAATAAATGGTGATGGGAAAACTGGACAACTACATGTAAAATAATGAAATCTGGACCATTTTTCTAATACCATACGCAAAACTAAACTCAAAGCGGATTAAAGGCCTAAATGTGAGACCTGAAACCATAAAAAGACTAGTAGAGAACACAGACCATTATTTCTCTTCAGTCATAGGAACATTTTTCTAAATGTGTCTCCTGAGACAAGGGAAACAAAAGCCAAAAATAAACTATTGGGATTACATCAAAATAAAACGCTTTTGTGCAGCAGATGGAATCATCAACAAAACAAAAAGGCAACCTACTGAACTGGAGAAGATATTTGCAAATGACATATCTGATAAGGGGTTAGTATCCAACAAATATCAAGAACTTATACAACTCAACATAAAAAAACATCCAATTAAAAAATGGGTAGAGGACCTGAATAGACATTTTTCCAAAGAAGACATACCAATGGCCAACAGACACATGAAAAGATGCTCAGCATCACTCATTAGGGAAATGCAAATCAAAACCACAATGGAATATCACCTTAGACTTGTCAGAATGACTAAAATCAAAAAGACAAGAAATAAAACATGTTGGCAAAGATATGGAGAAAAGATGTGCACTGTTGGGGGGAATGTAAATTGGTGTAGCCACTGTGGAAAAAAGTATGGAAGTTCCTCAAAAAATTAAAGATAGAAATACCATATGATCCAATAATTCCACTACTGGGAATTTACCCGAAGAAAACAAAAACACTAATTCAAAAGATATGCACCCCTATGTTTATTGCAGGATTATTTACAGTAGCCAATTTAGGGGAGCAACTCAGGTGTCTATTGATAGACAAAAGGATAATGAAGATGTGATATATATATATATATATATATATATATACACATATATATACACACACACACAAAATACACATATACACATACATAATGGAATATTACACAGCCTTTAAAAAGGATGGGATTAAAAAAAAAAAAAAAAGGATGGGATTGTGCCATTTGCAACAACATGGATGAACCTAGGGGAAATTATGCTAAGTAAAATAAGGCAGACTAAGAAAGACAATTACCATATGATTTCACGCATGTGTGGACTCTAAAAAAAATGAGTAAACAAAAAGCCAAATCAGACCTATAAATACAGAGAATAAACTGAGGTTGCCAGAGGGGAAGGAGGTGAGAGATGGGCAAAATGGGTGAAGGGGAATAGAAGATGCAGGCTTCCAGTTATGGAATAAATAAGTTACAGGAATAAAAGGTAGAGCCTAGGGAATATAATCAATGATATTATAATAGCGTCGTGTGGTGACCATCTGTCAAAATGCTATACTTGCAGTGAGCATAACACAGACAAATGTTCAATCACTATGTTGTACACCTGAAACTAATGTAACATTGTATGTCAACTATATTCAAATTTCAAAAATTAATAAAAATATAATAAATTACAATTTTAAATTTTAGAAAATGAAAAATTACCATAGGATGAAAAACAGGGTAGGCAAAACTGCTCTAACAAACAGGCCCAAAAATATAATGGTTCAAACACAAAAGATGTTTATTCTCATCTACATTGTATTCAATACATGATTATTCAGAATTAGGCTCCTTCCTCCCTTTGACTTTGAACTCCCCTAAGGCCTTATCATCTGCATCTTACTATAAGAAGGAGGAACAGATAACATAAAGGAAACACACCTTCATCTTGAAAGCATTTCTCAGGAATGGCACATACCACTCATTCATATTCTATTCGCTACACCTAACTGCAAGAGAGCCCTGGAAATGTAGTCTAGTGTATGACCAAGAAGAAGGAAATAGATTTTGGTGAACAGCTAAAAGACTGCGCCACAATCCTTTTTTAAAGATATGTAATGGCACAGGGAAATGCTCACATTATATTAAGTGAATAAAAGAGATTATAAAACTTTCTATAGAATATGACTCTAAACTGGGGAAAAGGCAAAAAAAGATGTATATCTGGAGTGAAAATGATGCCAGGATATTAATAATAGTCATTTCTGATTGGTGAGAATACAGAAGTTTCATTTTCTCTTCTTTTTACTTTCAGAATTATGTTCAATGAACCCAAATGACCTCTATAACATGATAAATGATATTTTGAAATGTTAAAATATCTAAATTGCAAATACAAAGCACTCTTAGCAAGGATCACTGCTGACAAATCAATCTTCTATCTCAACTCCTAGAACCTCATAGAAATGTAAAGAAAAAAATGTCCACCAATAGCATTATTTTTGCCAGTCTGTTTTCTGAGGCATTGAGAGGCCAACACAATTTTAATACAGAAATCTCTAATTTAGAAGAGTCATTTCTAAGTCCATTGTTTGAAACAGAATGCATTCCTCCATAAAATTATTATAAAGAGTAATGATTAGAATCCAGAACCAGCTCTACAAAGGTGCTTGACTGCAAAATACATGCCGTCCCTGCCATTGGTTCTACAGAGGCCAACTACGAATCCCAGAACTGTTAGAGAAAAGTGCTTTCCCCAGTCAAGATGGTAGAAGGAGCACATCTTTCCTCAGCTTGTGTTGCCCCTCGCCCCCACAAGCTTCAGTAGCCAAAGTGGAAGCTTGCACCCTACCATAGCCCCAGAACCAGTTTTCCCACCATGTTGAAAGCAGGAGCTGGCACTCTCTTGGCAGTGAGCCCCTGACGTAGTTGGAGGGAAGAAGTGCTGCAAAGCTAATTTCTAGGCCTGGGGGAGGGGTTCCTATGTGGCCTGATCATATGAGACCCAGGATTCTGAGGGAGACACAGAGTAGGATGATGAGGAGAATGCTAGGGACCTCTGGAATGGGGAAGAGATGCTTTTCCATTCACTTTTCCTTCATTGAAGTAGTGATCTTGAATACCCTCATTCCTCTCCATCCCAAGTCCTCTATCATCCCAGCTACTTTATTGTCCTCCTCTCCAGTGACCTTCTCATTCACTCTACTTCAGTCATGCATTCACGAGTCATGTCCTAACTCTTATCGTCATCCACAAATGTTCCATCTCTGCAATCATAAATTCAGACATGTCTGTTTGTCACATCAGCTTTCTGTCTTTTCAACTTTCTTACTCTAGTTCTCCTTATAAATCTGATCTTAAACATGCCTGAAGCACCAGTCCTTAAGTCTTTTCTCTCTCCCCTTCACCCTGATTTGTATACAGCTTAGATTCTCCCAGTCCATTACTTGTCAATGTTTCCAACTCCCTCACCTCATTATATTTCTATTGCATTTGCCTGGCTAATGCCTACCCCTATATTAATTCTACTCTCTGAATTTTCTGTGATTACAGGAAAAAACAAGTCCTTAGACAAGAACTCTCTCAACTTCCTAATGCCAAACCTATAAACCTACTTGTCCTCCCCACCCATCTCATCTTCTGGTCCTCCAGTTACATTGGATAAGGCAATCCTCCCCTCACCTAGGGCAAGTCCCCCATCTGTGTTCCACATCTCAAATCTTTCTGTCTTCTCATACACTTCAGGCAATAGATGAACCTCCTACTCTTGAACATCAACAATATGCCCTTCTCTATTGGCTCTTTCTCATCAGCATTTAAACATAAACAAATCTTCCATCTTGGAAAGAACAAACTCCTCCCTCCATTTCAGGGTGTTTATACTGGTTGTCCTCTCACTCCTTCCTTTCACAATGAAAGGAGGAAGAAACTAATTTCATGGCCAAACTCCTTGAAAGTCTAACTCCTTCTTCACCATGTACTCAGTCTTCAAACCATGACAGTTTGGTTTCTAACTTCCTACTAATTACTTTATCAGTGAGTATGTCAGGAGGATGTGGAATCCACTCCAGATAGTTCAAAAGAAGAAGTTACTTACAGAGATGTAGGCAACAACCATGTAATGGTGATGTGCTCAGAGAGTAGGGACAGTGGTAAACCATTATCATTCCTGGGGCTGAAGAGACAGAAGAGGAAGTAGAACAGTGAGAACTAGAACCAGGGAGAACAGGACACTGGTGGGAACTGAAGTTAAGGTGGGGCGCACCTACTTTCTGAGACCAGACACCGAAACAGGGAGAGAATGGGGGAAAATATCTTGCCCTCTTCTGCTTTCTGATCTGCCATTTGTCAAACCCCATTGGAAGCCAGAGGGCAAAGGAGCTCAAGTGATAAAGTCTACAGGGCTCAGCCTCTAGGCCAGAGAGAAGGGTAGATAAGCAGAATAACCAGCACATTCACGCAGCTTCTTTTTCAAAATATCCAGTGTCTTGCTTGGACACCGTCAACTACTGCCTACTTGAAATAACTTTTTTCTGTGGCATCTGACATTACATTCTGCTATTTTTCCTTCTCACTTGGGATGCTCCCACTCAGTGTCCTTTGCTCATCTCTCTCCCTCTGCACATTGCTTAGATATGCTGTTTTCTACATGCTCCCACAGCTACATCCAGAAGATGAAAATACAAATCCCCATCTGCAGCTCTGATTTCTTTCCTGAGCTTCAGGCTTCAGAGCAAGTAACTAGAGCATGTTTCTGTATTTTCCCCTGATGATGCCAAAGCATCTCATATTCGACAACACATCCCAAACTGAACTCACCTCCTACCCTCCTCCCTGAAACCTTGCACCTCTTCCTGTGTTTCACTGAGTAACATTTCTCTCCACGCAGCTATCCAGTCAGTCAGCCAAGCCATTCTCTTTGCTGCTGATAGAATGACTTTTCCAAAATTAAAAATATGATCATTTTACTCCTTTGCTATCAATGGCATATTAATTCCACAATAAAGCTCATCACATGATATACAAACCATGTATCAGAGATGGCTAGCTGTACAAGATCTATATTCTCCTCTTATTCCTGGATGTACAGCTGGCCTGCTCTTCCCAGCCGCTCTGGAATTCAGGGGACCACATCACTGAGTTTTAAACAATGGATCCATCCCCAGACTAGTGTCTTTAAGAAGTAACTATGCCTCTTCCACACTCTCTCTTTTCTGTTCAGCAGTTAGGATGAAGCCCTAGAGGATTGCAGAGTCACAAGGCAAAATCATTGCCTGGAGGGAAGTCATCGTACACCAGAAACAATTGCTTGGGCCATTAGGTAAGCTAGGAATATATTTCTATCAAAAATTGAAATGAAGGGGCGCCTGGGTGGCTCCGTCGGCTAAGTGTCCGACTCTTGATTTCAGCTCAAGTCATGCATGATCTCAGGGTTGTGAGATTGAGCTCCGTGTCGAGCTCCCCACTCCGCATGGAGTCTGCTCGAGATTCTCTCTCTCCCTCTCCCCAACCCCACTCATGCTCTAAATAAATAAATAAATAAATAAATAAATAAATAAATAAATAAAATCTTAAAAAAAAAATTGGATTGAAAAGAGGTTGAGTAAGTAGCCCAAAGTCACAAGATTGAGTATATTCAACAGAGCCCACATTTGAATCCAGACTGCCTTAAGCCAGAAGACAGGTTATTGACCTCTGTGAGTGTATGGTTTTTCTTATTGTACACTAAGAGTTTTTGTTCTATTGCTTATTTGGCTATCCCCATCCAGTAAAAGCTTTTTCAGAAGGATCAGGTATGCTTGTTTAATTGTTGCCTTCTGGTATCTGGCAGAGTATCCAGCATATACTAAGCACACACTAAATATCAAATCAGTAGCACCGGTGACTTACAGAAAAGATAGGGACAGAGAGACGGGATAAAATGGTTATTCCTCCCCTCTTGTTTTACTGCTTTTGGTCAGGAGAGAGAAGGGTATTTTGAGGAGGAAAGCAGAAATCTCTTTGTAAAGGACAGAAGTAAAAAATAAATAAATAAAGGACAGAAGTCGATCAAGAAATGACAGTATCTGAATTGTTATTAATTCTTGTGTTTCGAAAGTCACCTGAATGGGTGAAAGTTTATTTCCATGGACTTCATTAGCTGTCCATAATTTATTTTCTAAGGAAAATTATTCCTTTAGAAGGAATTTCCAAATTTCTGCCGTGTAGAATAATTTTATGTCCAAATCCTATTCATCCCTTAATTCCCAGTTCAGGTGCTTCTCGTTTCGCCTGCCCTGAAGGTTGGCATTAATCTCTTCTGACTCTGAACTTCTGTGTCACTTCATCTCTACCTCTCTCATGATACTGACTACAGTTGGTCTTATTCTTGAGACACTTGTACTCAGTTCTGTAAGCACCTCTAGGCAGAAGACATATCCTCCATCCTGCGGGCACATGGGTGCTCAGGAAATGCTTGCTGAATAAATACTGAGTTAATTCATAAATAAATAAGCTTTCCATAGAACCAAGTACTAACCTGGCATGAAGAGTTTCTTCACTCAAAAAAAAAAAACCCATAATAGCTCTGGAAGTCATTGGAACACATTTGAAAGATCAGCCATACACTTCTATGCATAATGTGTTAATATCCCATGCACTAGTCTCCAAAAATTTTCCTGATTCTAAAATGTATTCTGTCCTAGATTTAAATTTAAAGTGCATGCTTATATCTGTCTATACTTATTGAGAATTTTGGCATTTTTAGGACTTAAAAAAAAAAAGCATGGTCTCTTTCAAAATGTAATTTGCAGGGGCACCTGGGTGATTCAGTTGGTTAAGCATCCAACTCTTGATCTCAGCTCAGGTCTGCATCTCAGGGTCCCAGGTTCAAGCTTGGAGTTGGGCTCTAGGCTAGGTGCTGGGCAGGGAGCCTACTTAGAAACAAACAAACAAACAAACGTGCAATTTGCATGCAAAAGTCTCTCACTTGCATTGAGGGACTCTCAGATGGTATAAAACTAACATGATTCACTTGAATTCTGAAAGTGAATTTTGGTTTGGATTTTGATCTGAATGTATAGGTATAAATCCCAGTTTATGATCTGGAGTGTGTAAGAATTACAGTTTTTCTCATTAAAATGCTGGTTTTCATTTTTTTTTAAAATGTTTAAAGATTACTCCTTACAAGATTCTTGTAACTATCTCAAGATACATGAAATAATGGTTGAAGGGGAAAAAAAAGAATTTAGAGAGAAAAGTGAGAGACAAGTTCTTAGCAAACAGAAGAAAAGGAGGGTTAGAATTAAAGACCCATTACTGAGAAATCAGACTCTCATAAAGAAACCTTTCAAACTCCATTTACTTAATATAGCTTTCTATTGTGACATGTAGATTCACATTTTAGTTTAACTTAACAGCTTTAGGTATAATTGTTCCCGTGGACCTGGGTGTGGACCCCTTAATAGTGTTTGCTCAAGAATGGAGTCTTCATGCCTAGTTCAATACCCACCTTTTCCACCAGAGGGTAGCAAAAGGCCATATCCAGATTACTCCCTCTCGCTCATTCTGGCTTCAATCAGAAGCCAAGCAGAGGAACTTAATCCACATTCCATTCCTCCGAGGGAAACCTAGTTCCACAACCTCAGACAGAATGGTGACAAATTAACTTATCCCCGACAGTGCAGATTCGGATAATCAACGCACATCTCACAGGCAAAGGAGATGCATGTGATTTCAAGGCGTGGTTCCTGAAGAATGACCTGAAGGCCTTGCTTTGGCCAGCAGTCCATAACCTAAGTTTATTTTCAAGGATCAGAGTCATCTGATCCTGGAAATGGCTAGACTTAAAAAACAAGTTGATAGTCAGATAATCGGGTGTATTTTTTTCTACATTAAAGGCTAAATGCCCAAGAACTGGCCTAGGAATCATTACTACTACTTTTTGACAGCCTTGAGGCAAAATTTCCAAGTCAGATTTATAAGGTGCATAGGGATTTGGTTGCTTGTTTTGCTTTCTTCTCTCTTGCCAGTTACCTCCTGAGAACTGGGCACGGGTCAGTAGGATCCTTCGGTTGTGGCTGCTAGCAAGTCTGTGCCTGATTTGGCAGGTTTCTGAGAAGGTACCAGGGCCTCTAGTGGAACATAACACCCTAGTGCTCTGCCAGGGGATGGAGCCAAGCCACATTTCAGTGTCTGCTCCTCATCCAGGCTCTGAGCAGCGGCCATCTTTCCTGCGCAAGAAGTTGTTACTGGAATCTTCCAAGTGTTTGCTTTTGCAACTAAACTAGTCAAGAAAATGTTTTTTAAAAATTAAAATTCACTCAGAAAGGAGATAGTCTTTGTACACCCAGCGTTTTCAAGAGACCCACCATCTGTGCACCCAGATATACTCACAAACACACATACACACATGCACAGCCAAGAAACAAAAAGTGCTCAGGACAGGCATGCTCCTAAAAGCTTTCCTTTTCACACCAGTATATATCACTGTGTGTTCTCATAAAATCTACTGTGAGAGATGCCACATTGCAAGAATTTTGCCTAGGAGTATATAAGAAAACATGATCAGGGCAATATGCAAATGTATTCAAATAGTGACAAGGAGCTCAAGTGTGATAAAGCCAACACACAGAGTCACATCTAATTCAGGTCAACTCTGGGATAAAAATTAAGGATATTAAAATTAGTATTAAAACTGTATCCCCATAAGCATGTAAGCATCATGAAAACAGGAATGATCCTTTTGTTTTAACAAGAAATGACTCAGTTCCTTTTTCTTACTAAGTACCTTTTCTTACTCAGTTCCTTTTATTACTAAATGGGCTCAATTATTATCTGTCAAATGAAGAAAATACTTCAGAAGTCTCCCACATCAGAGACCAGTATCTCTGAGTAAACCCGCTCCAGGCAGTCTTTTCTCCACCTCTATCATTAAAGCAGATTAGGATTTCTTCAGTAGAAACCTAGGTGAGGTAGTTGTCTTGGGTCCAGGACTCATATGGGGTACGTCTTCAACAGCAATAATATTCAGAGAAGCGGGCTGCCCCTGAGAAGTGTGTGGGCACAGATACTGACTGAATAAATAGAAGATTGCCCTCTCATTTTCTCTCTGGGGTAGGATTGCCAGACTTAGCAAATAAAAATATAGGGTGCTCAGTTAAATTTGAATTGAATTTGAAATGAATTTATCAGGGGACACACTGATACTGTAATAATATTCATTATTTATCTGGAATTCAAAAATAACCAAGCATCCTCTATTTTACCTGGCACTCCTACCCTGGAGCATATACTTTCAGAGCAGAAGGGTGAGGGAATTGTCTGACTCTGTGATCTTTCTTTCTTTCTGGGCATGTAGGTTGTATCCTTTTAGCGTCGACGTATGAATGTCATCATAGTGGGATGATAACAGTAGATAATATTTAATCCCCTTAAGTGTGCCATCAAAAACTCCAGTATTTGAAAATGTTCTCTGGCCTCCAAGTTTTGAGAAGCGCTAGGACACAGTCTTAAGTACGCAGTCGTCTTTGAACTGAATGATGAGTCTGCCTGCCCTTACCCTTCCAGGTCCCCCATATTTTGGGAAATACTTTCTGGGCAGATACCTTATTTTAGAAGGTTGACACTAGGCCTTGGAAGTTCTATGTTTCCTAAGTAAGTTCCAGCTCATTACCAACTTCCTAATAATGGAGTAGATAGATCTAACACCCAATTCCGGGGATGGGGCAAGGATTCATATACGAGAGTATGGGGACAAAGTACTGAATTAGGTGAGGAGACTATGAACTCAGCTTTTCCAATATAAATAAGGGTTAGAAAAAGTGATCCTCAGACTTCTGTTCACAAGCATCCAGTATTAGTCCTGGCTCAGAGCCCATCTTTCTTGAAAGCCCATACCTAACTGTAACTCTAAACAAGTGAGCAGTTCACTCACAGTCACAAAGGGACCAGATTCACCTTTACCCTGAGCTCAACCCTTGTACTTCAAGGGTCCAGGTGACCCTGGACACCTTAGGAGGAGGTGAGGAGGGAGTGGCAGGGGACAAAGACATCTAGCTGGCAACAAGGGAGAGGACAGGAATGAACACCTTTCTGTAAGAAATCGTTGTTCAAGTGATCTCAAAGCTTTAGTTAATAGAATTTTGTACAGAAAATGTTCTGTTATTACTTCTAAACCTTATCACTTTTAATTGAACCATATTACATATGAGTATCATTGAGTAAAATGCGACCAATCAAATGAATAAAAATGAAACTTGCTTTTCTAGAAAACCCCATTATATTATATGGCATTTAAGATCTTTCACAAATTAGCACTAATCTATCTTCCCAACCTCATCTCTTGTCACTTCTTTCTGGGACTGCCATACTCTACCCCAGGATGTCTGAGTCTCGGCACTGTCAACATTTGAAATGGGATAATTCTTAGTTGTCAAGGGCTGTCTTGTGCATTATAGAATATTTAACATCAACCCTGGCTTTTACTCACTAGATGCCAGTAGCACCCCACCCCTAAGGTCATGACAATCAAAAAATGTCCGAAGACATTGCCATTCCTGGGACATAAAATCACCCCCATTGAGAACCACCAGGGATAAGTACCTCGCCTCCATTGAGAACCACTGCTCTAGCCCATGAGACAACTTACCCTTCTATGAACATGTTTTCACACACCATACCCCACTATACACACACACACACACACACACACACACACACACACACACATTTCTTCCTGTTCCATTTACCTGAAACACCCTACTTTTCCCTTTTTCATTGAAAGACTTGTACTTTTGTTGAAGGCCTATATCAAATGCTATCTATCTACATTGTTTCCCTTACAATCCATGTCAACTTAATTTCCTTTCCCTCCTCATGATCTCATGTGTATGCATGTGTGTGTGTGTGTGTGTACATGCACTAACAAAAACATAAAGCACTCAAACACTTTTGTTGAAGCATAAGCCAAAGTCCTAAGTTAAGCCATTTACTATATATTTGTAAATGTAGATTTTCATACTCATCAAGTAGACTAATTTAGACTAGATAGCTTCAACAAAGCTGGGTTGCTCACTATTTTCCAAACATGCATGGTACTTTCCCATCTTTACCCAGTTGTCGAAATTGTTTCCTTCACCTGGAAAGTTCTATTCTTGTTTCTCTGTCAATATTAGCTTGCAGTCCCTGAGGAAGAGCTGCCTTTGGAAGGAGAAAGGACCTCTTCCTCTGAGAGAAAAGGAAAGAAAAGGGGAAGGAGTGAAGTACCACAGTACCAAGGTAGAGAGGAGAGTGGAGGGTCCTCACCTCCGGACATTCTCATCCACTAGAGCAAGATGGTAGAGTGTGTGCCAAGGCCTGTCCAGTGTGTGAACCTGCAGTTCCCAATGATAACCCTCAGACAGATGTCTCAGGGAGATGACAAGGGATGACTTAACAGATGGCAAAGCAGCAGTGAGGTTGCAGGGTTCCTTTCAGATGGACATATCTTTTACTGGAAAACTCCTACTCCTACTTGAAGACCCAGCTCAAAATGTTCCCTTCTCTGACTCACCCGGGTGGAAACTAAACTCATGGGAGTCCTCTTTCCCCCACCCTATCCCTGCAATCCTTACAAAGGTATTTACCTTGTATCTTGGGTTTTATGTTCACTCACCCATCTCTCCCATTACCTCTGGAGCTTCTTAAAAGTCCTAATTCATCTCTATATTCCCAGTGCCGGCAACATGGCCAGCACATGTATGTGCTGGAAAAATGTTGAGTTAGTGAAGGGTGGGAAGAATGAGCATATGAATGAATGAATGGAATTCCCTCCTCGGCAGAAGCTGACCTGTGCTCGGTGGGTTAAACAGAGCAGAGAGAGACCCAAGGAGAGGCTGGTCGTCTCTGGCTACACAGGAACAGGGAAAGACTGCACGTGTGCAGGCACGTGAAGGAAAGCAAACAAGAATAATAGCCACGAAATAAATGTGAAACTCAGATGGTTTTCTCAGAAGCCGTGTGCAGTCCTGAATAGCAGGGGAAAGAGTGGGAGGATAGGGAACGGAGTGCAAAATGTAACGGGCCCAGGAGATAATTTACAATTGGGAACAGAATGCCTTCCTAAATCAGAGAGTGTGTGGTCCAGAAAGCAGAGCGCTGCAGACGCAGTTACTGTAAAAAACCACTCGTGACTTTTTTTTTTTGACAAAAATAAAGTCTGTTTTGAATCTATCTTTCTAGCAGCACATGACCTTGCTTTGAAAGCTGTAGTTCCACGAAACCAACTTTCAGATGGAATTCCATTCCGTGTGAACACGTGGCACCTTGCAACACTGGGGCTGCTGCTTCCTGAACCCCTCCAGAGTGCTCTCTATGTCTGTCTTTATCTCTGACAACCAGCCTGCTGGGTGGGGGCACTCTGTTTCACACACAGGGAGACTGAGGCAAGCAGCAGCTACATGAGTAACCCAAGATCACACACTAGTACACAGGACTGTCATGGAAGACCAAGTCTTTCTTTCTTTCTTTCTTTCTTTTTTTTTTTTTTTTTTTAAGATTTTATTTAGTTATTTGAGAGAGAGAGAGACAGAGCTAGCGAGAGAGTACAAGCGGGGTAGAGAGAGAGAGGCCCAATGCGGGGCTAGATCCCAGACCCTGGGATCATAACCTGAGCCGATGGCAGATTCTTAACCAACTGAGCCATGCACCCAGGCTCCCAGACCAAGTCTTTCTGATGGCAGAGCCCATATGCTTCCCACTATATTAAACAGATGCTCCTTCAAATGTAATCAATAAAGGGTAGTGATGGGGACACCCACAGAATCGAGGCTTCATGGGCCCCGTGCTGGAACAACCCTATGCTTCCCTTAATGTTCTGCTGTTGCTGTCATGAAATTCTTAATACTTTTTAAACAAGGGGCCCTGCATTTTCATTTTTGTTCTGGACCCTGAAAATTATGTAGGCAGTCCTGCATAGAATCATAGAGTGTTTGAGCTGGAAGGGCTTTGAGAGGACACCAGTTCCACCCCCCATGCCTTTTAGAGATGAGGAAACAGGCACAGAGAGGTCAAGTGGCCTGCCTTTGGTCACACAGCTGACTGACAGCAGAGCGGGGGCGGAACCCAGGTCCTCATGTTCTTTCTCCCTCACCACACCGTCCCCTTGAGAACTTTTAACATTAGAGAAGGGAGGCTTCCCCTTCCCTGCAGGAGCTTATCTCTAGCCAGAATGTCATTTGTGGCCGAGCTGGGTCAACTCATTTCACTCCTGGGCAAATGGCCCTGGGTATTTCATAAAACCAAATGCACATAAACCTAAATGTGATTCCAACAAAACCACAATGTCTACACTGTGGTAAAAGAAACTTCGCAAAGTTGCTCACCCCTCTGCCCTGCCCGGGCTTCCCTAACCTGCGTTTCATAGCAGAGGGAAGCAAGCTCAGCCAGGTCAGGCTGGGGTCATTGCCAGGGCAGCCAAGGGGAAGTCGGGCTCAAGGCCAAGGCCAGGGCTCCTACCAAAGCTGACCCAGCGAAGAGGAAGCATTTTGGCGTGGCCAGTCTCCCTCCAGGGTCCAAGGCCTAGATATTCTGCTTCTCTTCTATTGGTAACACATTAAACCTCGTCAGTGGAGCCTGTCAGAGCCGCCGTCAGGTTAAGACAGAAGTAAGGGTTTGTATTCACTTCTTTCATGCCCACATATTTGGGATTTATCTATTTTCAGTCAGAATAAACACAGTGTGTGTTAACACTGCTATGGTGTGGTCACAGCTTCATGAGATGGTACCCACCAGATGACCGTTGTCCTTATGTCATGGATGGCACATGGAAATCACCATCTAATGTAGGAACACCACAAAGGCGGGGGGTCTCACTTGTTCACAATGTGTGCAAGCACCTGAACAGGGCCTGGCACATAGTAAGTGCTCATTAAATACTGTGCGAGTGAATGCTACTTGTGGCTTTGAAGGATTGTTGAAATAGCGGTATAAATGAGGGGCGCCTAGGTGGCTCAGTCAGTTAAACGTCCGACTCTTGGTTTTTGGTTCAGGTCATGATCTCAGTGTAGTGAAATCAAGCCCTGCATTAGGCTCTGTGCTCAGAGAGGAGTCTGCTTAAAAATTCTCTCCCTCTGCCCCTGCTGCCCCCACTCACGCACACACACACACTCTCTCTCTCAAATTAAAAAATAATCTTTAAATGAATGACTAGTTTGGTGTCACAGATTTTCATTCTAACATGATGACCAAAAAGGGGTATTTCATGAACTCTGAGGAAGTTAAATGGGTCCATGATATCTTGTGTGCATTTGGTCCAAATGATGACAAGTAAAGATGGAGAAAATTTTAGAAGTTACCATTTCATTTCTCCATTAATGTCCAAGGGCTTTATATATTTATGCTAATTTTAATAATTCTAACACACATACAGACATAATTGTAAAGTATATTTATAAACTTATTAATAGAGAAATACAAACATACTTTTTATTTACTTATCTGTGTATATATATATGTGTATATGTATATGTCTGTGTATATGTTTATGTGTGTGTATGTGTGTGTACAGAGAGAGACAGTCTGTCTTTTTTCCAACATCATGACTCACGACTCCTAAATACTCCATGTCTTCTTTCACAAAACAAAAACACTCTTTGGTGAAACCATCAGATACTGTCCCAATCTGAAAATCAGCATCAACACAACATCACCTTCCAATCCACTGACCCCATTCAAATTCCTCCAACTGTCTGAATGTCTCTTTTCTCACTTTTCTCCAGGAACACCTATCGTCTCATTGTTCTCCTTCAGTCTGGAACAGTCTCTCCTTTCCCTGGCTCTGTGTACTTGACAGTCTTTAAGGGACAGACTTTTCATTTGCTAGGATGACCCTCCACTTGGATCAGTCAGATGTTTCCTTAGACATAAGCCATGCATTCTTGGCAGAAAAATTGGAGAAAAGCTGCTGTGCTCTTCTCAGCGCATCACATTCAGAGGCTATGCTATGGCCTGTCCCACTATTGGTGATGTTAATGTTGATCATCTGGCCAAATTTATGTCTGCCACGTTCTCCACTGCGAAGTCACCACTTTTCTTTGTATTCAATTAGTATTTTGTGGGGAGATAGTCCAATATTACACCGATATGCTATCCATCAAATTTTCACACTTAATAGTTGGAACTGTACTGTAAGGAAGAGCCACTACTTTTCCTTATTTGTTTATTTACACATTTATTTATATCAGTGTGAACTTATGGATTCTTATTTTATTCATTGAGTTTCAATCCAGTGTTTTCCCTATTTATCTTGATGTTTTAGTTGTCCTAGATTTGGCTAGTGGGAGCTCTTTAAGTTGATTTATTTGTCCTATTGATATGTCCCCATCATTCTTTGAGCATTACTTTCAGTCACAACAAGATGATTCAGGTTCATCTGGTTTTTTCCTTACCCTAGCCTTACAGTCAGCCATTCCTCTAAGGAGCCCTGGCTCCTTTGAGTGGAGGAAGCATGTAAAAACCAAGATCTGGGGACGTAGTATGCTCAAACTATTTCTACACCTGTGTATATATATTTAAGACTTCATGAGTTCATACCAATACTTACAGCTTCAATCCAACATCTCAGGACCTTTCTAGCTTTTCCTATTTCCACGTTTGAAAATCTTGTCTCAGTTGGCGAGAAGTATGAATTGACTATCCTCAATATATTTACCTATTTTCTCAATTAGCTTATTTGCTAAAGGCAACCAATCCATAGCCTTCTAGCTGCCTTCTCCATCTGCCACCTCTACATCTTCCCACTTTGTTTCTCAGCCATCAGGCTGCCTCCCACCATCACATCCTCATAGTACCACCGCCCCCTTACTGCCCTGCTTCCTTAGATGAAAGTGAGAAGGGAAGGGAATAGATTGGTATTTTGAAAGGCTTCCTAAATTATTCTAAGTATGCATGCACATTTGTACATCATCGGGATAGAGAGCAAAAGGAAGGTGATATTTACATGTAAACTGGCATTCTCCTGGAAGCATCTCTGTTTTAGCAAGAATCCACCATCTCACTGAATGGGTGGAGTTGGAAGGCCCTGGAAAGGGTAGGGAGTCATAAGACTTTAGAAGCAAGATAAGATGGTAGGATAGAGGAAGTTGGGGATGCCAAAAGAAGTCATATAATTTTGCTACAGGCTGGCCCTCACCATGCCTTCTCAAAATTATCTCATGTGCCCCTTTTGGAATGTGTATCTGTGTCCCTGCTCCCTAACCTAATTTGCAATTAGATTGCTAAATAAATCCTAATGTTTTGACTCCTGAAGTCTTGGAAGAATATGACTGCTTTTAATTTGTTGAAGGCTTTACTGTTTCTGGTAGTTTTCTTGTGTTTTTCCACTTTGGAGAATGGATTGTGCTCCTGAGCATGAGGATAGTCAGTGCATGCACAGTTTGGTTTTGAGCACATCTGCCAGCACACTTCAGCCTTGACCTATGATATCTGTTCCTGGACCCCTACACAGCAACCTCATCACCTTCTTTATTTAGTCTTTGCCATACAGCCTGGTAGAAATTGCAAACCCAACACTAAACTTCGTAAGGCAGAATCTCCAGGGAAGAACGGTATTGATGTGCCTTAGCCAAAATGGCCACACTTCCTCCAGCTCCACACTAATGAAGAAATTTGTTGATTATTTATTCTGGAAGAGAAATCGAAGTCAAGTTAATAGGAAAGGAGGATGAAGGATTGAATTCTGTTATTGCCTTTCCCGGCTTCCAATGTTGCTGGAGAAAGCCATAAAACCTTATTTGTGCTGTTCATTTTCATATTTTCATGCTTACATTATGGCTGCAAGGAAAGTCAAGTCTGGCTCCAGATGAAACATCTCTGCCTGAAAAAGGAACACTTGGTCCCAGAGCCACAACTGGCACAGCCCTACAAAGTAAGCTTGCACAAGAAAGTTAGGGCAAAAGTTAAGGGAAGAACTGAAAGGGGAAAGAGCCCAGCAGAGGCCGTTCTTTAATTTATGAAAGCTTTTGTGTAGTCAGTATCTGATTTGCTAATAATAGGTTGGTCTCTAAAATATTCCTCCGACCTGATTTACAATTCCCAGAGATCACCATGGATGGCATTTCAAGAAGGAATCCTTGAGTACCTTACAGACTGACATGGACCACGGGAAAACTCAGTGTGAGGTGGAGTTCAAAGGGCTTGAAGCTAAGCTCTGGGGCACCTTCTTTTTTCCAAGATACAAACAGGGAAGCTTAAAGGTGATTTTGTTTTCATGGGTGTATATGTGTGCATTAAATATCAAAGTACCAGAAGAGGAAAGGAACAGATTTTATGGAGGATACAATTACTCATTATAAAGACTAGGTCATGAGTAGGATGACCACATATTCCAGTTTTCTGGGACAGTCTTGGTTTATTCCTATTATCCTGATGAATAATTAAGAGTGCTCCTTTCACTCTCAAAAAAAGTCCTGATTCAGATGATAAATTATATGATTTCCCAAGCCAAGAGGCTTACTACTCCAAAATAGAAGGATGTGATATAATGGAAAGAAAACAAAGCCCAGGGTGCCTGGGTGGCTCAGTCGGTTAAGCATCTGCCTTGGGCTGGGGTCATGATCCCAGGGTCCTGGAATCGAGTCCCACATCAGGATCCCTGCTTAGCGGGGAGTCTTCTTCCCCTGCCCCCATTCCCTCTCCCCCTTGCTCATGTGCTCGCACACATGCTCTCTCTCTCAAATAAATAAATAAAATCTTTTAAAAAATTTAAAAAAGAAAAAAAGAAAACAAAGCCCACGTTTTCTGGCTGTGGAGTTGTAAGAAGAGACAATAAATAAATAAGGAGACAAAGACAGATAAAGGAAGGTTCCAGGCAGCTGAATGCTGAAGTCAGCTTATCCTGGCTAGCAAGGTTACTTTATAAAAATTCAAAAATTTTCTGAGTAGGTCATTAAGTCATTGGTAGCTTGAAATCAGCCATTTCACCACAGAAATTAGCAAACACTACATGCCAGGGTTTTTGTCCCTCACAGAACCAGATGACCAACACACTATTGGATCCATAGAACTCATTTCTCTCGCTCTCTCTTACTCTCTCTCTCTCTCGCTTGCCCCCCACCCCACCCATTATCCACATATTGTACACAGACCATGAGCTGAAATGGCAGGGGTCCTTTAGAAGCACCCAATAAAGTTAAGTGAACTCTGAGGAGAATAATCTTTATTATGACTCCTCACTTGGGGCTCTGGAAGACTACTTCCTGTTTTGTCCTCGATCAATGTGTTTCTTTAATGCAAACCCAGGAGTACAGTGTAGTGGAGCAGAGGAAGGCATATAAATATAGCTTGTCCAAACCACCTTCAGCTGCCCAGGGCATACAGAACTCAAATTAGGCTGAGGATCTATCTGGATCTGGATGCCACAGAGGGCCTGCCAAACTGACATGGGATTATACTCAGCAGAGGAGACCATCTGGACCAAAGCCAAATATAGGTCAATAGCTCAGTTCCAGAGGGATCTGCATATGAGGCAAGACTGCCAGCCATGATTACTATCCCTAGCTGAGCCAGAAGGGACCTAAGTGAGCATTACGCCAGCTGCTGGCATTAGCCATGAATGCCAGCAAGGTCGGTAGGGATGAGGTGAACAAAGGACGCCACTATGGGGCCCAGAAGAGCAGAGGGCACATAATAATAAGTACTTGCGAATATCTGCTCTCCCAGTTTATGTCTAATTTTCTTTCCTAGCTATTGGTCTTGGTGACTTGGGGCCTCACATGAGATGTGGAAACAGGGCCTTAAGTAGACTGCTTAACCATTACTGTGCAAGGCCTAATCCATACTAAAATGTCACTCGTGGGTTTGCTTCTCTCCAAACTCTTACTGATACAGAAATTAGTATTGGAAGTGATTTTAAAGCAGCAGAGCCTTAAGGATGGGTTCTCTGAATTAGCTTTGGGTTTTCTGGAATTGTTACTTTGATCTGATTAGAGTTAAAGGTATTAATTACCTTACTGCCAGTGGTAAAGGGGGACACTGGTCATCTCTGTCATGCCGATACAGAATTTATATTAATACCTATTACCTGAAAGCACATGTAATCAACTGCCAACAGAAGTCCAAGCTTTTTGTGAACAAGCAGATGTTGTCATAGAACATAAAGATAAGAAGTATAAAGAAGCTAGTTAGATGCTTCTTAAGAAGCTGGAGAACTTGGGAGAAAGAAAATGGTGAGTTCAGGGCTTCAGATTCTCAGCTCACATTGTAATGAAGACATATGGGCACATCCTGACCTTAAATCCCTAAATTCTGCTGAGTCTTCATTGCTGAAAGAAGCATTCCTTCCTTCCTGTATATGGAGGTTAGTCTCCCCTCACCTAAGGAACCTGAAATGGCCAATCCTGAGGTAGTGGCCTTGCAGGATACTGCTGGTCTTTTTCTAGACCTTCCCTCACACATTCTCATTGCTTCTAGACCTACGACCAGACTCAATTCCCGGTGGGCCCAAAGGGTAATTAATGTACAGAATTGATGATCCACAAGAAGGTGCAATGCACACCAAAAGAATTGCACAATTTTGCCCATTTTTACAGAAAATGGGGAAAACGTATGGGAATACTACATAGATCCTAAAGGTGACAGGTCAGGGTGGAAGGAATATAATGTTGGACATGGCCTAATTCATTGATATGGGTGCACGAGATAGAGATTCCGGATTCAAAGTACTAGCTCGGGCAGCCAAGAGCAGCTGGAAACCATGGGTTGGTTGGTTGAATTCTGGATGCAAAGGTGGCCTGCCCTAAATAAAATGCCAGAACTTCTTTGATACACTGTAGAGCAGCAGTTCTTAGAGTATAGTCCATCAAGCCCTGGGGGTCTCCAACGCCTTTTCACAGAGTCCATAAGATCAAAACCGTTTTCATAATAAACTAAGATGTTATTTCCATTTTTCACTATGTTGCACTGATGGTGCAAAAGCAATTACGGGTAGAATGCATCAGCAAGAATCCAGCGGGATCACCAAACTATACTAGTCGCCCCTATAGTCTTCACGGCCACACACTCATAATAAAAAAGAAAGCGTTAATTGCACTTAAGAATAGCCTTGATGAGGCAGTAATAATATTAATCATATTAGATTTTAATCATTGAGTGCACATCTTTTTAATATTCTCGTAATGAAATGGGAAGTATTTTTTTAAAGATTTATTTATTTATTTGAGAGAGAGAGAGCGTGCTTGAGCATGAGCGGTGGAGGGGGGTGGGGAGGAGGGCAGAAGAAGAGGAAGAGAGAGAATCCTGGAGCAGACTTCGTGCTGCGTGGGGAGCCCAACGTGGGTCTCAACCCCATGACCCTGAGATCGTGACCTGAGCCAAGATCAAGAGTTGGCCACTTAACTGACTGAGCCACCCAGGTGCCCCCAAATGGGAAGTATTTATAGAGCACTTCTGCTGCATGCTGAAATATGACGGTCGTCTTGAGAAAAGCTCTTGTATGACCGAGTTGAGAGCTGAACTAGCAGGGATTTTTTTCATGGGATACCATCTTTTACTTGAAAAAAAGACTGGCAAACTGTAGGCTTTTCTTGACATTTCATATTACTTCTGTGAAAACAACTGGCAGCGTTTGTTGATAAAAATTTGAACTTCCTAGTGAAAATTAGAGATACAGAAAACTTGTATCTGCCACTGTAAGTGCAACAGCTTTTAATTTCTAATATTAACAAATGTGATTTTTAATATTGTGGAATAACATGTGTCAACATTTAGAAGATCTGTATAAGTCAGTGAACCAATATTTTTCAAATGACCAATGCATGACACTGTAATATCTTATAAGTCAATATCATTCCATATCATTCAAAGTTCAAGATAGACCAGTGGTTTTTATAGGATTAAAAAAATGTATTGATGTCGTTTCAGTTTTATACTGTAGGGACACCTGGGTGGCTCAGTGGGTTAAGCATCTGCTTTCAGCTCAGGTCATGAACCTGGGGTCCTGGGATCGAGTCCCACATCCAGCTCTCTGCTCAGTGGGGTGCCTGCTTCTCCTTCTCCTTCTGTCTCTCCCCCTGCTTGTGCTTGCTCTCTCTCTCTTTCTCTCTGTCAAATAAATAAATAAAATATTTTAAAAATAAATAAATAAAAAAATTTGATACTGTAATTAGCCTTCAGGAAACTACCACTTATCAAGTTCTGGTATAGTACCAAAGGAATATATTTTAAACTTCTCAGTTTTAATTTCTAATAGTAAAAAAACAATAGATGTAACCCACATAAACAAAAACTCCTGGGAGTTTGCAATAATTTCTGAGAAATGCCAAGTAGTCTGAGACCAAAAAATTTGAGATCGGTTGTCACAGAGAAAAGTATCCAAAGGCTTCAGGACATCTGAATGCTCAAGTGGATTTATCTTGTAAGACATTCCCCCTCCAACTATGGCCCACGAGAGAGTCCAGAAGACTCTCCACTTATCAAGTCTGGAAGAAATAAATATGTTCACGAAGGGAGCTGCAGACAGAACCCAGAGCCCAGATCTGCTCTGTGTTGCCCTCTAATTGGTTCCCTGGGATTCAGGGGTGGCAGGGGCTAGGTGGTAGACCATCACAAAGGCAAAGTGGGTATGATTACTAGAATGGGTAGGAGAGCCAAAATAATAAATAGAATGATCTGAACCTCAGAGGTCACTGGCTAGTTAATTTTGCTGTTTCTAGAGCTGAATAGATGGACAGTCTACTAAAGTTTTACTAGATTTGTAAAAGCAGAAAAACTAGGTTTGCTCAGGAGAACTCTGAGTCGAATCACTATAATAGAGACTTGAGGCCCCTCAACCAATTTCTAAACAGAAGCCAGTCTTGAGATCCAGTGGCTCTTAAACGAAGAGCCAGCTAAATTTTCTTGAGGAAATCTACTGTACACAGCCAAAAAATGTATATTATAAATCATCTTCCTAGACTTCCCTTCCTACAAGAGGAATATACCCCAGCTCTCCAGGGGCTTGAAACTGTCCTAATTAGCCTAGTATTTCCATCTAAGTCCTTCTATTCTAGCTAATCATTGCCTGGTGCTGCAAGGCCCACTCAGGCCAAGAAAGGGAGTACAGATCTGTACAGCCCTGGACCCCATAGCATGAACCTGATGTCCATAAGATTCATATTGGACCAGTCATGGGTATACATTTCTTCATCTCTGCCTCCTCTCCCCCACATCTCTCTGTTTGTTCAGTCTTCTCTTCTGCTTCTGCCTTGTCTTTGCCCTTAAGGTTTTGTCTGTTAGCCCAGTCAGTGGGCAGGTTTGTCCCAGATGAAAGAGGAGTCTTCTATGTTCAGAGTTGAGAAGATACAAGCAAGGTGTCTAGACCATCAATGTCATGTCTTTATCAGCCTTGACTTTACTTCCCATCCCAAAGTAAAGCTACATCATAAGAAACTTCCAGTTTTTGCAGGACTTGAAGGCCTTGCTGTAGTCTTCCTAAATGGCTGGCACCTTATCTTACTCATGAGGGAGCTGGTTCATCGAAGGAGCTCAGGAAATGTGTACTGAATGAATGGATAAATGGTCATTCTCGACCTTGTTGCATGTGAGTGTTGAGGTTACCAGTGCCCAGAGCACTGAACCCTACAGCTTATTAGTTGGAGAACCCCAACTCCATACCTCATCTGAGAAGATATAGTACAGGTGTTTCTAGAGCAAGCTAGAAAGGTATATGCTCAGTATACAGCTAGGTTATATAATGACAATAAACTGAAATTTCAGACCCCACCCACTGGGGCCTTCATTACAAGTCCTCTGTAATGTGAGTTTTCTATGTAGCTGAAGATGTACCCCTTTAAGGATCAAATATTTTTACTGAACCATTTTGAAATTATAGATATAGATATATTCATTTTCACAGATTTTCTCATTTATTATATATAAAAGTAAATATAAATATATATTTGTGCATAACAAATGGAAATGTTATACATATGAGATCTGCCTTCTTAACCAGAGCCTATTGCACAGAGCTCTCTACGTTCAGAGCATCAAATTATGAATATCAAATATGGTCTAATGTAGTAATCCAGTTCCTATAAACAATTGGATATCTATAAATTAGTCAGGAGTCAGGCTCTGTCTGAAAGAACAATTCCATAGCTAGGTACTGGAATGAGCTCAGTGTTCCCCTAACTCTTTACGTTCAAGTCAACAATTCAAGAATATGTTTATCCTGCGGCTCCTTCATGTCAGGGGCTGTGCCAGGGGCTGGGTACAGAGGAAGAATAAGACCTAGAAAGAGCTCTCAGGCCACAGTTTCTTAAGACACAGCAGGGGAGAAGGAGCCCCGAGGGTCTTCCCCTCCACAGTCAGTTTGTCCTCTACATCATCCAAATTGAATTGTGACCAAGTATCTCTTCCAAGGTTCTTATTCACTGCTCTCTTTTTCTTGGAGAAAACGTTTCTGTAGCAGCAACAGCAGCTCTTTCTATGTGTTGAGGACTTATGCTAATCAGTGATCTGGCACCGGTTTTCTGATTCTTTGGTCTGATTATTTATTATTTGTAGAGTGTGGTAAGTGCAGATGGCATTTTGGAAAGCACAGAATTCTGAGCATGAAACCCCAGCCTCAAGGCGTTGACTGTCTGATTTAGGCTTAAACAAAACACTGAATAAACAGAGAGACATCTAGTTGAGTTGATGTGGCTGGAAAGGAGGAAAAAAACTGAGACTGAGCAAAAGAAGTAAGTTTTATGGAGGGATTTGAAAAGGGATAAAGGAGCATCAAAAGTGGGAGCTATTACCAAACCAAGGGGTTAAAAAGGAAACAAAAGGAGCATTGAGGAGACAGTCTCAGGAAAGAAAGAAATTCAGTGAGACTCCCTGCTTGAGTCTTTTGGTGGAAGAGTTGAGAGGCAGGGATGTTGGAGTCCTGGGTGTTATATGTGATAGATAAAATATTGAACACTACATCTGAAACTGATGATGTACTATACATTGGCTAATTAAATTTAAATTAAAAAAATTAAAAAGAAAAAAGAAAACCTTAATGATCATGGACTAAGTGACAAGGTCATGGACTAGTGTTTACCTTCTGGAGAGAAAGGGAAGAAGATGGCAGTGGGAAGGGGGAGAAGACTTTGGGGAAGTCCAGTTGAGAAGAGACAGGAGAAGATATGGAGAATTCAGATGATAAGTTGTGAACATGAGTCACAGGAGCAGCCACTTTTGTCTACTGGGCCATCTGCACCTGATTTTAACCTTTTAGCTAAGTTCAGAAATTCCCTCTTATTGAGTCATCCAGAGATGATCATACTCTCAGTATCTCACTAAAAAAAGCTCTTATATAATCAAGAATTTAGATGTACTTGATCTTGAGTAGATGATTCAGGTTGAAAGTAAGTGAGTGGAAAAGATAAACCATGCAACCCATAAGCCTAAAAATGATAGAAAGCTCTATTAATATCAGACAAACCAGATTGCAAGGCAGAGTATTTCCAGAGATAAAGAGTATTTCCATAATGATAAAGTGTCTATTCATCAGGAAGGCATAAAATAATGAGTATGAGCCTTATTACAGAGCAGCAAAATATACAAAGCAATAATGAGCAGAACTAATGGGAGAAATAGACAAGTCCACAGTCATGGTAGGAGATTTGAACACCTTTTTCTCAGTAACTGACAAAACTAGACAAAAAAAATTAGTAGAGACATAGATGACTTGAACAACACTATTGACCACCTCGACCTAATTAATACTTTAAAACACTTCATACGACATCTACAGAACATACATTCTTTTCTAAAATGGGTGTTAACTCTGACCCCAAAACTTGTCCCAGTTATGCAAATGAATCATCCCCCACCATGTAGAAGAATGTTTCAATGTCAACCAAACCTCTGGTCCCTGCATCCAAATAGATTATAGTTTACTTTACATTTGTTGCAATATTCTTGATTTTCAAATAGTGGTTCTAGATACCTTAGTAACACTTAGGGAATACTCTACCAGATCAAACCTACAAATTGTCTGTGAAGTTGAATTATTTTCAGACACTATATTGCCCTCGTTGACTTCTTCAGTATATACAGAAAATTCATTGTCCAGTGGCTCTTTCCAACATTAACATAAAATATTCTGTATCTGAGTCCTAGAAGACCTGGTTCTTGTCTCCCACACCCCTTAGCCCCCACACAAATTCCTTAGCCGTGTGACTTTAGTCTTATAACTTCTTTAAGCCTGACTCACTTTCCTTGTCTATAAAAGTCTCAGGACTGTAGCGAAGTTCAATGGAAGGGTTAAATGAAACCTTCTGATGAACCATGAAGCACTATCCAAATATCATGGAGCGATTATTTTTGTACTAATACCAGCAGGGGTATCTGTACTCCTGAGAAAGGGAAAAAAGTGCAGATATCAAGCCTAGGGTGAATAGAAATTATAGGATGGGATCATTAAAAAAAAAAAGAAATTATACGATGGGATAATAAAGTAAAGTTTGAAGGCTTTATTCTGAGGCAAAACCTGTGAGAACCTTAGATTTCATATCTCAGGAAAGACTATAAAAAGTGTAATGGCCACCATTTAAAGTTTGCAGAAGGAGGAGACAAGGGGAAAGCTTGGGCCTAAAAATAAGAATTGGCCGTTGGAGATTTTGCTGGAGGATCTGTTGGATGTCATTGATATCACAGCAAGATGGGTGGATTTCAGCCTGAGAATGATGAATTCTAGACCTCGTTCTACTCTGGAGTTTCTGAGTAACCTTGCACTAGAAACTTCATTTCTCTAAGCCCGTTTCTTCAACTGAAAGTGGAGGGTAATGATATATGTCGCCTACAACTGTCCTGAGGTTCAATTAATATTTGTGAGTGTTTTGAGCAATCTGGAAGGACAAAGTCTTTTTTTTTTTTTCCTAAAGATTTTATTTATTTATTTGGCAGAGAGAGATCACAAGTAGGCAGAGAGGCAGGCAGAGAGAGAGGAGGAAGCAGGCTCCCTGCTTGAGGAGAGAGCCCGATGCGGAACTCGATCCCAGGACCCTGAGACCATGACCCGAGACAAAGGCAGAGGCTTTAACCCACTGAGCCACCCAGGCGCCCTGGAAGGACAGTCTTTAAGAATACAACGGATTATTTAGAAAAGTGAAAGAACATGATCAGAGAGGACTTGGAGCATCTCCCTCTGTGTAGCCTTTTCATGAGATTCCTCTTTTTTTGTCTTATAAGGAAAGAAAATCAAGTCGGGAGATGACTAATCCCACAGGCTAATCTCTTCCCTTAACGTTCTCTAGACCCGCACTCTTCTCCTATAGGAGTATGTTGGAATTTTGTCATTCAGATTTCCTCATCAGCACAAATGCATTCTTTCCTAGAAATGTGATTGCGAAAAATTAAGGCTGTAGTTTTTCAAGGAGCTGGCTGAGGGCCTGGCAGTCAGATGTTGTGTGTCCCTCGCTCTACCTTGGGCCCGTGCAAATCACAGTGCTGTTCAACTTCCTCTCCTCAGATGTAAGATTGGAATAAAAATGCCCCTCTCTGCGAGGTACAAGTAAAAACTAATTAGCTATGTTTTCTTGAAGCTTCTCTCCATTGACATTTCAGCACTCTGCAGGCATTAACTGGAACAACACTTTCAGAGGTTACTTCTAGCCCATGACGACAAAATTCTTAATGGAAATGAATATGAACGAGTCTGGGAAGTTTACTAATCACCAAAGTTTTGGGATTCTGGTGACATTTCCTAAGCTTTCAATTTAGAAAAAGTACAAAGGACCCTTGCCAAATCTATTAGCCACTTGCAACTGTGTGTTATATTAAGAACACCAAAAAGAAATTTTTATCTCTTTCTCTCTTTTCCTTCTTTTTTGTTTTTGGTTTTGGTTTTGGTTTTGGTTTTGGTTTTGGTTGGTATTTCTCTCAGAATCTCCCTGGGTTTCACCCCTTCTCACTCTCTCTGTTTCCC
This sequence comes from Potos flavus, assembly GCA_028534135.1. NCBI lineage: Eukaryota > Metazoa > Chordata > Mammalia > Carnivora > Procyonidae > Potos > Potos flavus. The sequence goes on along the minus strand of CM052898.1, from coordinate 140,547,921 downwards.
TTTCTCATTTCGCTCCAATTCAGGTAACTTGTGAAAATGAAAGCTTAGTTGAGGGTTATCACAAAGTTAGCCAACGTGCAGCCTTGCTGTGAAATAAAACTCTTAAATACAACTGTCCTCAAACTCATTAGCGTCCTCCTCCCCTTACCTCTTTCGCATTGGGTCACTAGCAAGTTACAATGTTTTTCTTTTTCCTCCCCAATCCCCGTTGTTTTGGGGTTTTGTTCTCTTCTTCCTCATTTCTGCGTTGCTTGCTTCATCTTAGAAGCATGGGTCACCCCTGCTGCCACCAATGCCATCACTCCCCGGCAGACAGAAAGGCTAAAATGTCAAAAGATGCCTCGGTTGCCTCTGACAAAAGTGCGGATCGGCTCTGAAAAGGAATAAATATGATAGGGGGCACAATAATAACAGTGTGCGCTTGTTAACTACAAAAATCCAGCAGGATTGGGGGCAGGGAGGGAGGGAACGTGGAGAATAGAAGCTGCCTGGGCAGGAGCCCCTGGGGGACAGAGCGGAGGGGGGTCCTCCAGCAGCAACCATCAATTCTATGGGCTGGTTTTGTTTTGTTTTGTGAGGTCTGAACTGAGGCTCAGCTGATGGGGCAGGGGGGTGGGTTGGGGGTGAATAAGGGATTTTACCCAAACCAGTGACTCTGAATGGAGGTCTTGGGCTCCGTGGAGGGGGCCTCAACAGTGGGAGCTTGAAAAGAGGGTCTTTGGGCTATTGGGGAAGGGGGGGATCGTGGGGGTTGGGTAGGGGCTGGGGAAACATTTTGAGGTGGGAGGGATAGGGGGGAGGAGGAGAATAGCACAATAATGGGAAAAAGGAGGCCAGCTTCTGAGCTCTCATTTCTGACAATGAGTCCCATGTGGTTCTCTTTATCTCAGCCATTCAGGAGTCAATAGAGGGAGCTTTTTTATTTTCAACTCTGAGTATACAGCCATCCCACCCCCATCACACACACACACACACACACACACACACACACACACACCTAAAAGTGTAGGACACTGGGCAAGACTTTAGAAACATTTGAAAAGTTTTTTCCTTGGGTCAGACTTGCTGAATTTAACATCCACTTGCCAGAACTGTACATATGGGACATTCATCCGACAGCCAGTGGCCCCCACTACTCTGCCTGCCTTCTCCCACCACCCCACACTCAGCCTCTGCTCCCTCCATCCTCTGAGGTGCACTCCTCCTCTCCTCCTTTGGTGGATAACTCGGTCCTTGACTCCTTATAAGGACAGGAGTCACATGATCACAGGTAAAGGAAACATCCACGATGGAGAGAATGTAATTTTCAACCCAAAAAAGCAAAAATAAAAGATTGGAGGAAACCTTAGCCTGCACGGTAGACTGTTCTAGAAATCAGCCAATAAAAAAAAAGTTTTTGATGGTGGACTTCTCTGAAATGTCAAGTCCCTAGTTAGACAAATCCCTTTCAATGTATTCTCAAGTCTATGACTGAGGCAGCTGCCGCCTCCGAACTCACTCGGCTTGATAGAAAACAATTCATCTATTTTTCATACAATATCGTTATGTGTTCTCATGGCATACTTGAGTCTGAGTGGGTATAACAGTCTTAATCAGGAGTAGAAACTTTTAAAAATATGAATTCCAGGCCTCGTGTGTGTGTGTGTGTGTGTGTGTTTATGTTGGATCAGAGGGATATTAGTCAAATAACAGGCACTGGTCCAGCGCCAAGCAAATGGCCAGTTGCTTGAGCCCGATCCATCAGACCAGAGGAGGACTCTCTGCTGCCAAGCAGTGTGACTGAACGAAAGAAATAGGAAGGAGGAAGCTACCATTTTCTTTCCCAAGCAAGGAAGATAAGGGAAGGAGAGAGTAATTGGAATTGCCTGGTACCACCCACTTTTCCTACAAGAATTGTTACCCCGTCGGACGGGGATATTCAACTCACTTGTCATAAACAACTTGCCCAAAGCCCCCCAGCTGGTAAGTGGCAGAGCCAAAACTGCCCCCCAGGTTTGAATGACCCAAACAGCATGCTCGGAAGTGGAAGGAGACCCCAGGAGCGGGGAGCACTGGGGAAGCAGCTTCACAGCCCAGAGGAACGGTCCTAAGGGCGGCTCAGGCACTCAGTGGCTGTGGGCTGTGGAGTGCCTTCCGGGAGCTGCCTTCTCATCAAGGACTCCACGACGACTATCCTCAACAATACTGCACTACATATTTGAAAGGAGCTGAGAGAGTGGATCTTGACGTTTCTCATCACAAGGAGAAAAAGATGTCACTATGTGAGGTCATGGATGTTAACTCATCTTGTCGCGGTAATCATTTTGCAATATATACATATACCAAATCATTGTGTTGTGCGCTTAAGCATATCTACTGTTCTGCATCAATTGTATCTCAAGAAACCTGGGGCAAAATCAATAAAAAGATTTTTAAAAAGGACTCCAGACTTCTCACCACTCCCAAGTCTCCTATCTTCCTCATAACCCAGCTTGCTCTGCCGAGCAGACCACCCCGCACCAGGCTACACGCATTGGTAGAAGGACTACACGCATTGCTTTCAGCTCCTTCTCTGAGCAGGGAGAGTATAGCTTTCAGGTCTCCTTCACATGATGAGAAAGTCCCGCTTACCCTTTCCTCGGCTCCATTTCCGATCTCACAGGTACCCCCGTGTGAGGCTTGGCTGTGACCCTTGGTGAGGCTGTGCAGAATGTGGGATGGGGGACCACGCCCATTCTGCCGCTCTGGCTGCTTCTCAGCTGGCTCTGCTCCAGCCAGCTCTTCCTTATGGTACTTAAAAGCCTGTCTCTACTGCGCAATGCGGATGTGCTCTTAGGGTTCGATCGTGCTCTTCTCTGCTCCCCAACTACACCGAAGCTCCTTGAAGGCAGGAACACGCCTGGCGACTCTTCTGTAATCTCAACATGCCCAAGCCCAGTGCTGAGTGTACAGTGCTCAGTAAGTTATTGTCCTTTGCTTGACTCCCAACAGGTGCCTCTTAAATAGTCCCTTTTAAATAATAGCTCTAGTTCAGCATTCTGAATCATCTCCCTCTGGTTGATATGCCATAGTTTCTGCATCATGCCGGCTGAGCTCAGTAACCACTTGTGTCTGGTGCTTCGTTGTCCCCAGTCTGTGGTGTTGGTTCCATACCCCTGAGTCATGCCTACTGTGTACCATCTCTAGGTGTGTGTTTGTGCTTTTTTGGCTAGTTAACGTTCATCTCAGCTGCTGTTTGGCAGTGCTTTCTATTCCCCTTTTGCCAATTTCCTAATACGATGGCCGGTCCAAACAGTCTCGATTCTTCCACTTTACCTCCATACCTGGAACTCGAAAACCAGTCTCCCAGGATTGAGGTGATAGGACTCCTCCCAAGTATATGGAGGCAGGGTTGTTTCAGGAGTTTTTTGGTATAGGTTTGTTTTGTTTCATTTTGTCTTGCTGCCATTTATAGGGCTCACCTTTTACCAGGAGGCCTATCTCAGGCAGGATTTTACCACCTCAAATTCCTGTCCCTCTGCAGTTTTTAAGTTGCTATTTTTTTCTCTCCCCTTTTTTCCTTTCCCTTAATCAATAAACAAAGAAATCTAGGTCACCATGATAATAAATGAAAGAGCAACAACAGCGCTTGTCTTAATTTCCCCCCTCGGTTTCCATTCTATTTTTCCTTTTATCTAAAGGGAAGTCCATAAATTCTAACTTTGTTATGACTTGCTCACCCCTTAATCTCCTGTCATCTGGTTTCCATCCTTCGACTCTGTGTTGTCCATACTGGGAAAGGCCCCAGTAGCCTTGAGGGAACCATCCCTTGATCCGGTCATGCTGGGTTCCTCTGCGGCATTCGATGCTGTGGCCCCTGCCTCTAGCCTGACCCCCCACCTTCCGCTCCCTTCTTTCATTCTCTGTGTGCCTCTGCTTCTTCCATCTGGGCCATGCATACGGGCATTTTCCCAGATTCAGTGTCTGCATGCTTTTCTGTTGAACTGTTTCACTCCCAGGGTGTCAGTTCCCGCCATGTCTCAGCAGGATAACACTGTCCCACTTCTAATTAACTATTGGATTTTTCCACTTATTTGTCCCACTAGTACTTAACACTTAAAATATCTCAAATTGAATCCGCCCCCACAGTGTTTATTTTCTATTCTACTAACTTCAAGCCCCAGGGTCACTGGCCATCCATTAAGTATAATCAGTCATTTAAGTCTGTGATTCCTTCTATCCCACGTAGTCGGTGTCCTTTTCCACCATCCTAATTATGCCTTACACTTGGGCTATTGAAATCAATTTATTAAAGTACTTTGGTTAAAATGTACCCTTCTCAAAATATCCAGCGTTTCATTATTATTATTATTGTTGTTATTGTTATTAACAGAATCAATTCCAACCTTTATAACCTAACTTTCAAGACCTTTCTTAATCTGATCCCAACTTTGTTGTTCCCACATTTCTCTCTCTACCATATTTCCTTTAAATAAATCACTCCAGCAGGCTATTGTGCTCATAGGCTCCTGCAAGCTTTATTCTCTCTTGTCTCCACACACTCGTTCATCCTTCCCATCACCCTCATCACTCTGTTGCCATTTTTTCTGGCCTAACCTTCCTTCAAATTCCAATTCATATCTTACCTTTTAGAAAACCTTTCCTGACCGTCTCAATCTCAATTAATCTTTTCTTCCCATAAACTCCCTTTAACTGTCATGAACACCTGGACATTTATGGAATAATGAGAAGTTACAGTTTACATTTTAAATTATTGCTTCATTTTCATTGTGTTATATTCCTAATTAGACTGTCCACTCCTTTTGGATCTGGACCCGCAACTGACACCTAGCACCAGATGTAGTAAATATTAACGGCTGTCTTCTGAATTTCTGTGGATTTATAAATACAAGTTGCCCCTGTATATTCAGTCCCAAGCCTGTGTGTTTATGAGAGCAGACATCGAGGGCAGGATTAACCATATGCAAGTATGGATATTCTGTTGCATTTCTTTCCAATCAAAATCATATACATTGGTTACCAATGGAATTGTAATATGTACCCTACCTCTTCTTTTCTTTTTGCCTCTTCTTTAGCAGGTAGGAAAGAAGACAGGTAGACAGCTGATCATACTGTCTTCCAGGTAACTTCATTCATTTATCATACAGTGACTTATTTCTTTCTTCATGATGAAGTAACTCCACTGTTTAAAACAAACACAAACAAAATTGAAATTTTGTAATAGAATTCTTGTTCAAGTGGGTAGAAAAAGCGTTGAAATTTACACTGGACAAATAGCATTAGCATATCTAGCTCATGAGTTCATTGACTATGTCCATGCACCTCCTATACTCACTTACAAAAAAAGAAAGATATGAGAATCATGCATACACCTTTTTTCTTGTCTGAGGAATGAAAATCTTTATTAATGAGACTTTGGCTTCTTTAATTCAGGTTAGAGGGGCGCCTGGGTGGCTCAGTGGGTTAAGGCCTCTGCCTTCAGCTCGGGTCAGGACTGAGTCCCGAATCGGGCTCTCTGCTCAGCGGGGAGCCTGTTTCCCCCTCTCTCTGCCTGCCTCTGTGCCTACTTGTGATCTCTCTCTCTGTCAAATAAATAAATAAAATCTTAAAAGAAAATTTTAATTTTAATTCAGTCAATCCTTCTTTACAAAGCCCTCTCTACTTCTTGCCAGGATGATGAAGTAAAGTCTGGCCCTTCAGTGTGTCAGTGGACCAGCAATAATGGATCACCTGGGAGCTTGTTAGAAATGCAGAACCCCAGGAAACGCCACAGAATCGGCCCTTTCATGGGATTACCAGGTGACTCCCATTCCCGTTCCCATTTCAAAAGCACTGAAGTAAAGCAGATTTGATAAACAGACAGCATGGGAAATAGCTCTCAGATGGCATAAATATGAAGCTCGATGGATCTGCAGGAATCTTAAAGCGGTATGTGGGTGGTGATGGGTTGGCCATATAAAATAGCTGCATTTTGCAGATCAGAGTCCTGCTGTGGGCAGTGTCCACCCATTACTGCCTGGGACGCAAGATCCTGGAAAGGGATGCCTGCAGCCTTACCCTTCGGCTCAAGAAATCCCTCCAACCTTGACATTCCTCACTGTTCTGGATCTTTCCTCTGCCCTTCTCTAGATGTCTGGATTAGATGGGCTAAAAGTGTCTTCCTGCCACTGCTCTTGGGTGACTCCTCAATGCCCTGCTCTAGGCTGGGCTCTGGGAGGGGAAGGGCCTGGAATGATGTATAACCTGGGCAAGAATTGCCCCAGAGGGTGTTCTTCTCTAGTGTGTCATCATCTCCTTCCTTTACTCTGTCATTTTTTCAAACCCATCAGAGAAGCGTAATCACTTTAAGCATTGTATTTATTTCCTATTGGGACCTGTTCTCTTCCTAGTAGGCTTTTCTTCAGTGTATCTTTGTTTCGAAGGGTTAGAAAAGGCTGGTACTTCCAGAAAAGGGCAAAGACAGTAGACCAGGAACAGGCAGACCATTTTGATGTGATGCTGGGCTCTCCTTAACCCTGAGTACCACCAGTGGCATTAAATGCTTTTTTTATGCATGCATTTTCAACACATATTGCTGAGCTCCTACTTGGGGCAGGTGCTATTCTATGGAGTACAGATACGTTGGTGAACAAAGCAAAGCCTTTTGTCCTGTTACGGTAAATACTTGGAGTGAGTAAGGAAGGGGAGAGAGAACAAAATGAGCAAAAAAAAACCAAACCCCTGGCCTCAAGTCTCCAGAGAAAATGGAATGATCTAGGCACAGATAGGAGGAGGAAAGGGAGAAATGGTGGGAAAGTAGAGGAGAGGAAGGGAAGAGGAAGAGAAAGAAGTCAGAAAGACCTGGGAGTGGCAGGAGATGCCAAGAACCACTGTCTGCCCAACTCAGTGACCACACGGTGGGTGCAGTGGGCTCCCGACCCAGAGTCTGTGGCCGGAGAGAACGCATTTCTTCTTTGGAAGGAGGAGAACTGCAGAAGGAAAACATGCTAAGAAGCCAGAGGCAAAAGAGGCACTTGGTAACAAGAAACCTTCTGAAGAGAGGAAGTTAGGAATCAGATTATAGCAAAGATATATACTGGAATGTGAAAGCTCTGTAATTGTCAGAGGTTAGAAGGACATCTCAGAGCCTCCTGCTCAGAGAGTTCTCACAGTCCCGGGCGATATTCACACAAACGTGTCAGTGTGTGAATATAGGAGCGCATGTGTATATGATGTGTTAGGGATCTTGGGTGGTGCAGCGCTAGAGCAGAGGGAAAGAATGAAGGGAAAGCCATTAAAAGCTTTGCTGAGAAAGGTATTTCTTGTGCACAAAAAAGAATCAGGCCCCTCGCTCCCTACTGGGCCCATTTCTCCTGCCTTTACCCGAGCTGTCAGGCATGAATCCCTGTAGCATTCCGTAACTAATTGACAGTAATGGGGGCCATTGGGAGTCGAAGAATACATGGCATTGCCCGGCATGCACTGGAAAGAAGGGGGGGGCTGCCTCGGGGACAGCTGTGGGGAAAATAAAGGCTGTCTTGTAAACTTTTTTTTAAATGGAAGGTAGGATGTAGAAAATAGGGACGAGCTAATTTAGGCAAACTTTTATTTTAGCCTAAAACTTAAAAAGTTGTAAAGGTCATCTCTGATCCTGAGCTAATATCCCGGGATACTAAGTTTGCCACAGAGAAGAAACAGACGGAATTTCAATTAACCCCAGGGCCCCCTGTGAAATCTATATTGTACCCTCTGGATTTACAACATATTGTAATATGTGACTGCAGGCTCTAGAGATTCCATCGCAAATCAACCCTCTTTATTCCAGGGGTTCGAAGACAGCTACAAAGGCCCACTTCAGAATCGAAAATGGCCAACTCTTTACAACTTCATCCTTGGAGTTGAAACCAAATTTCTAATTTTACAACAGATCTTGTTTATTGAGCAGTCTCGTGTTTTGTTTTGTTTTTTTAAGAGGGGACATTAATTTTTCCCCCCATTGATGATGTTTACGTGCTAAAATTGTTTAGCCCAAATAGAAAATTGGAAAAGATGCACCCTTATCACACCTTGAACACTGATTTACCACAGACCCATGGTGAATTAGCTTCCAAGGACTTTTATATTTTCAAAACTCATACCTTTGTAGGACATAGTCTTCAATAGTAAAGAGACTCCGTAAAAATAAAAGCAGTGACCTCTGATGTGAATATCACATAAAGCTAGACACATTGAAATAATTTTAAGAATTGTAAGTTTTTTTCAAAGCCAGAATGGTTTATCAGGTAATTTACAAACTGATGCTTTTGACTTTTATTTCTGTTCTTTTCTTTCATTACTGGCCTCACCTTCCTGCCCTGTTCTTCATTTCAAAAATAATATTTGTGTAAACATTCAACTTTCCACACAAAAAAACTTTTAAAATTAGTTTTGGCCTTCTGATATTCAGAATACGTTTTCTGCACATTTTTCTTAGCAGACTACTTTTCCTTAAAATTGTACTTCACCTCCAATTGCTCATGACCTTCTGCGGGGATGACTTATGTCCACAAGATAGTTCTAATTCTTTCCTCCTCCAGTTGCTGCTCTGTTGTCCAGCATCTTCTAATGAAAAATTTGCCTCTGGAATATTCCTGTGGATTATCTCTAGGAAATCCGATAAGCAAAATACCTGTACTTTGAGGAAAAAGTAATTTTGGGGAGCTGAAACGTGTCTTTTTAAAAGAAGATTGGAGGTTGTCATATGATGTGAAGGGTGTCCCTCACCAAGGTGACCACAAGGAACTGAGGACCGGAACAATCTATTAGATGCACTAACATTGATAGCTGGAAGAAATAGAAGAGATCATTCAAGCAGCCAAGATACTGTGTCTCCCCACTTTTCAGTTTCACAGAAGGAAATAAGAATTCAATGAGACTGTCTCAGGGATGTTCCTTTCCAACTACCCAGGAAGGCTGAGTTCTCTAGCTAGCTGTTCTTTTCCTCCACTGAGTGCACAGCTTTAGAGGGGCACATCAGGGACTCTTTCCTGCTGTCTGTGTCTTCCAGCATGTGGCTCAACCAGCAGGGGCCATTATATGGCAAGGACATCCATCCAGAGCAAGAAGAGCTTTGGTGTGGCACAAGGACCTATGGGGGGCCACCAGGGAAACTCAAAGAGCTGGACAACTCGCTCTTCCAGCAGGTTTGGAACATTGGCCCCAAGGTCAAAAGAAGTTTCTTCTAATAGAACAAACCCCCACTTCTAGTGATATTGGTTTATCCTCTTAAACCAGCCTTTAATCAGAAAAAAAGTATGGTGTTTTTAAACAGTCTGAACATTTGCCTGTCTTGGACATCTTAATATCAGGCAATCAAAGGTCATTTTCATGTAATTATTAAGGTTTATTTCCTCATCCGAACAAAAACATGAATTTGTTATTAAACCCAGACCAACGTTCATTTAAACTGTCTCATTTCCATCCTAGATATCATTTATTTTGGAAAGAGCAAATATGTGGTTACTTAAAAATAATATACCAACCAAATGTTAAGAGTGGCTGGGTTTTTGTTTGCTTTTTTGTTTGTTTGTTTGTTTTTACCCTTTGTGTTTGTTTGTCACAAATGAATAATAAAAGTTAGTACTTTAATACTTCCTGTGTGCCAGGCACTGTTCTAAATGCTTTCTATTTATCCGTTTTTTTAATTATCACTATACTCTCTGCAGTGCATTGTCCTCCTTTTCCAAAGAGAGAATATTAATGACATCAACAGTGTTCTGAGTACTGGTTGTTTTCCAGCCTTTAGAGGTGATGGCCACACATCAGGTTTTCTGATGGCCCATTCCTTTGCAGAGTTGAAAGTGACTTATCTTTTAAAACACAGTCAGTATGGCTCTTTCTCTTCCTCTTCTTTCGCCACCTTCTCCACGTCCGCCCTGAACTCGCCACGATTTACAACACCTTATTTGAGACTCCCTGAGTTACATTTAGCAACTTTAATTTTGGTAAAGTCAAGTCTTCATCTTTATCCTACTAATTCCTATTCCAGCAGCACTAGAAGTGAAGGCAACCTAAAAGAGAGAAGATAAGGATGATGTAGGAGGTGTTCCAAAATCACCTGGCTTAAAGCTTCATTATCACATCAAGTGGGAAAAGTTTGCCGAATAAGTCAACTGAAAAAATACACGGTTGGTGAAATTTTTTACTTTTTCCTTGTGTTTCCTCTGCTCCGCCAGGTTGGTTTTACTATTTTAGCCTATCTTTTCCTGAACAATTGTTTTTAATCGCTTTGCTGGGCCAAGGACAATGTGTACATTAGAACAAATAAGTCTCCTTTTAGATCTTACATATCAGTTTTTCCCAAAAGTTTTCACTGACGAGGCTTTCCCACAGGTATCTATTCCTTTCTTTGAATCCTCTTGGCGCTTACACATACAGACAGTACCTCAGTGCCAAGCCCTTGTTTATTATCTTGGCTTGGAACTGTTCTCTATTCATTTAATTTACATACATCTTAGCTAGAGGACCAGGTTCCAAGGAAAAGAACTATTCTTTTGCTTTGCAGATTCTGCAGAGTCTTGTTTTGTAGGTCAGACAAATTTGTTGAGCTGAATTCGAGAGAGTGTTATATATAAATGACATATTTCCCTGAAGTCTGATCGCTGAGTGTAAGAGCAGTGAATTGACTGGGAAACTAGGCCAAGTAGACAAAGCATCTCAGCAAGAATAGGAGAAAAGTTGGTCTGGCCTGGGCCACAATCTGGCACGTAGGGAGGTGATCCTAGGTCAGGACGGGAGCCCAGGCAGACTGTCCAGAATTTTCAAAGATGCAGAAGCCACAGAAGTAAGATTGGGTTTCCTCTGAACAAAAGGAAGGGCCTTCTCTGTATCATTTGTGGACAACGGTTCAGAAGATACATCTGCACTGAGAATGGCAAGCAAACCCACTGAACACCAGAGGTGAAGACGTTCAAAGAAAAGCATCAATGTGGCTGCGTGACTTGCCAGGAATCCTGGACAGAACCATGACGGTAACACTAATCCCAGGATCTCATTCTTGGGGTTTCAACAACCAGTCATCCGTTCTCTGCAGATCGCCCTTCTTCCCATAAGTGGGAATTTGGACCTTTCGTTCTCTTTGTCTTTGGAAGGTCAGAGGAAGTCACTACTTAAAGAGGATCAGATTCTGCTTGAGAGAGCGCGTCGAGCCCTGTGGACGGTCCTGAGTGTGGGATGGGGGACATGGGCTCCACTGCAGGGATGGCTCCTCAGCGTTACTGAGCGACACCAACAGTGTCCCTAGTGCAGCCTGACTCTTTTCCTATATATTAGCAAGCTGTTTTTATGTCTTCAGAAGTCATTTCTGCCTTTCATTAAGAATGATCAAATAAACCGGCATTTATGTAGGATCTCTCCAACAAGCTGCTAAAAGTCAATACTTAAAAAAAAAAGGGCTCTCCCTCTCTCTCTTTTTAAATAATAGACTTTATTTGTAGAGCAGTTTTAAGTTTCTGGAAAAATTGAACCGAGGGTACAGAGTTCCCATGTATCGTCTCTTCCTTTCCATTCCCTTACCTCCTTCCTCCATGGTTTCCCCTACTATTAACATCCTGTATCGGTGTTGGTACGTTTCTTACTACCTATGGACCAATATTGATACCTTGGTATTAACTGAAGTCCATAGTTCATGTTAGGGTTCACTCTTTGTGTTGTACATTCTATGGGTTTTGACAAAGGTACGATGAAACATATCCACAATTACAGTATGAAAACAGTAGTTTCACTGCCCTCAAAGCCCCTGTGTTCCACCTACACCTATTCATCCCTTCTTCTCTCCCCTCTACCCTTTGGCATTCACTGATATTTTTAGTGTCTCCATATTTTTGCCTTTTCCAAAATTTCATGTAGTTGGGACCATACAGATTGCCTGGTAGTTGGAATCATTCAAATAGACTTCACTTAATAATAAGCATTCAAGGTGCCTCTGTATTTTTGTAGTTGGATGGCTCATTTCTTTTTCTCTCTGAATAATCTCCTATCCTGTGGAAGTACCACAGTTCGTTTCTCCTTTCACCTCCTGAAGGACATCTTGGTTGCTTCCAAGTTTTACAGTTGCGAATAAAGCTGCTATAAACATCCATGTGCAGCTTTGTCTGATTTTGAAGCTGAGCGACAGGAGCAAGCCTCCCAGAATTCTATATCCCCACACTTTCCCAACCTGGGTTATCGACTGGTCCCTCATGACTTACTGAGTCCTCACAACTGCTCTCGGTCCTCCTCCAAGCTTATCATGACAGAGGTTAAGGTCATAGCTATACCCAAATTGCCTAATGTCTGACCCCAGGCCAGGGTGAGATGAGCCCTAAGGTATCACCATTGTAGAGAAGAGCCGATCTCGGCTGATCTGAGGGAGTCCAATACCACCAAGACTTCCGGCCCACGAAACTTCGACTTCTGTCCTAGAAGTCACTTGGAGATGCCATTTCTAGTCATATGCCACAGACAGAAAGCTTTCATCTTCTGAAGTCCATTTGCAGCTAGGGAGATACTATCCGGTACCCCACGCTTATTGCCTTTCCACCCGTGTGAGTTTCAACCCTGCTCCAGCCTCAGGGAAAGAGTCAAGTTCTCTGGTTCACTTAAAAAGGGATGTTCTTGGGGCACCTGGGTGGCTCAGTCGGTTCTTGATTTCAGGTCCTGTTGTGATCTCAGGATGAAACTCCGTGTCAGGCTCCGTCAGGCTCAGCACGGAGTCTGCTTGAGATTCTCTTTTCCTCTCCTTCTGCCCCTCCCCGTCGCTCACACACACTCTCTCTCTCTTTCTCTCTAAAAAAATGAATAAATAAATCTTTTTTAAGAAAAGGGACATTCTTATGGATTAGAACTCTCCGCTTTGGATTTCTTCCATTGGGTTCTTCTCTGTGTTAATTTGCTGGCCTCCTGACTTCCACGTATATTAAAATGCATTTGGGTTTTCTGTGGATGCAAAGCTTCCATTAGCAAAGTTGCAGAGGTGGTCTGTCTCCTCAGAAGTCACTCTTCATACTTGAGGGTAAAAGGCCCAAAAGAGCTGAAGCACCTTCCTCCCCTCATTGAATCTCAGAAAGGGAATTTGCACATCAGTCAGCAGTAGCATAGTCACATGAAGTTTCAAGAGGTCTGAGCCCACGTCAAGGTGCAGCAGTTTGGCCCCTCCTGAGATGAGAAGGGCCTTCCAGGCCACTTAAAATCCGCTCTTAGGTTAGCACCTTAGAGCTGCCTGAAGATTTATTGGAAACTTGCTCATCATGTAGCTCACCTTTTGAACATTCCCCAAAGAGGATCCAATTGTCAGTTCTCTCATGGTGACTCTTTGGGGGTCCACACCCCACACTCACTTTCAGAGATCTGCTTCTGGAAGAGCTCCTAGTTCGAGAACATGAGCATCATGCTGGCTATCAGCAGAGTGGGCTTCTTCTGCTCAGGCCCACGCAACGTCTCTCTACTTTGTTTAAGTGTGTGTGAAACGTGGCCAACAGCACTTCGCATGAGATCGCCCATGAAACTGCACATTAGCACTTTAGAGGAGAGGGAACGATACTGTAACCTGTCAAAGAAAAGAAAGGAGGAAAGGAGGAAGTGGGTTTTTGAGATAACAATTAAGGCAGGAAAAGAAGTAGCAGGAACTGGGGATCCAGTTTTGGTAGTCCCAAGGTAGAAGGGGGAAGAGAAAAGGTGAAGAAATAGTGAGGGCGAATTGAATGGGAGGATCTAATTATGATGTGTCTTGTGCACCCGGATCTCTGAGGATACAGAAATAAAGAAATCATCTGCTCTCAAGACTGGTTTGTCAATGAAAAACAATTCTCCGTTTGTCATTCAAATAGCAACTCAGAGCTGGGAGAAAGCCATTGATTATCCTATCACCAGGAAACTCTTGAGTCACTGCTGCCCTCCTTCATAAGTGGACTGAGCGAGGAAGTAGGCTCTAATATTTGCGCAGGACCTGCCATGTTTTCTGAGCCCCACTTCAAGGGGATTTACATACATTACCTCAGTTTAAGCCCTTATCCCAATGTTAAATTGGAGTCAATGAAAGCAACAAAGGTCAAGTGACTTGCACAAGGACACACGACATAATTTTCTGTCTTCCTCTAACTTCCAAAGCCTGTTCTCATGCTGTTTAGGTTTGAATCCAGCTCCCCTAGTCCCCTACTCCAGACCCTCCTCGAACCAAGAAACGGTCCTCCCCCAAGCAGAGGAGCTCGAAATTTTTCAATTAAAGATTTATTCCTTTATCCGGCACTTTATTCTTTGGTAACTGAGAGGAATGAGCCATGAAAAAGGTTATCATGAATGGATGCCTTACTGAAAACATATTTATGAGAACATTTCCAACAAGGAAATGTTGATTATGTGCCTGTGGAGTGGGAGGCAGTCAGAAAAGGAACAAGGTGAGAGACTCACACCGAAGAGGGAGGCAGAACATAAAAGACCCCCTTGCTTGCTTCTCAGTGTCTGTGGGCACAGTGCTACCTGGGACAAGCCCTCCTTGCTTCTCCCCGTCCAGGTCCAGGGAACAGGAGGGTAACTGGCTCCTTACTCACCAGAGGATCAACCCGTGGGAGGAGGCCAGAGAGAATCCTGGCGATAGCAGAGATGGGGGGGGTGGGGGAACCACAGTGGGGTGGAGACAAAGGGGGAAGTAACTTTTTAAAGAAAAACTGATATGTGATGAATAGAATGGCTAATCCCGAGGAGCCCTGAGAAGGCCGGACCGCCAGGCAAGGGCCTCTCTTTTTTTCACTTTCCTTTTTCTTTTCTTTTTAATTTTCTTTTATTTAATTTCGCTGCAGCACGTATAATCAATTACAGCCTGAATTGGGATAAAGGGAGGGGAAGCACTTTAATTCATAAATCAATTTTATACGGTCATCAGTCAGGTTGTGAATGCAAATACCTCTGTCGGTTTAGGTTATTCAGAATTAATTGACTCCCACCGGGCTGGGCTACAGATGGAGAGGGCCTTTCTCACAAAGTCTCCTTGGACCCAGCATGGGGGCCGACTGCTTCCTCCCTTCCCCCTCAGGCCCTCAGCCACCCCCTCTGCTCCTCTACCCTCTGGGCCCCAAACATGGAGATGATGGGGGTGGGCGTCCGGCGAAAAAGCTGGGTGGATAAGAGCCCAGAAAGATTGTTTGAAGAAAGAAGGGGATACACAGAAAGATGAAAGCCCCCAAACAAACCCTCTTCAGCCCAGGCCCTGCAGAGACACCTTTAGGTGATTAGAAATGCTTAGCTTTCAAGGGTCTGCTTTTTAAGTTCTCTTGAGCTTCTTAAATAAGAAAGAAAAAAGAAAACAAACAGAAAAGCCAGAGCCCCTGGGCTGAAGCTGAAGGGATATCATTCAGAAAGAACCGGGTACCAGAGGTCTGTGGGGCTGCCAGATTTGAGCGGCGGAGAGCAGCCCAGGACGGAGGGCCAAGCCTGCGGGCCCGACAGAAGTGAGCATGAAGTGCCCGCCCAAGGCTCCTTAGGCTGACGGCCCCCCGTGATGGTCCCTGTACCGTACACAAGAGAGGGATCCGATGAAGCAACGGTGCAGGAGGGACCCGCAGAAGCTTGCAAACCGGCCAGCAGCTCTTTTCTGAGCTGGGGTCTTCTATCGAAGGAGTTCCTTCTAATTTGGAAAAGACACCCACCCATCCGCCCATACATTCAGCATATCGTGTCTTCTCCTTTTCCGCTTTTCACCCTCAGCTACATACACCCCTAATTGTATTGCTCCGAATCAGACTTAGTGGTTTTCAACACCGGCCCCCATGTTAGAATCACCCAGGGACTTTTTTGTTTTGCTTTTTGTTCTGTTAATGCCACTGTCCAGGTCCACTTCTAAAAATTCCGCTTTCCTGGGTCCTGAGGAGAGCCCGGGAAATTGATGTTTTTTTTTTAATAGAGCTGCAGGTGAGTCCAATGCGAAGATAGTGTTGGAACCACTGGAAATGTCTGAAAACCTCCCCAATCCCCATTCCCCACCCCCACCCCCACCCCCACAACCTGGCAGTGTTTCTCAAAGTCTGGTGCCTTTGAACTGCAGAGGCAGGGGAAAAAAAACAAAAACAAACCCCAAAAACATTGATAAGAAAAAAAAAGAACAAAATAAAATTTGAGAGTATATGTTGCATATTCCCTGGCCGCCTCTAGACACAGTGTACACTAGAATCACTGGAAAAATCTATAACTTAAGCAAGCTCTCAGTTAAGTGTGGGAACCCGGGCTGAAGCAAAGCACCAAGACGTCTGAACTGTCTTTGTTTAAAATCAAATGCTAGCGTGCCTGGTATGCATCATATTTTGCTTCGACTTAAGAGTTACCTGTTTGTGGATTTTGCCAGAGAGATCTCCTCAGATACCGACACCCAAATCCAGCGGCAAAAGGTAAAGGAATCATTTGATGAGATGATCTTAAAGGTGGCATGTTCTGGAACATGGATTCTTAATTCAGCTTGAGCCTCTAAAAAATCAGTGGTAAAATTCTTATGTATTTTTATCCGGAACTCAAATAATCAGCCCCGGCTCTTTAATACAGTTGTTTATATGTAAATGAGCCATATTTATTTATTTTGAAAGGCTAAGAGGAATTCTTGGAACTGCTCCATTAGTCATTCATTTGTATTACCACGTTATGGAAGGCAATAAAACTGCCTTTCTTTAAAAACTTCAGTACTTCAGCCTTCTTTCCCAAGTCAGACTTCCTCTCCAAAATGTCTGAAGGTCTTAATGGAGATTAAATGTGTGCTTTCTTCGGCTGTACTTAGCCAGCGGCAGAGAGAAATTTGGGGAGGGGGAGGCTCGGAATGAAAGGGCACCTTGTTTGCAAAGCCCCATGTTTCTGAGGTAGAAGATGTCCACTCGGAAAAAAATTTCCTTAGACCATGAAAGCAGTACGGCAGAGTGATTAAACACACAAGCCTCAGTCAATCCTGCCTAGCTTTGAAACTCAGCTTCGCCACTTCTATTAGGCAAAATATATAACCTCACTGTGCCTCAGTTTCTTCCTCCTTAAAATGGGAATATTGACAGTAGTTACCCCATGGGTTGTTGTGAGGGTTAAATGCGGTAAAAAGCATCTGAAAAGCTAAGCAGGAAACAAGCTCAGTAATCGGCCGCCCTGACTGTGGCTGAGGGAAACCCGGGGCTGAGTGGTTTCTGACGAGCGGATCAGTGGGCCTGGTGGTCCGATGGGGTCCCCCCCAGGTGACGTCAGCATCTCCTGGGAACCTGTTAGAAATGCCAAATCTCAGGCCTCACCTAAGACCTACTGAACAGAAACTCCCAGAGTAGGACTCAGCACCCTGCGCTTTCACAAGGCTTCCAGGTGATTCTGAAACCACTCTCAAGTTAGAGAACCACAGGGTAGGTAGGCAGGCTGGAGGCTGGAGGCTTCACAAAGAGTTTGAAGCTTTTTAGGGTCGAGCTTTTTAGGGTCTTTCCTTTGTGGTCAAGAAGGAGGCAGGAGGGGC